>JAJEJO010003418.1:617316-645695 GCA_020662805.1 Glaucomys volans
AGTGGCATTGCTAGCTTTGCACAGTGGCAGTACCAGACTCAATGAGGTTTCTCCAAGGCACAATTATTGCTAATTTAAAACTTAAAAAAAAGTGAGATGGGCACAGAGGGATACACCTGTAATCCCAGTAATTTGGGAGGCTGAGACAGGAGGATTGCGAGTTCAAAGTCAGCCTCAGCAAGTTATTGAGGCCCTGGATAACTCACAGAGACCCTGTCTCTAATAAAACACAAATAGGGGCTGGGGATGTGGCTCAATGGTTAAGTGCCCCTGGGTTCAATCCCTGGTATCAAAAAAATAAAAAGTGCTTTTGTACAAGCATGCTTTTCTTTTCTTTCTTCTTTTTTGTTTTTGTTTTTGTTTTGTTTGTTTGTTTTTGTTTCTGTTTTTGTTTCTTTTTTTACAGGATCTGGTGAAGTTGTTCACTAAGTGGCTAAGGCCGGCCTCAAATTTACAACCTATCTCAGCCTCCCAAGTTCCTAGGATTACAGGCATTTACCACCACACCAGCAAACAAGCTTTTTAACACAAAACTATGTTCACAATGTAAGCAAAAAATTAAAAAACAGTTGTAAAACAGTATATTCAGTGAGATCCCGTTTTGTAAGAAAAAAATATGTAAATCTTAGAGAAAATTCTGAAAGAATATATACCAATATGTTAATGAAAGTTATACTTGGGGAATAGAACAAAAATAATTTTTATTTTCACCTTACATTTAAATATATTTATGATTGCTCAATAATAAGCATTCCTTACCAATTTTTACTTAATAGTAATACCTGCTGTACCATGTTTACAGGGAGGTTCTATGGTAGGAAAATGTGATTGTCACTAAAAACTTTATAAACATGTAATTAAGGAAAGCTTCCACAGGAGAAGATACGTGAAGATCTTCAAAACAATTTGGCATGTAATTTAAAAATACATTACGAGGACGGCTGTGATTGATATCAGCAGGAACAAAAATTATGTGACGATCATGCACAATTAGCCGTCAAGTGTGAATCAATGTGGGAATTCATTCAGTACAAAATGTACAAACTTCACATTGTCTTCAGCATCCGTTGCATCAAGATGTTCTGGAATAAAACCAATTACAAGAGATCAAAAAGTCCTGGCCAATAAAAGTCACTGGATTACATAAAAATATTAATAAATCAGTGGATATTATGGATACTATAACTGCTGCTAGCAGAACACTTTCAAATCCTAAGGAGACAGAAATAAATTGGAGCTCTGGCAGAAGAATTAAAGCAAATGTGTAAATCGAAAACTACTAAATTAAATTCTGTTGTCCCGGCAACTCTAATGCTTTGATAAATAAGTTATTTGACATCTTACAGAACTTGGAATTTATGACACGTGAGTAGAAATTCAGAAGTCATTTCTTCTTTGTTCTTATCAAATGACCAAAAAAATTGATGGATGGGTTGATGGTTAGATTGGTTGATAGCCACATTTTAGCCCCCAGGGCCTGAGCTGTGACCAGTGAGGTAGAAACTGTGGATTGTTCCCCACCACCCCAATCCCCTTCTTCCATCCTAACAGAACTTGGATTTGGTATAGGTTGGGCTCCATGCACACACAGCCTGCACTCTCTCCCTTCCTCACCTTGCTTTGCCCTGGGAGCTTGACCTTCATGGACTACATCATGGGCTCTTGTGACCTTGACCTTCTAGCTGGGTCTGGCCAATGGGGAACATCCACAGGAGATTACTTGGTGAGAGAAGGATAATGCTCAGTGTTTCCTTTTGGCTGAACCTGAGGTTGGAGTCACCCCAAAAGTGATGACAAGGTAATTCCCACAAGAGCACATCCCAAACCTTCCCTAGATGGGACCAATTGGGACTCGAAAGAAAGAAGCACTAAATGCCACGGTGATCAGTCCAAAGCATTGAATGGGGGAACTGGCTTACAGAGCAGGGTACAATGTCCTCCCAATGGACACGAAGAGAAAGATATCCTACCTGGATGTGCTCACACTAAGCAGGTCAGGATGTGAAGTTTATGAGGGTTTAAGGAGTTTGGTGCAGGGTCAGGGTCAGTTTCTTTCAGTGTTTTGGCAACAGCCTGGATACCTTTATCAGGGCCTGGGAATGTTCAAGGCCCTGGCTGGGTTTCAATTCTGCTGGGAAAAAAACTGCAGCTGGCCAGTCACAGAGCAGCCAAGGCACCATGTTTTTTGGTTAGGACACAGAAAGAAAGCAGTGGGGACCTGGGGCACCCCACACCAAGAGAATTATTTCCTGACTCCCTCCTTGCAGACTGGTGGCATCTCTCAACCTAAGGTTTTAAGACTGGAGAAGCAGGCCCCTCCCCACAGACCATCTGTGACTAAGGTCCATCCATCTAGGTCCTGGAATTCATTGGCCCATTCACTTTTCAGATCTAGGGATACTAACCTTGGCTGACACCAGCCACCAGGTACTGCACCTATCTGTGGAATCCCTAACAGCACCCCCCCTCATCTTCATAAATAGTCATTTTATTAAACTCTGCTCAAATTACTCAGTTGAGTGTGTCATCACTTTCCTGCTAGGCCTGACTCATCACAGGCCTCTAGGGAAAATTTGTTCCACCCCAGCTCCACGGATTCACCAAGGTTTGTTTAAGCCAATCAGCACATTCCATTCATTAAGGAGTGGACAAAGGACTGAAGGTCCAGGATTCCTGCTTGCAATCCTAGGCTTGCGCAGTCTCTTTTATGACAGATGATGTTGACATAACTGACCCCAAGGAACCCAGCAACTCAGTGTGTCCACATGAGGAAGTCTTCTTGTTCACATTACAGTACACTGAGGGTCAGCTCAAGGTGGGAGCCCTCTACTCCCCAGTCATCTGGGGCCCAGGCTGCTTTCATTCAGTGTCTCCACCCTCCCCAGGGCCAGTGTTCTTGGTGCAGGTGGGAAGAGCAGGTGCAGGCAAGCACCAGGCCTGGAAGGTACCTATCCTTCTGTTCACGTTCCCTCCACCAGAACTCAGCCACAGACTCCCGCCTTACTGCAGGGTGCTGGGAAATGCAGTCTAGCTGTGTGGCCAAAAAGAAAACAGAACAGTTTGGTGACCAACCAGCCATTCCTCCAGCAGGGGGTAGTGGTATGGGTCAGGACAGCCTCTCATAGGATGTCAACAGAAACTGAACTCCAGTGACTTAATTAAAAAGAGCTTCATTTGTTTGTTTTTATACAACAAGGAATCTGGGAGGAGATGATCCAGGGCTGGTTGAGAAACCAGGCCTCTCCTCCCTTCTTTTCTGCAGTTCTTAAAGTGTGACCTAAATCCCCTGGTTGCAAGATAATCTGTGCAAATTCCAGGCAGGAGGAAAATGGAAGGGCAAAGAGAAATGAAGGAAAACCTGAATAAACACTCTAGCTTTGCATGCTTTTAGTTACTTGCTTTTACTACGAATTTTAGAGCTTACATAGCTAAAAAATATACCCCCACTAGCCTGCCTTATAGGTCACAATGATAACAATCATCTAAGTTGTTTTTCAAGAACTTGGAGGTGGCTTAAACCTATGAGTTTTAGGGGTCCTATTGAGAAAGACACTGCGGGTGCCTGTATGCTGGTGTTGACCCTACATTTTCTACTAGGAGATGTATAGTTTCTGGTCTAATTTCTAGGTCTCCGATCCATTTTGAGTTGATTTTTGTACAGGGTGAGAGATAAGGATCTAGTTTCATTCTTTTACATGTGGATAATGAGTTTTCCCAGCACCACTTGTTAAAAAGGCTTTCTTTTCTCGATGTATGTTTTCAGCACATTTGTCAAGGATCAGAGATAACTGTACCTGTGTGTTTGTCTCTGTGTCTTTTATTCTGTACCCTTGTACAGAATATGTGTCTGTTTTTATGCCAGTACCACGCAGGTTTTGTTACTAGAGCTTTGTAGTATCATTTAAAGTTGGGTATTGTGATGCTTCCAGTTGGTCCATTTTTTTTTTTTTTTTTTTTTTTTTTGGTACTGGGGACTGAACCCAGGGACACTCCACCGCTGAGGCACATCCCCAGTCCTATTTTGTATTTTATTTAGAGACAGGGTCTCATTGAGTTGCTTAGGACCTTGCTAAGTTGCTGAGGCTGGCTTTGAACTTGTGATCCTCCTGCCTCAGCCTCCCAGGTGCTGGGATTGCAGACGTGTGCCACTGCACCCGGCCTGGTTTTTTTTTTGGGGGTGGGGGGGGGGCGGGGGTACTGGGGATTGAACCCAGGGACACTCCACTACTGAGCCACATCCCCAGCCCTATTTTTTGTATTTTTTATTTAGAGACAGGGTCTCACTGAGTTGCTTAGGGCCTCGCACTGGTCCATCTTTTAAAAAGATTTTCTGGAAGTCCATTTTACAGACTGTCTCTATCATGGTCATGCTGCTGTCTCCACAGCCTGGGGGAGAGATGCCAGATGAAATATAGGATGTTGAATTAAAGTTTAATTTCAGATAAACAACAAATAATTTTAAGCGTAAGAATGTATGCTCTGTGCTCTGTATCCTTTTCTCGCTTGTTTTTGCTAAATCTGGAAAGTCTATCCTAGGGAGATGTGTATTTTTTTAAATACACATTGTCTCCATGAAAAAAGTCAAGGTTCTTTTGATAAGCTGTTGCTTTGTGATTCATTCTCCTTTCTCTCTCTTCCTTCCCCATTTTTCCCCCTTTTTTCATCAGAATATGTCCCAACTGATATGTACCTCTTTGGTTTTACTCCATGATGACAGATGTAGAGCCAAGAACTGGGAGAGGGCAGCAGCTCCAAACAAAGCCAGATTCTCCGGGATGAGTGGACCCCAGGACCCACCTCACCTCTAGTTATAGGAGCCAACAAATGTCTTTATTGTTTAAGATCATTTGAGTCTGACTTTTTGTTTCTTGTAGGAAAAAATATCCTCACTAATAAAGCCAGATTCTTCAGCCCAAAACACACACTGCTAGCAGATTTGACAACATTTATCTCGTTATACCAAGGCACGGAAATGACATTAACATGAAGAGATACAACATGGCAGACAGTTTCAAGTAGGAATACATACATTTTTAAAAACAAAGATTCAAAGTGAAATCACACAATTAAATGTCTTTCTCAGGCATACCCCCTCCACCCGGTTATTCTATGTAGTTTTGTAAGGCCTGTAAATAGATTAAAATTTTTAGTATTAATTATTCCCACTGGTTCTGTACTCATGCAACTAAAGTGCTGCATTTTTAAGTTTCAATAATTGGACTCCTGAGACTCATAGAGAAGAAGAACATACGTTAAGATGTCATATTCTATTCTCCACATGTGACCGTCATTATCTTCCAACTCAATAATGCTTATAAATGTACAAGCAATGTCTGAGCTACTGTAAGTCTTTAAGATCCTTAGCTTGACATTTATAGCCATCCTCGCCAGCAGGAGTTAATTTTAGCTGGGTTGCATTTATTGTTTAATGCATGCCCTCGAGGTTCTTTGGAAACATTGCAAAATACTGTGGTTACACACACACAAACACACACACACACACACATCATGACCCATATCCTAGGTCAGGTGTTCTTTGGCAGGAGCTGTATGTCAACAATTTGGAGAAATAAAGACCACAAGGGAGAAGAGGTGATAGACTAAATCTCAAGTCTATGTCTACACAAAGTGATTTGATCATTCATTCCAATCAATGCCAAGTGGGGAAAGAAAGTCCTGGAATGAAAATCAACCTAAATGGTTATTTTCCTGAATTGATTGATGTATGCAGTCAAATCTTTTCTGCAGTCTTCTCTGGACTGGCCTCTTGAAAAGTCTCACTTTCAACTAGCTGTGTCTCTGGTCACATAGAGATGCCAAACTCAGTTACACCAACCCCCCAAACCTCTCTCAGTACTTTTGTGGAGGTAAAATTGTGTTATGTCAACTAAGTTGGTCATTGCAAAAGGAGATCTTTTTCATAGAGATGGATCCTGAAACCAAATGTTATTGTGTTGATGGAAACTTATCTCTTTGATTGGTTCTCCCATGGCAGCTGGGGAAGCATGGAATTTCTTACTGATGTCCTGGTCAAAAACCTTCCAGAAATGATGGACCAAGTTACTGTCATGTGTATTTGCTCTTAGGTAAGGTTATCCATGCTAGTAAATGCATTTCAAGGTTTCAAATTACTAAATTATCTGTCTGTCTATATATAGAGAGAAACAGAGTTGTGAGACATGTATTAACTTACATATAATTTAGGTGGTATATTATATGTTGCACATATATTATACATTATACATATAATATATATTAAACTATGTATAGTTTACATACAGTTTTATCTCTATACCTGGGATATAACACTATAACTATATGTAATACTGTGTACATTGTGTATCAGATAACATGAATATATTATTATGTTGTCTATAACATATATATATAACAACTCATAGATTTATACATGCTGGCAAGGTTAAACAAATTTTTTTCTACTTTAAGAATATGCATTGAAAATCAAATGGATCGCCGAGTGCAGTAGCAAACGCCTATAAACCCAGCCACTGGGAGGCTGAGGCAGGAGGATCACAAGTTCAAAGCCAGCCTCAGCAACTTAGCAAGCCCCTTAGCAGCTTAGTGAGACCCTGCCTCAAAATAAAAAATAAAAAGGACTGGGGATGTGGCTCAGTGGTAAAGTGCCCCTGGGTTCAATCCCTAGTAGAAAGAAAGAGAGACAGAGACAGAGAGAGAGACAGAGAGAGAAAGGAAGGAAAGAAAGAAAATCAAATAGATGAATAAATATTTCCCAATTAATACAACCCTTGCTCCAACTTCCCTTGCAAAGATATCCAACACCTGGCCCATTTCGGGGCACCACCCTCTGGATAGCCCCTACCCATTGTCAGAGATCAGAGGAAGGTGGTCCTGGTGTGCCTTGGTCAAAGGGTTGAAATCAGCATGGTCCTCCAGCCTCACCTGACTGGTCGGGTGACCCAGGGGTATCTTAGGCTTCTCCCTCCCACGGATGCCTCCTGAGCCAGGTGCCTGCGCAGCTACCTTCCAGGGGCCCCGTGGCTACTCACAACTTCCACCAGCTCCTCACATTTCAGCTCCAGTTTTGTTGTTTAAGGATTTGCCGTTTCTCATCATACCAAATAGCTGGCTTGACTGCAGTTCTCACTCTTTTATCTGCTGTGTCAATACTTCAAAACATTCAGTCAGTTAACTCAATTCAGCCAAAAATTGTCACAATGTTTAGCTCTGTGTTGACACAGCCCATGGCATTGGAGGAAATACAGCTCATTAAGTTCTTAATGATTCTTTATGGAGCACAGCTACACACTGCAAAAGCTACAAATGTAACCGGACCACCATGACAAAAGACAGGAAATGAATGAATTCTGAAGTGTCAGTATATTTTGTGCCAGGCACCACGCTAGAATTTATCCATATTCTATTCCCCTACCTCTCACAATAACCCACGCTCTTCTTGCTGACCATCACTCAGAGCTGGATTTAAAATGGCAGTTTATTATGAGCTCCTACTTACACACTAATACCCAAAAGATGCAAAAGAAGATTGGCTTGACAAGTCTCACTGCATGGTTTAATGTCCTTGAACTTGTATCTGGTTTTGTGACAAACTAGTATGGCTCTTTTAAATAGGAATGTCGGGCTGGGGATGTAGCTCAGTTGGTAGAGAGTGCCTGCCTCAAAAGCCCAAGGCCCCTGGGTTCAATCTCCAGCACTGCAAAAAATAAAAATAAAAAAATAAATAGGAATGTCTCGTTATATCATTTACACAGAGGAAGCAAATGTTAGAATTAGAAACCATAGAAATGAAAATTTGTACAATGAATCAAAATGAAGTCTGTAAAAATAAAAAAAATTAAAATTAATTTAAAAAAAAAACACACACACAAAAAAAAAAAAGAAAGAAAAGAAAGAAGTGGAAAGAACTGGGCCCAGTGGTGCATACTTCTAAACCCAGCCGCTCAGGAGGCTGAGGCAGGAGGATCCAAAGTTCTAGCCAGCCTCAGCAATTTTTGAGGCCCTAAGCAACTTAGCGAGACCTTGTCTCAAAAAAAAAAAAAAAAGAAAAAAGAAGAGAAAGAAGTGGAGGGGCTGGGGTGTAGCTCAATGGTAGAGCACAAATAGCATGCATGGAGCTCTGGGTTCAATGAAAGAAATAGGCAGGGATGCTGATTGAGGCAGGAAGAAGGGGGAGGTCAGGGAGGCTGGGAGAGACCACAACCTAAAAGGCAGTGTCTATAAAATGCATGTTTGACACAGCACTGTCTGAGTGCCTACTATATGCAAGAACAGGACTGACCAAGAGATTGTTAAGGGCCCTGGAGGAGACACTGCCTTTGCTAAGGAGTAGCCTGAGAGCGTTAATGAGGCATTTAGGGAAGGTGCATCTTAGGACTCAGCAATGAGAATGTCCCCAGGCACAGAACCAGGGCAGAGAAGGCCTGGGGCTGCCGGAAGCACAGAGTAAATAAAAGCCCTTAGAAACAGGTCTACAGCAGTAGTTACAGGAAGTAAACATAGAGGCTATGTTTCAAATGAATTGCTCTATTTTTACTCGAAACATTTAAAAAGAACTAGCGAATATTGACACATTATATACCTGCTGGTCTGGCACGTCCTTTTCTCAAAGGAAGTCCAATCCTGGGACACTACCAACCATTGGTGAGAAAGAGGCCTCTTAAAAAGCAGTAAACCACCCCACCAGAGGTTCAGAAAACTATCAACCTGGCGGGGAACTGTCACAGATGGAACGGGCTCTCCCCACAATGGCACAACTCAGCAGTTTCATGTCTTGAATGACAATAATATAGGCAGATAATTAGATCCTAATTTCTGCCTTAGCATTCCTCAGTTCTCTCTCAACAACTCATTGGTGATTTACCCACGAGTTTCTCCTGTGCATACATCTCATAGACACTCGCATGAAATGCAAGTCAAACAAGAGTGTTTCCTGTCTGGTTTTTTTTTTTTTTTTCAAATTAAAAAACCTTGCACATTTTTAAAAGTATGTAATGAAGCATTCTTTGAGTTCCTAAATATAAGCCTTTGTGCATCTATTCTGAGCAAAGAAAGGGAGGAAAGAAATAAGGAAGAAAGGAAAGTGATCTCCCATATAATAATTGCCACACACACACAATTGTGTGCGGCGGGAGAAGAATCATATTCAGGTTCCTTTATTGTTCATACATACTATTATTGAAAAATCAGAAATTATGTATGTCTCAAGGAAATAAATAAAAATTGTTTTTTGTTTAACTTCCCAGGATTAACTACTGTTGATGTGTTTAGGTAGACTCTTACCATTTGGTTCCTTAACGAAACCATCACACACCAGGCACCATGGCCCACACCTGTACCCCCGCTACTTAGGAGGCTGAGGCAGGAGGATCACAAGCTCAAGGCCAATTTCAGCAACTTAGTGAAACCCGGTCTCAAAATAAAAAAGGACAGGGTATAAAGCTCAATGGTAGAGTTGCTCTGGGTTCAATTGACAGTACTGCAAAAGAAAAATAAATGAATAAATAAATAAATCATCCTCTATTATTCAAACAAAAAAATAAAATTTTGAAGAAATGTACTGCCTCCCCCTACCCCCAATCCTCAGGTCTAGTCCCTTTCTACCTGCTGGTGAGTGGCAATAAAGTAGGGATACCTATCCCCTGTGCCAACACACCCCACTCACCTTGATCCTTCATCCCCATGAAGGAGATGTCAAGTTCCCCTTGGCTAAGGTCCTAATCCCCAAACTTGGAAAGTCAGATCTAAATAATCAGAAATGAAGTCTTGGTTTCTTTGTTCTTACCTTATATTTAATTTGTTTAGATTTTCACAAATTAAGAATGTTTGGTCTACATAATTACCTTTTGCCCAATAATATTTTTTAGTTGTCAATGGACATTTATTTATTTTATATGTGGTGCTGAGAATCAAACCCAGTGCCTCACACATGCTAGGCAAGTGCTCTACCACTGAGCCACAACCACAGCCTGCCCAATAGCAATTGAAATATAGAATATATGTTTCTGATGGGCTGCTTTATAGGCATTTCATGGTGTTCATAAAATTCACTTTTGTGGAGATTCTCTGGTATAGTTGCCTCTGGAAAAGAACTTTCACCAAATTTAAGGGAGAGACAAAATTTACAGGGCCTGAAACTTAGACAATTTGGTTGAAAGGGGCTTTTCAAGAAAAGGTATACAATATTATCAATGCAAAATGTAGCCCAAAAGTATTCAGAATGAGAAAAGAATTTGAAATGAATAACATATCTCTGAAAGCTGATAAATGCCACAGATACCACAAAATACACACACAAAAAATTAATTATATAATCTGCTTCTTAAAATTCATTTTGCATCATTGTTCCAGATGTGGAATACATGTGCACAGGTACATATAGTATATAATGTATACTACATATATATAGCACATATATGACATATATAACATATGTAGTATATAGTATATGTAATGGTAATACAATTATAATGGAATATGGATAATAATATCAATTAATATGATACACAGGTCTAGATCATGATTTCCATCTCATTTCAATGCATGTGTGTCAATTTCATTGAAATTCCTGCAGAATTGAAAATTTGGGACCTAAGGAGTTAACTGGCTGGCCCACCCCAAATAGTTGTCCGCAGATGAGTTTCTGGCTCTACCAGTTCCTCCTCCACCTTGCAGTGTCAGTACCAGGTGACAGGTAATCCTCTGGCTCTGCCCTGTCTCACGACACCAGGTGCACTGCCCAGCGAGCATAGGGCACTCCTGAAGCCCATTCCTCCCCTGAACCGCCAGCGACCGTCTGTCTGTAGAGTGACTCTGAAGTACAGGAACATGTCCTGCAAAACCCCAGCTCTGCTTCTCCTTAGCCAGACCCCAAAATGCCTGTGGCCACTCCAGTGTCACCCGACTGGAGGGGCACAGTGACAAGGAGAGTAAGAAAAGACAGCATTCCCACACAACCATCATCAAAATGTACTTTCGCTAACTTTACAGACCCTACTACTGTGCAAACACTATGTCCCTGGAAAGGTCGTGCACACGGGACCTTTGGGCATGTGGTGTGTTCCCTTGTTGAGGAGGATGTTTTGCAGCATCCAAGAGGCTGCATCTCCCAGAGAGGTAACAAGTCAGGGGTGGTCACCCATTGGGCAACCTTGACACGAGGGAGAAGTCCTGGAGAGAGGAGTGAGAAACCAGCCACAGCCGGCCAGGAGAAGAGAAAACAAGCCAAACGGGAGCCCCAGCTGAAGAGTCACAAGGAACAACTCTGCAAACTGCAGGCGTCAATTTGCCAAGGAGTCGCTTCTTGCAAAGGTAACTGGATCTGGCTCGACCTCGAATGAGGAGCAGCAGCTAGTTATTTATTTAAGGGTGTTGAGCAGCTCTCCCAAACATAGCCAGCAAAGCCAGTGAGTGCTAACAACAAACTGCCTACTAAAAATTTGAAAGCCTTAAAGTTCACAGTACCCAGCTACTAAAAAAATAAATAAATAATTGCAGACTCTGGGCATCACACAGCTGTGGATGCAAATCCAGGTTTTCCTTTTCACTGGTCATATAACCCAGATTAGGTGCTTAGTTGCTTAGAACCTCAGTTTCCTCACCTGTAAAACAGGTTTAATAATATGCTTTCAATAAGATTAATTTTTATGTTGATTTTGTACCCAGAAACTTTACTGAATTAATTTATTAGTTCTAATTGTTTATATCTGGCATAAAAACAGACATATAGACCAATGGAATAGAATGAAGAGCCCAGAGTATATCTATACATTTATGGTCAATTTATATTGGACAAAGTTACCAAAAATACACAATGAACAGTCTCTTCAATAAATGGTACAAGGAAAATTAAATATCCACATGCAGAAGAATGAAGTAGGACCCTTATCTCACACTACATGCAAACATCAACTCAAAATGGATTAAAGACTTAAACATAATACCTGACACTATAAAACTACTAGAAGAAAACAGGGAGAAAGCTCCACAAGATTGGTCTGGACTACATCATCATCATCATCATCACCATCATCACTATTACTGGTATTTTGGATATGACCCCCCCAAAACCACAGTCAACAGAAGCAAAAACAGATAAATGGGACTGCCTCAAATTAAAATTCTGCAGAGCTAGATGTGGTGGCACACACCTGTAATCCTAGTGACTCAGGAGATTGAGACAGGAGGATCACAAGTTCAAGGCCAGCCTCAGCAACTTAGCTAGACCCTGAGGAACTTAGTGAGATCCTGTCTCAAAATAAAAATTTAAAAGGCCTGGGGTATGGCTCAGGGGTAAATTGCCCCCAAGTTCAATCCCCAGTACAAAAAGAGCTTCTGCACACAAAGGAAACAATCAATAGAATGAAAAAACAACTTATGAAATGCAAGAAAAGATTTGCAAACCATATGCCTGATCAGGAGTTTAATACTAAGAATATATAAGGAACTCAATAGCAAGAAAATAAAGAACCTAATTTAAAAATGGGTAAAAGACCTGAACAGGTACATCTCAAAAGAAGACATACAGGTGTCCAACAGGTGTATGAATAAATGTTCAACATTACAAATCATGGGGAAATGCAAATTAACTGCAATGAGCTATCACCTCACACCTGTTTTGTGGCTATTATCAAAAAAGATCCACAATAATAAATATTGACAAGGTATGAAGAAAAGAGAACCCTTGTACACTGTTAGGGGGAATGCAAATGGATGAAGCTGTTATGGAAAACAGCGTGAAAGTTCCTCAAAAAATTAAAAGTAGAACTACCATATGATGCAGAAATCCCACTACTGGCTGTTTATCCAATAGAAATGAATTCAAAATGTTGAGGAGACAGGAGCACTCTACATTCATGCAGCATTGTCCATAATCGCCAAGGTATGGGCTCAGCCTAAGTGTCCATCAGCGGATGAATGATAGAGTCCACACACACACACACACACACACACACACACATGCACACACCCATACTATTCAGTCTTAAAAAGGAAGGAAATATTGTCATTTTTAAAACATGAATAGATAGGAGGACATTATAGTAAGTGAAATAAGCCAGGCCCAGAGAGGCAAATGCTACATGATCTTACTTAAAGGTGGAATCTAAAAGAGTCAAATCCTTAGAAACAGGAAGTAACATGGTGGTTACTAGGAAGTGGGGGTGGATGAGCAGATGTGAGTTAAAGGGTTCAAGGTTTCAGTTAGGCAGGGTGAGTAAGTTCCAGACATCTAGGGTACAGCATGGTGACTAGAGCTGATAATAATGCACTGTATAATGTTCTCACCACCAAAGAAAAGAGTAACTATGTCATGCAACATATGTTAATTAAATGGATTAATTATTTCACAATGTGTGTGTAAATATCACACTGTACACCATAAATACACACAATTTTTATGAATTATACCTTAATAAAGCTGAGTAAAAATTAAGCAATACAGCATGAAAAATAACCAATAGCAGAGTGCTAGACTCCTCTTCCAAGAACTAAGCCCCACCACATGCCAAACTATCAATAGTCACTCCTAATTTCTTTTTACTTTTAAAAAACTTTTAAGCAAGTTTTATCAGGGAATTGAGTGTTTGCATTTCCAAACACTATGAATTTTCTGGGTTCTTTCCCTCATGCTCATCCTTTATGGTCCCTCAGCATGTGAACATTAAGACCTAGGTTCCCATTGCCCAGCAGGATGGCACACACCTGTAATCCAAGAGACTCAGGAGGCTAAGGCAGGAGGACTGTGAGTTCAAAGCCAGCTTCAGCAACTTAGAGATGCCCCAAGCAACTTGGGCAAGTTGCTGTCTCTAAATAAAAAATTTTAAAAAGGGCTGGGATGTGGTTCAGTGGTTAGGGGTTCCTGGGTTCAATCCCCAATATGAAAAATGAAAAGACCTAGGACCCCATTCTCCTTGCATACCCTTCAGCACTGAAGCATGAGGCCTCGTGGAATGAAACAGTGAGGCTCTGAGCAAACCAGGCTTTTCTCTTTGCTGCCTGTGTTAGTCTACTTTCCAATAGTATAACAAATAACTGAGATAATCAGCTTATAAAGAAAAAAGGTTTATTTGGGTTCACAGTTTTAGAGGTTTCAGTGTGTGAGCAATTGGCCCATTGTTTTGGGCCTGTGATGACACATCATGGTGGGAGCACATTTCCTGGCCAGGAAATGAAGAAAGAGAAGGAAAAAGAAGTGGGCGTCCCAATGGCCCTTTCAAGGGCACACCCATAATGACCTAAGACCTCCACCTCTCAAATGCTCCCATTTCCCAACAGCACCCAGCCTGGGGACGAATCTTTAACACGTGGGCTTTGGGGGGCCTTCCAGATCTAGGTTAAAATATGCCACACTCATCTCAACAGGTTTCCATTATTATGTACTTTGAAGTTTCTATTTTCAAACTGTGGTACATCAACATTAAGAGGTGCTTCTACAGGAGGCATCACAATACCAGACCTTAAACTATACTACAGAACTGTCATAATAAAAACGGCATGGCACTGGCACCAAAACAGACATGAAGACCAGTGGAATGGAACAGAAGACACAGGCAAACCCACATAAATAGAGTTTTCTCAACTAGACAAAGGTGCCATAAACATACAAGCATGATTTCATCCAATTTAATTTGTATCACATTTCCCTATAAAAATAGCTAAATAGTTGAAATCTCAAATCAGTAACAAATTGTTGCTGTTTGAGAATTTTCTGACGGTGAACTTGATCTCACTGCAAAAGACAGCCTCTTCAACAAATGGTGCTGGGAAAATTGGAAATCCATATGTAGCAAAATGAAATTTAACCCCTATCTCCCATCCTGCACAAAACTCAAAGACCTAGGCATTATCCAGAGACTCTGTGCCTAGTAGAAGAAAACATAACTCTCATGTCGGCTTAGGAACCAAAATGCTCAACAAGACTCCTAAAGCACATGAAGTAAAATCAACAATTAATAAATGGAATGGTATCAACCTAAAAAGCTTCTTCACAGCAAAGGAAACAATCAAGAATGTGAACAGAAAGTCCACAGAATGGGACAAAATTTTTGCCACCTGCCCCTCATATAAAGCATTAATCTCCAGGATATATAAAGGACTCAAAATATTTAACACCAAATGAACAAATAACCCAATCAATAAATGGGCAAAGGAACTGAACAGGCACTTCACGGAAGAAGAAATACATTCAGTCAACAATTATATGAAAAAACGTTGAATATTTCTAGCAATTAGAGAAATACAAATTAAAACTACATTGAGATTTCATCTCACTCCAGTCAAAATGGCAATTATCAAGAATACAAGCAATAATAAATGTTGATGAGGATGTGGAGAAAAAGGTACCCTCGTACATTGCTGGTGGGACTGCAAATTGGTGCAACCACTCTGGAAAGCAGTATGAAGATTCCTCAGAAAACTTGGAATGGGACCACTATAGTGACACAGCCACATCAATATTTATGGCAGTTCAATTCACAATAATTAAGTTATGGAACTAACCTAGGTGCCCTTCAACAGATGAATGGATATGTGGCATAGGTACACAATGAAATATTTCTCAGCCATAAAGAAGAATGAAATTATGACATTTGCTGGTAAATGGATGGAACTGGAGACTGTCATGCTAAGTAAAATAAGCCAATCCCAAAAAACAAAGAATGTTCTCTCTAATACATGAATGCTAATTCACAAGGGTGGGGTGGGGGGTAGGGAAGAATAGAAGTACTTTAAATTAGACAAAGGGGAATGAAGGGAAGAGAGTGGGATGGGAACAGGAAAGACAGTAGAATGAGTTGGGCATTACTATCCAAAGCTCATATATGACTACATGACCAGTGTAACTCCACATCATGAACAACCACATGAAAGGGAAGTTCTACTCCATGTATGTAGAAATATGTCAAAATACTATCATGTATAATTAAAAAGAATAAATTTTTTTTCTTAATTTTTTGGGGGGTTGTAGATGGACACAATACCTTTGTTTTTTATTTGTTTATTTTTTTATGTGGTGCCGAGAATCAAACCTAGTGCCTCACACATGCTAGGCAAGCACTCCACCACTGAGCCACAACCCCAGCCCCCAAGGATAAATTTTTTTTAAAAGAGGTGCTTTAAAAAACTTTAATGATTCAAAACCAGGGTTTTTTCACTCCACATTTTTACATCCCAGAGAATAAATTCATTTAAATTACAAATTTTCTATGTTCTCACTCTTCAAGTTTCATCTTCTCTTCTATGAAATTCACATATTGTTTTGTTGTTGCTGCTGATTTGGGTTGATATGATTAAAAAGGTAATTTTTTGCTACTAATTCCTTATTGCTGCTAAATACAAAATTTCTAACCCTGTCAACCACTACTATTTTCTTCAAATGTTTTACATTTCCTTCCCCTAGGATCACACAGGCATGATTTCATCCAATTTAGTTTGTATCACATTTTTCTATGAAAATAGCTAACTAGCTGAAATCTCAAATTAGTAACAAATTGTTGCTATTTGGGAATTTTCTGACCATGAACTTGATTTCATTGCATCCTCTCTCCTACACAGGGTCAAGGAATCCTTCTCAGGACACCCTCCCTGCCCCCACTCAGCTCAGCTAATTCCCTATTATAGGGCTTTTGTTTGTTTATTCCAAGAATTCCCAAATTTTTAGGAGTTTTATCATTAGAGTATATATAATTTATATAACTACCTGTTAGGAATGTAAATATGTGATGTTAAATTCTCTTTTTAAAATGTCATATGGCACATTTCTAATTTAAATGAGATGAAAGCTACTTTTGTATTGAGAATGTTGATTCTCCCTATGATCAAGGAAACTGGTCCCGGGTTAGGGAAATGCTTCTCTTGGAGATGCTGACTCTCTCGTGCAAACCTTCACTCTCAGGTCGGCGGAGCATGCTGTAAGTTTTTTCAAGGTGCATTTCATTTTGCCAAGAAACCCTGCACTGTTTGCAAGGGACATTGAGAATCATTCAAAAGCCCTTGTTTAGGGGAAGTCTTTGGTTTCTGTTTGGTTTACTTTTTTAATCTTAGGACATCTTTAGAGAGCTTACTGGTAAAAAAAATGCCAATGGTAAGTGCACCCTCTTTTCCTGATTTTTAAAATAGATATTTACATTGTTAAAAGGCAGTTCTGGGAGGTTCAGATTTTGAGGACCGCATTTAGAAAAGCAGAAAATGATCATGTCCACATCTGGAGAGAGTATTTTGTTTTACTCGCTTACTTGAAGCTTGAGGATCTAATGAGTCAGTTTTTAACAGTTGTTGCTTTGAACAAGGACGGGCAGGCCATGTTGTGATTGGTAGACCTATCTACAATGTGGCTTATCTCTAAATACAAGCATATAGTCAGCACACTTCTTAAGATTCAAATTTTAAGAGAAAGCAAAATGATTTTTAAAAGTCATTTTTAAATGTTTTATGAAAAACAAAAAAACTAAAAAATTAAATAGTCATCACACATTTAACCTGAATATTCCTTATTTTTCATAATTTCTAAAATATAACCATAATGGATGGTAATATACCATAGTGGATGATATTTTGTTGAAGAAACAATTTCACCTCATGAAACTGTCACCATTAACTCCAGAATTATAGTAATCATTCATTTTGTGCATAGATTATTTATATCTCTCTATACTTCTTACTGCCCTTGTGTTTGGGTGAGACCCAAGAGTTAGCAGTAGCCTATGGGTTGGGAGCTGGAAGCAAAGTGTGAGAGCCTCCAGAATTGTTTTCTTTCTGTCACAGCCTGCACTCCAGAGAGAGGACAATGAGGACATGAAGCAGGGCCCCCACCAACCCACAGTGAACATACTGTGTGAGTAAGAAAATAACACTTGTTGCCTTTAGCTACTGAGATTTGGAACTGTTTGTTGCTTCCACATACTGTCATTTATATAACTGCTACAAGTTCCATATATTAAGATAATTTTTAAATTTTTAATAAAAAGATTTTTTAAATTTTATCAATTTGTAATAATGTTTTTTAAAAACGAAAATGAGTTAGTACTGTCTCTGGATTGCAGAGTTTTTAAGAAAAGCATGTTACAACTGCTTCCTCTGTTATTAACTCCACCTGATTCCACCATTATTTCAGTCCTCCTTGGACTGGAGGATAAATGGTATTATTGTCAATGGTTTTATTCACAGTCATTCCTTTTTTATTCTGTGTCTCTCAAGTGAGTAGGAGGGAAAATATCCAAATGGGCAAAGGTGTTGACCAGAGCAGATGGGCCTGGCTTTCGGTCACATCTCTACAGGGCACCAGCTGGTCACCTTGACCACGGCACATACCATCACATGTAAATGGTAATAATGTGATAGGACCAAGCAGGGTGTGTGGCAAACCTGACTGGCACCCAGTAAGCCTCCTATGACATTATCTCAAATTAAGCAGAGCAGGAACCCTCCCCTTGACATTCAACCCATGTTGCACAGCTCTGTGTCCTGCCGGGGTGACTGCTCCAAGAACGCAGTTGTCAGACAATATTTTCCAAAACAAATCAACTCTTCTTTCTCCAGTTCATGGTTCATCAGATAATTCCATCTCTTTGGTGAGAGATCCCTGCTGTGGGGTTTTTAAATGCAAACATTCAATTTCATTTTTAAATGAGGATTTTGATAGCCCATAAAAATAATTCAAGTACACCTATGAGATTCTCCCTCTAGGTTCCCCCTGGGAGGCAGAATAAGGAGATATAAAGAACTAGGGTTTGGGAGTGAGCCAGGCCAGGGGTCACATTCCAGTTCTGCCCTTAATTATGACCTACGACACCCATAAAAATTCTTCAGTTCTTAACTACCTTATCCCTAAAAGGGATAATAATATTCACATAAGTATGTTGTTATAAAAATGAACGGAGTGTACAGATTAATTCGCATTGCCTGGGATACAGTGACTTTAAAAAAAAGAAAGAAAAATGTTAGTTCCCTTCCCATGTTATGCTTTTGAACTTTTGACATAGGTTATTAAAATTTAAATTACTGTGAAGAGAATGATGCTTTTGAGACTGAATGTGTCACTTCCTTAGAACTCCCTTCTGCATTAAGAAAAACAATTCTGCTTGATCTTTTTTTTCTTTTTTTGCTCTTGGAATTGAATCCAGGTGTGCTGTACCACTGAGCTACATCCCCAGCCCCTGCCATTTTTAATTTTGAGATAAGATCTCCTTAAGTTGCTGAGGGTCTTGTTAAATTGCTAAGGCTGACCTCCAACTTGTGATCCTCCTGCCTCATCCTCCCGAACCCCTGGGATTAAAAGTGCTTGCCACCGCACCCAGCCCATTTGAATCTTAAACTTACAATCATTTGCAAACTAGAAACCAACAATTAGCTAGTGTTGAGAAACAAAAGCAACCTTCATGCAAATTGGCTTCTTCATCATTTAATTAAATTGAAAGCTATTAAAATTTGGCTTGATTTATGTTTTCTGTCCAAAGAAGGCAGGATCCACTAAATAAAGAAAGTCTGTTGATTGACAGTGTTGTATGGCTGAGAGGCACAAGGACCCAAGTTGACTGACACTTTCTTGGTAGTTCTTGGCTTGATGGATACAGTGGTGAGCAAGAAAGACCACAGAACCACCTTCATGGAATTCCATTTTAGTGGAGGAGACATAGATAAGGGGATAGAGTCATGGAGGGAGAAATAAGAGAGTCAGGAGAGAACATAAAGGAGATGATGCAGTGGGCAAGCATGTGAAGATCTGGAGAAGCAACACTCCTGGAAGAGGGAGAAGACGGCCAAAGTCCTGAGGCAAAATGATCTACTAAGAGCAGGAAGAGAAAGACAGCCAGTGTGGCCGCAGGAGGAGGCGAGGGGAGGAATGATAGGAGACAAGATTAAGAGCAAGGCAGCAACCAGAGTAGGTACATCTCACACTGCAGGACGTGGACTCGACTTTAAGCAGGAGAGCAACATGGGCTACCTTCCATCTGTAATAAACCATCACTCAAACCATCTGAGAATGGACTGCAAGCAAAAGCCAAAGCAGGAGACCAATTAGGAAGTTGGAATACTTCAGGAGAAAGATGATTCTAGAGACAATTCCAGTGTGAATTGGAATGGGATAAATGAAAAGTGGTCCTATGGGGGTCTATTTTGAAGATGAAGCCAATAGTACTTCCTGAGCCATTGAATGTGGAATGTGAGGGGGAGACAGGAAGTAATGTCAGTGCCTAGATTTTAGGCCTGAGCAGTTGGGTGACATGGGTTATCATTTGCTGAGAAAGAAAAAATTGGGGAGCAGTCAGGTTTAAGTGAGAAAGTCGGTAATTCTATTTTAGGTGGATTAAGTCTGAGATGCTTATTTGACATCCATGAGATGGTAAGGAGGCAGTGGTATATGTAGTGTGAAGTTCAAGGGAGGGATCTTAGTTAGTGATAAATTTAGATCTACCAGCATTTGGGAGACACTAAAGCCATGGGACCAGAAAAGAACTTCCAGAGAAAAAGTGTAGACTAAGAAAAGAGAGGACTGAAGAATGAGCACTCATTTTTAAGAGGTGAGGAGGAAGAGGATGAGTCATTAAAGACAGACTAAGTGCAGTTGGAATGGCAGGAGGAAGCCAGAAGAACAAGGGATCCCAGTGGAGGTCTACTCCTGTTATCACAACAACTCAAGAGGCTGAGGCAGGAGGATTGCAAGTTGGAGGCCAGCCTCAGCAACTTAGAGAGACCCTGTCTCAAACATTTAAAAAGGGATAGGGGGCTGGGGATATAGCTCAGTTGGTAGAGTGCTTGCACAAGGCCCTGGATTCAATCCCCAGCACCGCCAAAAAAAATAAATAAATAAAAAGTAAAAAGGGATAGGCATGTAGCTAGGAGATAGAGCACCTCTGGGTTCAATCCCCAGTACCAGAAGAAGAAGAAAAGAAGGAGAAGGAGGAGCAAGAGGAAGAGCAGGAGGAGGGGAAGAAGAAGAAGGAAGAGGAGAAGGAGGGAGAGGAGGAAGGGGGGGAGGAGGAGGAGAGGAAGAGGAGGGGGGGAGGAGGAAGAGGTGGAGGAGGAGGAGGAGGAGGAGGAGGAGGAGAGTTTGAAGAGTTTCAACTTCCAAAGAGAACAGAAAATTTGGCTTAGAAACTGGACGTTGACATAGATTAAAAGCAGAGTTGATGTTCTACAAAGGCATTGAAAGAACAGGGAAGAGCATGGTTTTCCCAGTGGTAAACCTATGCTTGACAGATGTGAAGTAAGAACATGGGAGTTAATGCCAATTAAAGTAGTGGAAGCCCTGGTGAGCTGATAAGGATATGGAGTTCCCAGACACAGAAGAAACGTGCCAAGTGAAGACTTAAAGCCACCTGCTTCCAGCGATTCTACTTCTGTGTGTATTCTCAAAAGAATTTAAAGCAATCAAGGAGCTGGAGAGGTAGCAGTACACCTTATCCCAATAGCCAGAAGGTGGAAGGACCTAAGTGTCCATCCATAGAGGATGGATAAACAAACTGCAGTACATGCATGCCAGGAACTATGGTTTTTAAAAGGAAATTCTAACACATACAACACAAATGAACCCGGAGGACATAATGCTAAGTGAATAAACCAGTCACCAAAAGGCAAACTTGATGTGATTCCACTTGCATGAGGTAACTAGAGTAGGCAGACTCAGACAGACCTAGAGTGGTTACACCAAGGTTGGATAAGGGGAAAATGGAGTTGGGCTCAATGGGGACAGAGTTTCAATATGGGAAGAAAGTTCTAGAGATGGATGGTGGTGGAGATTATTTTGTAAAGCAATACCACTGAACTATACACTTAAAAATGCTAATATAGTAAATTTTATGTGTGTTTTATTACAATTTTAAAAATAGAGGGAGCCGGGTGCGATGGCCCAGGCCTGTAATCCCAGCAGCTCGGGAGTCTGAGGCAGGTGGATGGCGAATTCAAAGCCAGCCTCAGCAATGGCGAGAGGCTAAGCAACTCAATGAGACCCTGTCTCTAAAGAAAATACAAAATAGGGCTGGGGATGTGGCTCAGTGGTTGAGTGCCTCTAAATTCAATCCCCAGTAACCACCCCCCTGCAATACAATGGAGGGAGATCTCTTTAACAGAGAGAAAGGTGAAGACCTACAGAGAGTGCAAAACAAGGGCCATGAGCAATTGAAAAAATGTACTCAAAGGTCAAAAGAACTGAAAACATGAATGTTTTTGGAACTCAGAAACTATTGGCCTGTATGTGAATCTGAGGTGGCATGAGTGATTCCACACAGATTAACTAGCATCTACGAGGTGAAAATAGCCAATAAAAACATTTGGGGTCAATAAAATTCTTACAGATTACTAGCTGTTAAAAAAAATATTTACCTTATCGTTGCCTATAATTGGGGATCAGGGCTATGTCAAGGCAGAAGTGTCCCGCCACCACACGTGTTGATTTATGACACGGCCCTCTCATCTGAGAATGTGGAGATCATTCACGCCTCCTGAAATGTGGGTCATCAGTCAAATCTCCCAGAACAAATTGCAAACTGGAAAAGAAATGACTTTTTTAAAAATGATATATTGCACAGTCTTGTAGCTCCTTGTGGTCGGGAAGGGTTCAAGGCCATGGGTTTTGACATTCATAGCCCCCGTGGTTATATTTATATGACAAAATAGAAGCTGTTCCTCTCCAGATCGATTTTCTCTTCACCTGTACCAGATGAGCATCCACTAAGTCTTCCTACAGGTGTGTTGCAGCCAATCAGCTCCCAGCAGCTCCCAGGCTCAATTGCAGGAGGTAAAAATTAGCATTGTTAGCAGTTTGAGGCTCTGGCTGGAACTGTGAAAAAAGTCTACACCAGAGAACTTAACACCGTGAAATTCACAATGTTGTTGTTTCCTGATGTTTTGTTGTTGTTACTTGCCTACTCCTTCCTTGTTTGTTTGTTTGTTTTGAGGAACCCCCTCATTGCCTAGGAAATAAAATATAAATTCAAATCTTCTAATTTTGGACCATAAAATGAACTTGAGAAGCTGGATGGTCTCGCCAACACCACACCTTCTCCTAACCTCCCATCAAAGGCAGCAGCAAAATGACAACACAGGACTCTCCAACACTTGGAAAGCATTAGCTTCAAGTGGGAACAATTCCAAGAGTTACACAAATTTTAAATAATTATTTGTTCCCCCTGACCACACAATAAATTAGTTACTGTCTTGCCAGGCACAATGGGGCATAACTATAATCCCAGCCACTCGGGAGGCTGAGGCAGGAGGATCACCATTTCAAGGCCCACCGGGACAATTTAGAGAGACCCTGTCTCAAAAATTAAAATATAAAAATAAAAAAGGGTAGGGATGTAGTTTGGTGGTAAAGCACCCCCACCCTGGGTTCAATCTCCAGTACCCCCCCAAAACAGAAACCATCTTATCCCCCCTTTATAGATAGAGGACAGAGGCATAAACTAGGGACCTTTCCAAACTCCCATAGAACTAAATTTGAACCCCAGAGGACTGATAAGCCCAAATGCTTGACCTTGGTGGCTTATATGCCTTTAACCTACCTGTTCTCTGAGTCCCCCTCTATCTTGCTTCTTGAATAATGTCCCGCACCATCCAAATCCTATCAAAAACCACATCCCGCGGGGAGATATGGGAAAAGCTGGATCAATGGACACTAAGCCACAGATAGGAGCAAGAAGCTCTGGGTGCTGCTGCCCAGCAGAGTGACTAGAGATAATGATAAGGAACTGCAAGCTACAAGAGAGGTTTTTGAAAGTTTTTTGTTTGTTTGGGGGGGTTGTTTGTTGTTGTTGTTGTTGTTATTGTTGTTTGGTACCAGTGATTGAACCCAGGGGTACTTAACCACTGAGCCACATCCCCAGCCCTTTTTTTATAGTTTATTTAGAGACAGGGTCTCGCTGAGTTGCTTAGGGCCTAGCTAAGTTGCTGAGGCTGGCTTTGAACTCGAGATCCTCCTGCCTCAGCCTCCTGAGCTGCTGGGATTACAGTGTGCACCATTGTACCTGGCAGTTTTTCAAAGTTTTCGCCGCTAGGAATCAATAAATATTTGAGGAGATAAATATGTTTAACCTGATTTAAACATTAAACAATGTATACAAATATTAGACATTACATGGTGCCCCATTAATATATACAACTTCTATGTTTTTATGTATCTGTTAAATTTTTACTTAAAAAAAATACATCTTTCAGGACATCTTCTTGGCTACTCCCATCTGACTGACATCTGGCATTCCTTGGAGATCTTGTAGCATCTTTCTCAACTCCTCCTATCTCCCTGTGACCTCAATTATATTCTTTGGGTTTTTTTTGTTGTTTGTTCGTTTGTTTCTTTGGTATCAGGGATTGAAGCAGGAGCACTTAACCACTGAGTCACATCCCCGGCCTTTTTTATTTTTATTTTTATTTTTTTGAGACAGGCTCTCACTAAGTTGCTTAGGGGCTCACTAAGTTGCTGAAGCTGGCTTTGAACTTGCAATCCTCCTGCCTCAGTCTCCCAAACTGCTGGGATTACAGGCATGGGCCACCACACCCAGCAACTATATTCTACCTTTATTGATGGTTAAATTCCTTGCCTTGGATGCTTGGCATAGGTACTAAGATGTCTTCATCCCCACGTCCCAGGCAGCAGTACCCCTTGAACTTTGAGAGCTCTTAATAAAATGTGCTCACTTAATGAACTCATTCTTTCTTGTGTGAGTCTGAATTTTCTTGGGGGACAGAACAAAGGAGAGTCTCAGGTTTCAGGTAGGTTATCATGTGATCTGCCCTTGCATTATGTCAACATCAGTACTTGGGAGAAAACCAAGAAAGTATCCCCATTTTTGGTAAAGTCAGTCATTTTAAGGAAAGAAAAGGGTAATTGCATGGATTGGCAATGTCATGTACCAAGGTGTGTGTCTGAAATAGTCCTTTTTTCCTAAGAGCTTAGAGACAGAGACAAGGTTTTTTCTTTAAAATGAAGAAGGCTAGGCTTGGAATGTAGCTCAGTGGCAGAGCATTTGCCTAGCAAGCATGAGGACCCGGATTCCACCCCAACACCACAAAAAAGAAAAAGAAAAGAAAGAAAAATGGGGGTGGTGGGAGGGAAGGAAGAGGAGAAACTGGACTTTTTGGGTACTTATCTCCCAAAAGACTGCATCTCTCAGTGGCAGATGGCTGACTAACTAATGTACCAGGTGTCTCTGATGTTGGTTTGGAAGGTTCAAGTTACCAAGAAAAAAAAAAAAAAAGACTCTGGTTACCTTGACAACACAGGAAACTCAGGGATACAGGGTGTTTGACTCTAAATTCCCTTTCAAGCCTTAGTAGATTTAGTACCATTTTATCAGAACTACATGCCTGGAACTCTTGTTTCTATGATTGATTAAAACCACACTAGAAATGGTTCTTGGGATAAATATATCTTTTGTTTCATGGATAACGTTACACAGCTTTAATAATCCTGATAAGCCAAGTCTCCTATCTTGAATTGCCGGGGTTGGTTATCTCTACCGTCCAAATAATCTCTACTTCCCTGAATAATAGTTCCAGTTCTGTTCCAATTTGCCCTGGCAAAAGGGCAGACATCATGCAGTCTTTTTTCTTAACAAGCATGGTAGAATTAGCTTTGGACTACTACTAAAAAAAAAAAAAAAAAAATCTTACTCTTCATTATAAATTAAAGTGCCAAGAAATAGTAATTTGAAGGCAGACATTATTTTCTCCAGAACCGAATCACTTGCTGCTGATACCAAGAGACAGAGATACTCCTGAAACTCTGTCCCTCTGTCCCACTCTGCACCCCCACATCCCAAATATTCGCTCATTCCTGCCTGAAAATTTTCCAGTTCTTGGCAGGCTCACTGGAAGGACCCATCTGCAAGACCCTTAAACCCAACATCTCTGGAATGTTCCCCTAAATGGAGGCTGCTCTTTAATGCCCTTCTCACTCTGCCTCCAACTTCCAGAACCCCTGGGGCCTCAACCTATTTCTGTTGGTACTGCTGCTGGAAACCTGATCTTAGCCAGCCTCCTCCAAATTCAGAACATACTTTCCTGTTTAAAAATGTTGCAAACAGGACTTGGGATATAACTCAGCTGGTAGAGTGCTTGCCTGCATGCACAAGGCCCTGGGTTTAATCCCCAGCAGTACAAAAAAAAAATGTGCAAATAGTAGTTAATATTCTATATTCCTTTTGGTACAATAAAATTGGAACTAAATGGAATTTTATAGACCAGTCTAACAACCCCTGATATGATTCTATCAGAAACATTTTCCAAGTGCAAATCAGCACAGTTGCAAACTCTTAGAACCTAATAAATCAATGAATTGGATTCTGCCTTCATGTCTAGCTTTTCAGTGCATTTACCATTGGGATTCCTTTGGTTTGTTGAGGGTCAGATACTTTCATTAGCTATCAATACAGTCTGAAGAAAATCAATCATTTGGTTTTCTAAAACCAAAGTCATTGTGTTTGAAGTACTAAATGTAAAAATCACATTCAGGATTGTCACAATTTCTGATTGGATTGTTTTTTGATGTTTTAAAATTCATAACAAATGGCATGTCGGGCTCAGAATATAAAATAATATGCCATCTCTTAGCTTTTAAGGAAGCAAAATTGTGAAGTTAGAAGAAAACACTTATGAGAGTCAAATTTCCTGGGAAAAGAATAGGAGGGACATTTATTTTCAAAAACACAACAAGGAGAAGAAAAAAAAATTATCAGACCAGTCTCCAATTTTTGGCAGGTGGAGCATTTTTAGAAGGCCCCATTTTTCTGGGTTTTCAACATCATATTTCCAGCTTCTGTTTTTTTATTTTTATCAACTTCACAGATTAGTGAAAAGAGTTCTTCCCAAATTGAAATATGTTTCTTTATCCATTCGTGTGTGTATTCCTTGGCGGGCAGTCAAGCGTATGTCCCAATTTTAGGTTAGCATCTCTCCAACATGGAATGAGCTCCTCCCTCACGCAGTTCAGAAGCTAGGAAACTCCAGTGTCAGCAAAAAAAAAAAAGGAAAAAAAAGAAGTATCAAGAGAAGCAAAAGGCTGAGCCAGCCTGGGCCAGGCCGCCAGGCTGCCAGTGGGGTGAGCTTGCTCAGGACCCAGGTTACATTCCCGGGCAGGGTACCAGGGGCTGTTGTTCTTCCTGCAGCTTTGGAAACAGCTCTCCCACAGGAAGCCTTCTGCAGGATGGGATGGTTTGCAGGGTTGTCAAGGTAGCACCAACACAATCATGGCTGAAATTTCTGTCTTCCTGCTGGGGGAAAAAAAGTTCTCAGTGGTGTCAAAAAACAACACTATGACAAATTTAGTTTAACAATCTTCGTTGGCTTTGGTGGCAATTCTAGAATAGAGCAGCATTTTATTTTATAAAATGAAAGCTCTGCAAATCAAAACTACTCTTAGATTTCATCTCACTCCAGTCAGGATGGCAATTATCAAGAATACAAGCAACAATAAGTGTTGGTGAGGATGTGGGGAAAAGGTACACTCATCCATTGCTGGTGGGACTGAAGATTGGTGCAACCACTATGGAAAGTAGTATGGAGATTCCTCAGAAAACTTGGAATGGAAGCACCACTTCACCGAACTATCCCACTCCTCGGTTTATACCCAAAGGACTTAAAATGAGTGTACTACTGTGACACAGCCACATCAATGTTTATAGCAGCTCAGTTCACAATAGCCAAACTACGGAACCAACTTAGATGTCCTTCAACAGATGAATGGATAAAGAAAATGTGATACATATGCACAATAGAATATTACTCAGCCTTAAAGAAGAATAAAATTATGGCGTTTGCAGTTAAATGGAGAATATCATGCTTGGTGAAATAAGCCAATTCCAAAAATGTTTTCTCTGATAAACGGATACTGATCCATAGTTGGGGGTGGGGGCGGATAGGGAAGAATGAAGGAACTTTAGATTGTTTAGAGGAGAGTGAAGGAAAGGGTGGGGTGGTGGGGATGGGAAGGACAGTAGAATTAGAGAGAATGTATTTTGACACATTGCACACAAATGGAGCATAACTTCTCACTCTGGTTGTACAGGGTGCTGAGTCACACCACTAGTGTAATCATACATGCATTCTACATGTATAATTAATTATAACAATTTTTTTTAATGAAAATTCTGAAAAAACTGAGCTGAAGAGTTTGACTTTATCGATTGATAGGGCTGAAAAAAGTAAAAAAGAGAAGAAAAAGTGGATGGGTTGTGTAAAATCAGGCTGGGGGCCGGGCGCAGTGGCGCACGCCTGTAATCCCAGCACTTGGGAGGCTGAGACAGGAGGATCGCGAGTTCAAAGCCAGCCTCAGCAATTTAGCGAGGCCCTAAGCAACTCAGTGAGACCCTGTCTCTAAATAAAATACAAAATAGAGCTGGGGATGTGGCTCAGTGGTGGAGTGCCCCTGGGTTCAATCCCCAGTACCAAAA
>JAJEJO010003418.1:645795-725841 GCA_020662805.1 Glaucomys volans
TTTCTAACCCCCCGGGTTAAGAACTCCGTGTCCTCCTGGGGATTGGCTGGGGCTGTTTGTCAGCGCTGACTGGTGGCTTCTTTGGGCAGAGGAAGGCTACATTGTTTCTCTGCGCATGTGCAGGCTGCTTAATGCCCTGCCCCCATCCAGTCACCTTGAACCACCCTAACAGGTTGTTTCAAAGTCACTATTTTTGTAAGGCGGGAACTAGAAAAGGACAGAGAGGTAACTCACTGGTAGACGTCTGGTTACCTTTTTGTAAGGAGTAACACATAATTCTCCTGATTTCTTGGAAGGTCAGATTAAACTGCTCAGATTCAGTTGGGTGACATGGAACTTCAGCATGAATGAGTCCATTTGGGTTGCTCTGTTGGACCTAGTGCAGAAGCTCAGTCCAAAACAAGTCTCCTGTGAATTTTTATTTCATAGTCTGCATGTTTTGCATACACACTACTATGTGGTTTATGCTCCATTGTTATGTTCACACGAAGTCATTTGCTAGAAGCTGGAAAAAGAAGGGCATGCAAAACTTATTTTCATATCTGGAAGGCAAGATCCCGGGTAAGGAATTTCTTCTTCCTACAGGGAAACCAAGCCATGGGGCATTTGATCTCCGTGTGGCCAGCAAAGTGGTAACGTAACAACACCGTCCAGCTTTAAAGAGGAATTAAAAGATGCCAGACCTGGGATTCCAGCTCTCTGTACATCTTGGTCCTTGATTTGACCTGTATCTTCTCCAAGTGTCCCGTGGCACTGACTAGGGAGACCAGGAAAGAGAACGTGGTACTAATAATCCTATAGGTAGTCTGTATTTTCAAAGTATTGGGAGCACTCCAACACATTAAATGGCTAAAAGAACGGATTGTTTACAAGCCAGAAGTAAAGAAAGAGCTAGCTTACCCAAGCGCCTGTTTCTATGGACACTCTCCACCAAGTCACAGGTTTGCAGAGGCAAATGAAATGTTAACAGAACAGGATGCAAGAGGGAAGAAGAGATTTAAAAAAATAAAAAGCAACAATGAATCCTGAACACATCCCTGTCTGAGCAGGCTCCTTTTGTGGCAGGGGTTTAAAGAGGTTTTCTTATCTTAGAAGGGTCTGAGTCTGTTGACCCTTTGCTTTTTCAACCGCGCACACCTGAAGGAATCAATGATCAGGATGCCTCATAAGAAGACTGTTCGCCACAGTGTGAGTCTCCAGCTAGAGGATCCATTGCAGGGAAAAGTCCGGTGAGGAAGATCAAAGTCACTGTAACCATCTATTTAAGATATCCAGCTTGGGGCTGGGGGTGGAGCACAGACGTAAAGTACCTGCTTAGCCTGTAGGAGGCCTGGGTTCTGTCCCCAGCACCTAAGGGGAAGAAAGATGCCAAGGAAAAAAAAATAACCCCTCTGTCAACCCACAGGACCAATCATGACCTAGTCTCTTTGTAGGCATTTTACATGATTGTCATGAATATTATTATTAACTAACAAGGTGTGTTGGGTCTTTGAAACGTGTCAGAAACCATGCCAAACACTTCACATCCAATATCTCCTTAAACACTCACTGTAGCTGGGCACAGTGGCACACGCCTGTAATCCCAGCACCTCAGGAGGCTGAGACAAGAGGGTTGAGAGTTCAAAGTCAACCTCAGGAACTTAGGTGCTAAGCAACTCAGTGAACCCTGTCTCTAAATAAAATATTAAAAACAGCTGGGGATGTGGTTCAGTGGTTAAGTGCCCCTGGGTTCAATCCCCTGTACAAATTTAAAAATAAAAAACACTCACTGTAACCTTTGGAGGTGGGTGCCATTGTTTTATCTCTATGGGCAGAACTTTCACAAATATCACTGTGTGTTTCTTTTTCCCATCCTGCCCGGGTCCAGCAGCAATGAGGATACACTACATTAAGTCTTCTCAGCATAAGGATGGTACAGCAGAAATACAAAGAGGAAGAAAGTCTTTTCTCAGATTCAAATACGTTTTCAGAACTCAAAGAAAGAATCTGAGAGAACAAGGTGGTTTTATCAAGATTTGATTCCCACCCTCCCATCAACAGAAATTTTTTATTGCATCATTAAAGTATCACAAATTGGCCTTACAATTGGGGACCTTGTTTGTGTAGCTGGACAACCCTTAGGTCTTATTCATCCACCTGCTGAGTTGTTCCTTTAACAGAGGTAGAGATTCTATCCCCAGTTTTTTTTTTTTTAACTACCCTTGTTTTTAACTGTGGTAGTTTGTTGAATGGAAGCTGATGAAGTCAAAACAAGTTCAAAGTCATTTCCTTCCAAGACTCATCTTTCTGATCTTGAGAGGCTGAACAAGCAACACCTGGCCTCATCCAATCATGAGGATTTATTTTTCACCCAAGAATTTTTGGATTTCAACCAGAAACCATTCTCCAGAATAATGGCACTGATGGGGAGCCCAGTGGACACAAACCTCATCCAGTCCCTGAAGCCCCCATAACTTGGTTGTGTTCTGTAGGATTCAGACAATGCTCTATGTCCCCACCATCAGTCAGCCAGGCGCCTCTTCTTTTGCTTTTCAGGGAGACCAACTTCTACACTAAAGTGATTGGAGCCCCAAGGTGGGCATCTTCTGGGGTCTTTCGTGATAATTGTGCATCCCTTTCAGAGTAACGTCAACAGTGTCCCCCAGAGTCTACTGAGAATAATCTTCATTCTCACCATCGATGCAGCAAAGAGCAAGCTGTGATTTGCTTTTTAATTTTTAAATAAAAGAATTATAATAAAAATCAGTAAACCATGATTCTATTCCTTCCAAACCTTCTCCAGCCCAATCTTTTTTATCTTGTTTTTTTTGTTGTTGTTGTTGTTTATTTGTTTTGTTTATTCTTTAGCTATATCCTCAGTCCTTTTTATTGTTTTATCTTGAGACAGAGTCTTGCTAAATTGCTGAGGCTAGCCTCAAACTTGTTCTTCTCCTACCTCAGTTTCCCAAGTTGCTGGGGTGACAGGTGTATAATCCACAAACAGACCAACCCAAATCTTGAAAATCACAAATTTCAACTCCTCAAGCTTATTTTCATGCTTATTTTTTTCATTTCTTTTTATTTACTTATTGGTACTGGGGATTGAAACTAAGAGTGTTTTACTTATCTACATACCTAGTCCTTTTCATTTTTATTTTGAGACAAGGTCTCACTAAGTTGCTGAGGGTCCTGCTAAATCACTGAGGCTGGCCTCCAACCTGCAATCCTCCTGCTTCAGTCTCCCGCATGACTGGGATTAGAGGCATGTGCCACCACACTGCCTATTTTCTTATTTTCTAATTATATACTTACACTGTTGTGTATTGATTTGTCAATATTAAACATTTTGGGGCTGGGGCTCTAGCTTAGGGGTAGAGCATTTTGCCTAATATGCACAAGACCCTGGGTTTGATCCCCAGCACCACAAAAGAAAAGAATATTTTTTAAAAAACAAGTAACTGAATATTTAACATTGTCCATTGACTTCTTGCTATGATAGGTAAAGGTAGAACTCTTACGCATCACCATCTCCACTTTCCCATTCCCAACCATCCAATATATGTACTAAGTATAAGTAGAAAGTATATGATAGAATTTTTACAATAATAATTAGCTATATCAATACTTTATATTTACATTCTTTTGTTTGTGAAATGCTATTGTACTTCATGGCCAGGTAGTATACTATGATTACATTTCCTTTCTTGAATAATTTTTAGTCTTTATTGACTAAGATTATGGGTTTTTTCCCCACCTAGTAGAATGTGGTTTCAGTATAGTAATAAAGATCAGTTAGCAAAGAAAAAAAAAGAAGTTAATTTTTGCAACTTTTGGACTGTGGTCTGAATTTTTATCTCCACTCTACCTACTTTAGAGATAAAAAAAATTTTTGCGGTTTAGAGAGAATAAATACCTTTCTTAAATTCACACGGTTGTTAAGTGGTAGGTCTCAGAGTAAAATTGAAGACTGTTAACTTTAGGACTATGTTCTTAACAACTCCTTTTCTGGTGGAGATAATGTCAACACCCAGGCTACAATTTTCCAAGGAGCCAATCTCAGACTATGGTATCTTGGTACCTTTAAATCAGTGGTTCACAAACTTCCATGTGTGTAAGAGTCACCTATAGAGTTTATTAAAAGCTAGTTTCCTGGGCCCCACCCCCAGATATTCCAATTCAGTAGGTTGGGGTGGGGTCAGAGAATTCACCTTTCCAATCAACTCTCAAGTGTGCTGCCGGTCCAGAACTGCTTTTTGAGAACCATTGACCAGACTTCCAAGCATCAGGTGCCATTCCCACTTGGCCACAGCCACCTCCACTGGACTGAAGAAGAGTACATGAGACTCTGCATGGTCCCTACCTCTCCCCTGACTGAGCCATGAAGCCAATCTGAAGATGAGAGAGAGAGGTACAGACAAAGAGGTTGAGAGAGAGATTCTTCCACTTTGTTTAGAGTTTAGTTTTTGGTTCAGAAAAACGTATTTCCAACAGAGTACCTATAATGGTTGGAATCTGAAATGTCCCCCAAAAGCACATGTGTTGAAACCTTGTTCCTCAAGGCACCCATGTTCAGAGGTGGGGCTCTTGGGAAGTAACTGGAGCAGGAGGGATCTGACCTCATCCCTGAGTTAGTCCACTGATGGATTGATCTGATGGTATTATTGAGAAATGGTGGAAACTAGAGAAGCTGGGGCCTCTTGGGAAGAAGTAGGTCACTGGGGGCATGCCCTACAAGGGCATACTTGTCCTGGTCCCTTCCTCCCTCCCTCTCTTTGCTTCCAGCCACCATGAGGTCAGCAGCTTTGTTCTGTTATGCCCTTCCGCCATAATGTACTTTCTCACAACAGGCCCAGGAACAATGAAGCCATCTAACCATGGACTGAAATCTCTGAAACTGAGCCCAAATAAATCTTTCCTCCTCTAAGCTGATGTTCCCAGGTATTTTATTACAGCAATGAAAAGCTAAATAACATAGTACTGGAATCTGAATAGCCTCATCAATACCATAAAAAGTTACTCATTTATTAAGGAAAATTCTTATTATAAAGCTAGTGGTAAGGAATAATCTTTCCAGAAAGGAAAACATCAAACCAAGAACATGGTCCCTCCTGTTGGTGACCATCAATTTACAATTAGCCATTGGTGACCATTGTAAAACCAATGAGCAAATGAGCTAAGAGAGGGGCCAACTCAGTGCCCCATCTTGCTGGGAATGGGGGGGTTGGGGGAAAGTCACTGAGTTTAACTCTAGTCGTGAAAGGAGGTTTCTCACCTGCCTCTTTCCAAGGAGGAAGTCCACAACTCTGTTTAGAAAAACTAAATAAATGAGCATTTATCAAGGGCTGCATCATGGAAAAAAAAAAAATCTGGGAAAGAGAAAATACTAAACCCAAGACAGCAGAATGTTTAAAAGTAAGAAGAGGGCTGGGGATATAGCACAGTTGGTAGAGTGCTTACCTTATATTCACAAGGACCTGGGTTCTAATCCCCAATACTGCAAAAAAAAAAAAAAAAGTGAGAAGAAACAGAGTTTCTCCAAATGCTTCTAAAATATCAAAGAACTCATCAATTTGGACTAGGCATGTGTTGAACTATTATATATTTTATTCTATTTTCAATATACTGAACAGACAATATGAGTTTAATTCAAGTGCATCCTATTAAATTAAGGATCAACTGCAAGGAATTAGTGATTTGTCCTTGTACTTACTAATATTTCCTAATCTTAAAATAAACTCTACATTGAGGGCTGCTCTTCTGGTAACAGAGTCTTCTTAACCAGAAAGAAAAAAAAAAGAAGATGTGGATCTCCAATAGTAAAAACAAAAACTCATTCTTAAATTGATGACATGTTTTTCTTTTAAGAGTAAAGAAAATTTAGATAACAGGAGCGATGGGCATAGCGTCATTTCTGGACTGATTTAGCAACTGACATCACCAGACACATTGTTGTTTTCCTTTTTTCTGCCTCATTATCCTCAGCAAGTTGGTTTGTCTGCATCATCCCATACTAAAATTCTATATCCCTTAAAAAATAATTGCTCACTACTTCCCTCCCCTGTGACTGATAACCACTTTTCTACTTTCGGTCTCTATGAATTTAAATATTCAGGTGCCTTGTATAAGTGGAATAAATAAGCCAGGCACGAAAGGACAAATATTGCATATTTTGCTGATGTCTTCAAGGTTCACCTATGTGGCTGAACTTTTTCCTTCTTATCTGAATGGACATTGCGTAAAAGAAGCTATGCAAAAGGCCAACAGGTGTATGAAAAGTGCTCAAAATCATCAACCATCAGAGAAATACAAATTAAATCCCAAATGAGCTATCACCTCACACCTGTTAGAATGGCTATTATCAAAAAGACAAAAGATAGCAAGTGTTGGAGAGGATGTGGACTAAAGGAGCCCTTGTACACGCTTGTTGGAAATGTAAATTGTGCAGCCATTAGGGAAAACAGCAGGGAGGCTCCTCCACATATTGAAATAGAACTACCATATGATCTAGCAATCCCACTACTGGGTGCAGATCTAAGAGGAAATGAAACCAGTATAATGGAGTTACCCGAACTCCTATGTTCACTGTAGCATTGTTCACAATAGCTAAGATATGGAACCAATTTAAGGGCCTATCAGTGAATGAATGGACAAAGGAAATGCTATTTCTGTACATCATGGAATTTTTAAAAATATTTTTTAGTTGTAGATGGACACAACATCTTTATTTTATCTCTTTATTCTTATGTGGTGCTGAGGATGGAAACCAGTGCCTCACATAAGACAGGCAAGCGCTCTATCACTGAGCCACAACTCCAGTCCCACATCATGGAATTTTTAAGGACTTTAAAAATGAAAGAAATTCTATCATTTGTAACAACATGTATGAATCCAGAGAATATTATGCTAAGCAAAATAAGCCAGGCACAGAAATATGACAAAACTACATGATCTGACTTATATATGGAATCTGAAAGTCTAAAGTAGAAGTAGAAAGTAGAAGGGTAGTTATCAGGGTGGGGGTGCGTCAGGGGAGATGTTGATTGAAGGACACAAAATTTCATTTAGGATGAATAAGTTCTGGAGATCTGTTGTAATTAGAGTCACAACAAGGTAAGCATAGTTAACATCAATATATTATTGAAAATTACTAAGAATAAATTTAAAATATTTTCATCATTAAATTTGATAAATAATATATAGGTTAATTATCTCAATTTAGCCATTCAAAAATGTACACACTGCAAAACAACATGTTTTACATAAAAAGTAAATATGATTTTTATTTGGCAATTAAATACAAGCCAGGCACGGTGGCACATGCCTGTAATCCTAGCAGCTCAGGAGACTGAGGCAGGAGGATCTCAAGTTCAAAGCCAGCCTCAGTAGAATCAAGGCTCTAAGCAACTCAGTGAAACCCTGTCTTAAAATAAAATACAAAATGGGGCTGGGGATGTGGCTCAGTGGTCGAGTGCCCCTGAGTTCAATCCTCAACACCCCCCCAAAAAAAATACAAAAATTCTAAAAAATTCATTTCTTCTTAAAGTAAAATAATATTCCACTGTGTAAATATATTACACACTATGTTTATTCGCTCATCCATTGATGGACAGTTGGGTTGCTTCTACTTTCTGGCTATTGTGAGTAATGCTGCTATGAGCATGGGCATTCTTTCAATTATTTGGGGGTATATACCCAGAAGTAGAATTCCTGGTTCATATGGTACTTCTATATTTAGTTTTTTGAAGAACCATCATATTTTTTTGGTACAGTAGCTGCACCATTTTGTGTTCCTTTCGTTTACAGTTAGATATAGGAAATGCCACATGAAAAAAAAAATCCTTGGATTTCCTGCAAAATTCCTGTTAAAGAAATTACATTTCATGATGGTCTTTGTTGCTCTGTAAATGCCCATTTTAAAAATGTACTCTCATATTCGGTCTCTTTAAAACATTTTTGAAAATCTTTGGGCAATATGGTATGCTTCTTTTTACTAAGTAATAAGGTCTTCAGCTTCTTATCTTTCCCTTCTTGGTTGAGAAGAAACTCAGGGCTAAGAATACATGAACTGACATTTTCTAGTACATTTTTTTCCTCTTCCTGCCCCATTCTGTACTCCCTCAGAATGTACAATTTTTGCTTGTGATATTTTACCTCAATCATACTGATTTGGCAGTATCTAATTTTATTTTCTTTTAGAGCAGTAGCTAGCCAGATCTATAATGATGGGGCAATTTTAACCTATCCAGATACAAATACAAAAAGGTAACTTGTTCATTTTCTATAACAGTTTAATTAACCACATGGGCCTCCATTCCTCTTGTTAGCTATGGTCAGGTTGAGGGAAGCCTATTTAAACTTGCCAGTTCGTGGTACCTTAGCCTCATCAGGATAAATAATCCATTTCATTCTCTCTCTCTCTCTTTTTTTTTTTTTTTTTTTTTGGTGGGAAGTGAACCCCCGGGGGGTGTTATCACTGAACCACATCCCCAGGCCTATTTTGTATTTTTATTTAGAGACAGGGTCTCACTGAGTTGCTTAGGGCCTCGCTAAATTGCTGAGGCTGGCTTTGAACTCGTGATCCTCCTGCCTCAGCCTCCCAAGTGCTGGGATTACAGGCGTGCGCCACTGCGCCCGGCTTCATTCTCTTTTAAGTTATGTTTGGCATTAAATATTTCCTCCACCTATGCAATAAGTTGATGATCAGAGCCCCCAAAATTCCACCTTGAATCTATTAATGTAATCTTATTTGGAAACGCACATACACACACACACATTTATATGTTAAATCCTAATACCAATATGTGATGGAGGTGGGGCCTTGGGGGGTAATTAGGTCATGAAGGTAGAGCCCTCATGAATGGGATTATTGCCATTAATATTATTGCTATTATTAGGTACAGCAGATTGAACCCAGGGGTACACTATCACTGAGCCTCACCCCCTCCTGCTTATTTTTTATTTTGAGTCTAAGTTGCTGAGGATCTCACTAAACTGCTGAGGTTGATCTGGAACTTGCAATCCTCCTGCCTCAGTCTCTCAAAACACTGGGATTACAGTCATGTGTCACCATGCTCAGTGGATTAGTGCCTTAATAAAAGAGAACCCAGTGAGCTTCCTTTGTCCCTGCTGCCACATGAGGATACAGAGAAAAGACGACAGCGTGCAAACTGTTGAGGAATCTCCAGCACCTTGGTCTTAGTGAGACTAAGGTACCACTTCTCAATCTCCAGAAGTGTGAAAAATAAATTTGTCATTTAAGCCACCTATGTGGTATTTTGCAACCCAAAAGGACTGAGACAGACCTCCAAATGGGAAACAAGGTATAACCCTCTGCAGCCTTCAACTTCCCTCTCTTGCTGCCTAAAACAAGCCCCATGTCCATGAATGCTGGTCCCATAAGGGAAGGGGAGACAGGACTTCTGCTTCCCCTACCTCTCTTCATTCTACATCCTCGGGACTAAAAGGCACTAGCTTTTCCTACCACCCATGTACATCACAACCTTGGCTTACAGAAAAGTCTCTAGCTTTTGATGTACTAAAGGGAGCTTAAGAAACTCATTTCAAAGTCTGCTTTTCCACCATCTTGCTTGTGGACTCAAACATCCTATTTTGGATATCAAACATGTAACATTGATTCTTTCTTTTTGCCCTTCTGTGTGATCATCTTAATCCTCCCTACGGCAAGTAAATGCCCCCCACAGAATTAGTGAAAAGTCACATACTCGCTAAGGGTAGAAAGGAAAAGCAGACATCCCTTAATAATCAGATAGATACATTAACATCCTTACATGAAGTTGAAAAAAAATCCACTCCTTAATTTTAAGTGCCTTAGCTTTGGATATTGTAACTTTTGTTTTGTTTTAGGTGCTAGGAATTGAACCCAAGAGCCTCACACATATCAGGCATGAATCTTATAACTCTTATTGAGAGTTTTTAAAGTGCTGAATTATCCAAAAGTTGCAAGACCATAGACAACACTTTAAAAATGCCCCACTTTTGGCTGGGGTTGTGGCTTAGTGGTAGAGCGTGTGCCTAGCATGTGTGAGGCACTGGGTTCAATTCTCAGTACCACATGTAAATAAATGATCAAAATAAAGGTCCATTAACAACCAAAAAAATTATTTTAAAAAGCATGCCCCACTTTAGCTTGCATATCTGTAATGCCAGAGACTGGGGAGGCTGAGACAGGAGAACTGCAAGTTCAAAGCCAGCCTCAGCAATTTAGTGGGGCACTAAGCAACTTGGCAAGAACTTCTTTAAAAATAAAAAATAAAAAAGGCTGGGGATGTGGCTCAGTGGTTAAGTGTCCCTGGGTTCAATCCCTCATGCCAAAAAATAATTAATTAATTTTTTTAAATTAAAATGTACTACTTCACTGGGAAGGAAAGATGAATATACAGAGCATGAGAGCCACACTAAGGTCACATGAAAGCACATACAGTCCTCCCTTGGTATCCTTGGAGGGTTACATTACCTACACATATCCTCTGGGTACTTTCATCCTCTCTAGATTACTTTTAACACCGAATATAACACTGAGGCTGTGTACATAGTTGTTATGCTATATTTATCCTGTGTTGATTAGAGAATAATGACAAGGGGGGAAAAGTCCATCCACACTCAACACAGACACGATTTTTTCCCTGAATATTTTCAGTCTGTGGCTGGTTGAATCACGACAAATCCAGAAGACTGACTACAGGTTGCACAATCTCCCTACAAAAGTAGAGAAGAAACCAGAGACTGCTGGCTGTGGGGCATCCAAAAGCAGAGGGGCACAAATCACAAATAAAAGTGCATTTAGAAGGGCAGGGTCCAAGGGGGAGAGGTAATCTGGACACCACTATCCAATCCTTTTCAAGCCAATGACACACTGAGAAATAAAATATTAGCTTGGTGTGCTAGCATAAAGTAGGAGAGTGAGTAGTGTTATAAAGTGTTTAGTGGAAAAATCAATATTGCAAATATTTTTAGTTGTAGATGTACACAATACCTTTATTTATTTATTTATTTTCATGTGGTGCTGAGGATGGAACCCAGTGCCTCACATGTGCCAGGCAAGCACTCTACCACTGAGCTGCAGCCCCAGCCTGGAAAAATCATTATTTTTAACCTTTTGTAACTATAATAAGAAAAAGAAAATGCCAACTATTAGGGAACATATTAAATATAAATCTGTATAAATTTCCAAGTAAAATCATTTTGATTTTTTTCTGTTTTGTTTGTTTGCTGGTTTGGTTTGGTTTGGTTTGGTTTGGTTTGGTTTGGTTTGGTACTGGGGATTGAACCCAGGGGTGTTCCACCACGGAGCCACATCCTCCTCAGCTCTTTTTATTTTTTATTTGGAGACACCATCTCAATTGCCCAGGCTGGCCTCAAACTTTCAATCCTCTTGCCTCAGTCTCCCTACTTGCTGGGATTGCAGGCATGAGAAAATTGAGTTTATATCTAAGAACATACATAACCTTTTCAAATGAAATTATGCCGACGATGGCAAAAATACCAACAATGAAACAATTTAAATGAAAAAATTTCATGAGTTTTAAATAAAGAAATTGCACAAATATGTGCTGGAGAACTTAAAGTCATCTTTATATCCATCTAAAATGTATAGCAGTTGCTGGGCGCGTGGCGCACGCCTGTAATCCAAGCGACTTGGGAGGCTGAGACAGGAGGATTGCGAGTTCAAAGCCAGCCTTGGCAACTCAGCAAGGCCCTAAGCAACTCAGTGAGACCCTGTCTCTAAATAAAATACAAAATAGGGCTGGGGATGTGGCTCAGTGGCCAAGTGACCCTGAGTTCAATCCCTGGTTCAAAAAAATAAAAAAATAAAATAAATAAAATGTATAGCAGTTGAATATTTAAAGCCTCTATTAGCTATTCATCGTCTTTATTGATAAATGTAAACTTTAAATGTCTTATGATAATATGGATGCATTCCTAAGTCAATTGGACCTTTCCATATATAAAATTTCAAAATAATAATGGAATTATGAGTCCACAGAACATGCATATAAGTAGTTAAGGCAATTGATGGCAGCTAGTCTAGACACTACTACGGGACTGCGCAGGCCCCCATGGACAGAAGTGTCTTACCAGGTGAAGCGGAAGGTTTAGGATCTCCCCTGAAGCTGCCTGCTCCAGGAGCCCCTGACTGCAATGAACACCTCTGCTCCTGACCCCACCACCATGGGGCTTGTGCTTACTTCCTGGGGATCTGGGTCATGAGCTGAACACACCAGGGCTGCTTGTCTTCAGCAGACACTGACCTGCTCCATGGTTGGCTGAAGGTTGAAGTCCAGATGGTGGGGAGGCTCATTAGCCCAGATAGTGTGCTGTGGTGTACAGCACAGTGTCCATGTCACTGCGACTCTCCTCCTAGGCACCAGCAGGGCAGTCTGGTAGACTGTTACCCTCATCCCAAACAAATCCACTTGCATCTGAAGGTGACTCCCTGAGAGTACCAGCCACCCCAGGCCCTTCCAGACCACTCCAGGAGTCAAAGAGAGTGATAGCCCACGGGTACATGTGCAACCCATGACTTGCATAGATGGCATGTCCAAAGGCCAGGTATGCAAATCAGCTGACTATGTCAGGGATGGAAGAAAGGCCAATGGAGCAGGGTGGAGAAACCCCTTTGACAGCAGGAGGGGATAAACATGGATTGGCTAAGAGAGCCAGAATCTGGTGGTAGAAGCTGAGGAGCTGATATGCCATTTGATAACAAAGACCCACTAAAAAGTATTTGGCAAAGAATAAGCTGTGCTCTTCAGCATGGTAGCCACTAACTATATGTAGTCAAATTTGCATTTGAATACATTAAATTTAAATTAAAAATTTAAATTCAGTTCCTTAGTCACACTAGTCACATTTCAAATGTTCAGGAACCAGAATGTGGCTAATGGCTACTTTACCAGTGTCGTGGTAGTAAGTTCCAATTGGCAGTGCTACATCAAAGAACTTTCCTTCCTGGTCTGGAGTTGTGGCTCAGGGGCAGAGCACTTTCCAGGTATGTATGAGGCACTGAGTTCGATTCTCAGCACCACATATAAATAAATTAAATAAAGATCCATTGACAACTAAAAAAAATATTTAAAAAAAATTTTTTTTTAAAAAAGAACTTTCCTTTTTAACCATGGATATGTATTTTCACTTCAGATCATTAGCACCAGGGAGTAATTCAACCTCCAAAAGTGATTCACCCCTGCTTTCTGAGACAAATTCTGAAGATAAATTCATTGGTAAAGTTTCTTTTTATTTCTCCTCCAAGTCAGAGTGCAGAGGTGTGCTGAACTCAGTTCATACTGGTCTGCAACTGATGAATATTAAGTTTCCAGGGATTTTGCGAGCTAACTGTTAAACAACAATACTTAAAAATTAAATGATATAAATTTACTATTAAATAAATTATATTAAAACACCGGGAATAAATAATCACATCTATTAGTTCCTAGATATTTTTCTACATTTTAAAATTTTATTTTAAATAAAATTTCCTTTTAGATATACATGAGAGCAGAATGTATTTTGACATATTATATATACATGGAGTATAACATTCTACCTAGAATCCAATTCTTATAGTACATGATGTGGAGTTTCACTAGTGAGGTATTCATATATGACCTTGGGAAAGTTATTTCCATTCATTGTCTTTCCTATTCCCATGCACCCTCCCTTCCCTTCATTCCCCTATGTTTAATCCAATGAACTTCTACCCTCCCTTGTTGTGTGTTAACATCCCCATATCAGAGAGAACATTCAGCCTTTGGTTTTGAGGGATTGGCTTATTTCACTTAACATAGTATTCTCCAGTTCCATCCATTTACCAGCAAATGCCATAATTTCATTCTCTTTATGACTGAGTAATATTTCATTGTGCATATACCACATTTTTTAAATCCATTCATCAGTTGAAGGGCCCATAGTTGGGTTCCATAGCTTAGCCATTGTAAATTGAGCTGCTGTACGCATTGATGTGGCCTCATCACTGTAGCATGCTGATTTTAAGTCCTTTGAGTATATACCAACGAGTGGGATATCTGGTATTGCTATCTATCTAAAATTGAAGTTATGTATACCTATCTTATCTGTAAATGGAAATGCTATATAATGTTGTGCTACCACATGTCTCTCCTCAGCTTCACACTGGTAGCTGGCTATGGGAAGAGCATTGAAACTATGAACCATAAAAATAGGGCTGTTGGGTAATTTCCTCTTTGGGGATAGTATGCACAATGCTTCTAAGAACACTCACATATAAATTTTCGTGTGGACACAAGTTTTCATTTCTCTTGGGTAGATCCCTCAAGTAGAACTGCTTTGCCAAAATAGAGCTCTCTGTTTTGCCTTTTGAGGAAATGCTGGACCATTTTCCAAAGCTGCTACACTATTTCACATGCCCACTCAGAGTGTATGAGGGCTCCGATTTCTCCACATTCTCACCAGCACTTGTTATTGTCTCACTTTTTTTGTTTTTACAGCCGCACTAGCAGATGGGAAGTAGGATCTCAATGTGACTTTAGCTCCTCTGCCCCTCAAGACTGTGCTTCCTGGGGAAAAAAAGAAGTAATGGAAGACCTGGATGTGTAGTGGGATACTGTTGGCTTGGATTGAAGCTTGCTGAAGCTGAGACTGAAATCAGAGAAATTTAGGAAAAGAAGGAGCCATATTGGGCTGGGAAGGCTCATGAGAGTAGTTGGTCTGGGTCTTGCAAGATAGTGAAATTTGGACATCAAGAGGACATTTTGATCAAGGGAAATAATGTGATCAAAGTTGCACGTGATGTGTATGAGGGTGGCAGAGGACAGTGAGGAGCACAGAGAGTCTTGTCAAAGGGAGACATGGGAAATAAGAAGAGTGGAAGGGGGCCAGGTGCCATTCTGCCTTCATAATGGGCCACTAGGACTAGAGAAACCAAAAGGTACCTGATATACACCATGTTGCAACTCTGCAGTGCATTAAAGTCCAACCACACTTTGAAACTTGGGTCTCCTAAACCACTGGCTCTCATTCATTCAGTCCATTCCTTCAGCACAGATGAATTGAGACTTCCATGGGGCAGACCCTGTGCTGGGAGCTAAGCATCAAAGACAACCAATGGCTACTTTTGTCTAATGCTGGAGATGACAAGGAAATTAAAAAAAAAGAAATCTTTTTGTAGTTGTAGATGGACAGAATGCCTTTATTTTATTTTATTTTATTTTATTTTATTTTATTTTATTTTATTTTATTTTAAATGTGGTGCTAAGGATCGAACCCAGTGCCTCACACATGCTAGGCAATTGCTCCGTCACTGAGCTACAGCCCCAGCCCAGGAAATTTTTTTAATGGAATCATAATAGCTAAAATTTATTGGGCCAGATACTGTCCCAAGTGTTTTATGTGTTTAAGTCATTTAGTCCTTGTAACAAATCTGTGAGATAGGCTATTATTTATTATTTATTATACTTATTTAATAGATGAGGAAATTAAAGACCAGTGATATTAAGTAACTCACACCCAGTCACATGGCCGGTGAGCAGTAAAGCCTTCAGTGGATCACACAGTATTAATTGCTAGGCTGTGCTGGTCCCTATTTGGAGAAGGCATTGGGAGAAAGCACCTGTGTGGGAAAAGAAGAGCAGGTTCAGCTGTGAAAAAGATTAAATACACTAGGCTCAATGGTGCAGACCTGTAATCCCAGTGGCTCGCTCTGGAGGATTCGAGTTCAAAGCCAGCCTCAGTAAAAGTGAGGTGCTAAGCAATTCAGTGAGACCCTGTCTCTAAATGAAACACTAAATAGGGCTGGGGATGTGTCTCAGTGACTGAGTGCTCCTGAGTTCAATCCCCAATTTCCACCCCCCCCAAAAAAAAGGAAGGCAGGAAAGAAGGAAGGAAGAAAGGAAATGATTAAATATGTTCTTGGTTCATTCCCAGGCTTACTTCCTAAGGCTCAGGGTGCTTCTCTGCCCTCTCCCCTCACCTAGCCCACCTCAAGTCATTGGAATTGCACCCCACTTGCCCAGGTGATGGATTCAGAGATCTGTAGTAATTGAAGCCTAAACCAATAAGCCCTCAGCCTTTCCTTGGCCACAGAGATTGCAAGTGCACTCCTGAGGGGTGAGGGCAAAACCCAAGGTGGAATAGGAAGATGCATGACTTGGTTTGATGTTTGAGAGAGAGACATGCTCTCCCTTTCTGAGCATTGTCCAAGGAAGCACTTTGCCCTGAAGGCAATTGGCATCCACTTAAGAAAGAAGGCAACCTTGGAATAAATCTCATCCCACAGGAGGCAGAGCAGGAAGATCAAAAGAAACCAGGTCCTTGCTATCATTGAACCAGCAGATCCACCCACCCAGCCCTGCCTTATTTCTGGGTTTTCCTGGGAAGCAAGTCAATGTTTCCTGATTGTTTGAACCGGTTTGCACTGGATTATGTTGAAACAGAACCATTATTTAATGATTGAGGTCCACAGGAAGCCCTAGAACTAAACAACCCCTCCAAGAATCCAGTCCAGACCTCTGCAGCCTCTGGCCCAGACAGGAGTGGGTCATTCAACCCTATTCACGTAGGAGCCACTTCCCAAAGGCCTGGGAGATCCCAGCGTCCATGACGTGCCAACCCTGCTGACAGTGTTACTGATTCCAGACAGTCTCATGGGCTCCTTTATTCTATCATTACATTTTTCATTTTCTTGTTTGTATTGCAAGCATTTACTTTTAATTTGGATAATTTCCCTCTTTTTCTTTTGCCTGCCTTTAAAACTGATCTGCAGTGTGATGCTGCTTTATAAACCGCCCTTGATTTTTGTGTTCATTTGTTCAAGCATTTGGTATATTTGTAGCCAAGAAGCCCCAGGCTCTGGATCATTATGTACCTCTGTTTTCCCTTTTCAAGTGTTCATTTAAAACCCACGCGGCAACCAGACAGGCAGAGCTTTCGGGCACTCTTCTGAAGGTTGAGCCTTTCTCCTCTGTACCTCTGTCAGCTTCTGCTCTGTACCAACCAACTCCTAAAGACAAGAATGTTGCCCTTGGGCGTGCCCTCGTTGGAGTTCCAGCCGCACACAAAACAGCCCATCCATCAGATCAGAAGCATTCTCTTATGAGATTCCTCCAAAAGTTCAATAGCAACAAACAACAAAATCTAGCAATATCATCTGCAAAATGTGGGGAGGCCCAGGCTCTTCCTATGCTTAAAAGCCTCATGGAGGTATACGGAAGCGCTGGTGTAGACAGGAAGTGTTTCCATTTAAGTCAGTAAGAAGGCATAGCTGTTGGTGACGAATGCTTTGATCTGCTGATCCCCTTATCGGATTTCTTTCTTTAATTCTACTGGTGGCAAGGTTCGTTCACGTGAATCACTAATGCCTTTTACAGATCTTGGCTCAGACCTAGCAGACCAAACACACCCCGGGGAAACGGCCAGTAACTCCAGCCTGTACACATAAGAAACATCAAGGCAGTGGAAGTCTACAGAGCTCCAGGTGTCTGATTAATGTCACTGACATTAAACTTCCAGAAGACTCTCTAAAAAGAAATCAATATTATTTCAATTCTACTCTTCAACAAAAGATGCTGGGGCCTCACAACGGAATTGTTTTCATCCCAATCACCCTACCTTTAAAATAAAGAGGCAAGTTGGCTCTGACACACACCCCCACATGCCAAGCAGCCCTCAGCCTGCTCAGGGCCACACACTCCCTCTGTTGCCATGGCTCGCTCAGAGGGGCAGCCGTCGGGAGACAGCATGAAATGAAGTGCACACTGGTTCAGTCCAAAATATCGCCTGGGATAATGAGCAGAGGTCCATGAATTTTGAAAGCCAAAAGGCCCTCTCCTTTGTTAGGCTGCCCCCAACTGAAAGCAGACAAAAAAAGGGAAGGACAAAATAAAACAGACTTTGTCTTATTAACCTGGCTCGCACGCCTGGTGATCGGTGGCTTAGCTGGCAAATTGCAAGGGCCTCGATGGGAGATTCAAAACGCAACAAGTGGCTGTCACTATGGAAACGGCTCAGATGAACCCCAAGAATGAAGGACCTCGGCCTGGGGGAAATGCTGGAGGAGGGTAGCCTGGCTCTGAATGTGCCCTCGTCTGAAGGCTGTGCTGAGGAGGAGGTTAAAGCCATTGAGCAAACGTCTTTGCATTCTGAAGTCAATGCAAGAAGTTTACCCCCAGGTCACAGGATTTAGAAAAAACTGATGTCCTCTGCCCCACTCAGCTGGGGAGACACAGGCAGTGAGAATCTCATGAATCCCAGCTGGCTCCAAGGCACAGTTGGCCCAGGCCTGTTGCCCATGGGACCTAAAGGCCCGCGTGGCGCCAGGGCTGGAAACCCTGGATGAAGCCAAAGGAAGCAACATTCATCTGCGATAGGAAATTAGACTGGAGCTTTGGCTAATTCAAAGTTGTGGGCAGTTAAGTATTGGGCTGGCTTTTTCTCTCAGGAAGTGATCAGATTCTAGGTCATATTTTTAAGAAGAAGTTTCTCAAGAAAAGCACCATTTTCAAGATAAGACAAGGCTTGAGTCCAGGCACTTTGGTCAAGCATAGGGTCCTATCCCAAGGCTAGGGCTGGGGGCCCAGGACTGGACTTAATGGCATCTGCCATCCCTTTGGGCTCTGTGATTCTGTGACAATTGGCTGGCGGGTGTAGAGATTTTATAATACACCCATGATTACAAGGCACTCTTTAAAAAAGTACCATGTAGACATTCTAAATAGCATGGTTGTGGACAATTACCCAGTCAGGAGATTATACCAACGCAGTAGCTAACCAGGAGCAGGGTCCTCTTTCAGTATCAAGGGGCAGAAGAGGCTCTCTAAATAGGAAGCCACAGCCTTCCAGGGAGGCTTTCCAGGAGGTACAAGTGTATTGTTGACTTTGAGTCTCAGTGCACAAATGTCATTCCATGCTCGGTGCTCTCAAAGGAATAGTCGCAATATTAATAGTAATGACAGCATCAGATTGAACACTTCCTGGATTCTGGGCATATTCTAAGCCCAAGTTGAACACCCTTCATTCAAATATCCAAAATGCTCCAAAATCTGAAATCTGATGAGTGCCGACATGACACAACAGGGCTGATAGCTCAAAATAAACAAACTTTGTTTCATACACAGAGTCCCTTAGAATATTGTATAAAATTATCTTCAGGCTATGTGGATGAAGGATATACAAAACATGAACGAGTTTTGTGTTCAGTCTCAGGAATCCCATCCATAAGATAGCTCATTAAAAATATATGCGGGGTGGGGGGTAAAATTAATAACAATGTGTGACAGATACCATTGCCCTGTGTACATGCATGAATGCACAGATGGTGTGACTCTACTTTGTGTACAACCAGTGAAACAATAGCTGTACTCCATTTGTGTTCAATGAATCAATAAGTAAATAAAAGAAAAAAAATATATATATGCGAATTTTCCAAAAGCCTAAAAAATCCAAAAATCTGGATTTTTATAGGTGTGGGCCACCACACTAGATGACTAGGTAATTTATTAACAATAGAAATCAATTTAGAAATAAATAGAAATTTAGTTCTAGACTGGGGAGTCCATGGTTTACCCTGTTCAGACAGGCTGTCCCTAGGTGGTCATGCTCCTGTGGCTCTAGCTTCCCCACTGTTCATATAGGTCCAGGCCACGTCTACCTATTCCAAGCCAGTTGTTATGGTTTAGATATTAAGTATCCCAGAAGAGCTCATCTGAGAGATATTGCAAGAAAGTTTAGACATCAAATGTTGAATTATGAGAGCCTTAACCTAATCAGTGCATTAATCCACCTGAATGGATTAACTGGGCGGTGACTATAGGCAGGTAGGGTGTGGCTGGAGGAGGTGGGTTACTGGGGGCTTGCCTTTCGGGTTTACATTTTCTCCCTAGTGAAAGTGAGCTCTCTCTGCTTTCTGATTGTCATGTCTTGAGCTGCTTTCCTCTGCCACACCCTTCCGCCATGATGTTCTGCCATATCTTAAACCCAGAGCAATAGAGCTGGCCATCTACAGACTGAGACCTCTGAAACCCTGAGCCCCAAAAGAAACTTTTCTTCCTCTGTTTTTGTCAGGTCTTTTGGTCAAAAAAGCAAAACAAGTCCCAGAGACCTGCCCTTGGTTCCTGCTCAAGGCAGGCCACAGTTCTCCACACCCCTGGGTATGAGAGGCTCTCTCCTTGAGTGAGTGCCAGGAACCAAGCTTGGGAGAATAGTTGTCCTTGTATCCAAACTGCTCCCCAGTGTGACCCATTAGGGATGCCTGTGTCTCTTCTCAATTAGTCCAGAATCCCTAGGGAATGCACTATAGCTAACATCTCTCAAACTCAACATGGGAGGAAATCCTGGGCCCAGTTTTCTGATTTGTAGTTTGAGGTGCCTTTAAAAAAACCAAGAGTGGGCATCAGGGACCCAGGAGAGATAAGAACTTGTGAGTACACTGCGTGTGGGGAAAAGGAGACTCTAGTGGGTCTCCCTGCTAGGGAGAGAGAAGGCCAGGAGTGGAGAGGTCTGGTCAGCTGCCACCTTCTCCTGCTCCCACTCCACATCCAGTCCCTGGAGTTGACTTTCAGGATCACTGAACTTGTCTTGGTCCCTTCAACTTGCTGCCACATCTCTTCCTTCTCTCTCCCTCAGAGTCACCTGAAAATGCTGCAGGTTCAGCACCTTCCAGCACTTTCTAGACCCTGAAAAGTTTGAATTGTAACCTTCAGTGGGAATCAGATCTGCAGGTAGATGACTGAGATTTGGGAGCAGTAGGTGGGGCTGAGGAGCACCAGACATTTCCTCCATGGGGCAGGAAAGAGGAATGGGTACCTGTGCACCTCATGTCCTGGCCACAAGTGGCTACACAGAGCCCAAAAGACAGGGCAGATCCAGTGTAAGCAATTTCTCCAGCTCAAAGGCTACCCAGCTGTGACACTGTGAAATAGATATTTGGTCTTCATCCATGTTTTCTTTTTCTTTTTTTTTTTTCTTTTTTGAACTAGGGATTGAACTCAGGGGCACTCCACCACTGAGCCACATCCCCAGCCCTATTTTATTTTATTTAGAGACAGGGTCTCACTGAGTTGCTTAGGACCTTAAATTGCTGAGGCTGGCTTTGAACTCGCGATCCTCCTGCCTCAGCCTCCCGAGTCGCTGGGATTATAGGCATGCGCCATCGTGCCTGGCCATCCATGCTTTCTAAAACGCAGCTTCTGAAACTCTTGGGCTCTCTGGAGTGTTGAGTGTCTTTTTGCATACTAATGAGAAGAGTAGTGGCTGGGGACCCCTATATAGCATCAGGATGGGGACTGGTCACCAGAAGGACTTTTAGCTCTAACCTCAGGAAAGGGAAAAGAGCTAATGGTTAAGTAGATCCCCAATGGCGGATGACTTCATTGATCATGCCTAAGTAAGAAAGCCTCCATCAAATCCCAGAAGGACTAGGTTCCAGATGGCAAAACACATGCAGGTTCCTGGAGGATGGCATGCCCAGAGAAGGTATGGAAGCTGTCCATCCTTCCCCACATGAGATGCCCTATGCATCTCTTCCATCTGGCTGTTCACCTGTATCTTTTGTAGTAACTGGGGTTTCCACAGTTGACAGCAGGTCAGTCAGAAGCACAGGCCCCAACTTAGGGGGTGCACTTGAAATCTGCAGTGGGATCATCTTGTGAAACTGAGTCCTCAACCTGGGGGATCTGATGCTATGTCCAGGTCAACAGTGTCAGAATCGAGTTAGAGGACACCCAGCTGGTGTCCCCTCCAGAATGTGCAGCCTTGCTGGCTGTGCACGGAAACAACCCCCGCACATCTGGTCGCAGAGATGCTGAATAAAGAGTAGAAGGAAAAAAATCACCTTGGTTTCTTTTCATTTATTAGACCCATATCGGATGTACCAAAGCAGGAAGTTAACACTGCTCACAGGAAATAGAGTAAAAGGCAAAGTATTGCTTTTGAGAGTGGGGAATTTACAGTCCATTCAGAAGATAATACAATTCAGATTTTGGAGTAAGGCACACCTGGGTCTGACTCCCTCCCAAATCTGCCATGAACAACTTGATGACTTGGAGAAATTGGTAAAATCTCAGCCTTAGTTATTCCATCTACAAGACAAGATCCATAAAGTAGGTTTCTGCATTCATTAACCTGCTTTCAGCTGCAAATAATAGGGAATTCCAACTCAAAGACTGAAGGGAGAGGAAGACTCTTTTATCTCTGGTGACAAGAAGTCTTGAATCGGGGCAGCCTCTAAACCAAGTGCACTGGGGCTTTGGCTCCATTTCTCTGAGCTTCTCAATCTTCGCTTCCCTGTGTGCTGCCTTCATCCTGGGGCAGGAAGTGCTGCAGATGCTGCAGTTCCAGGCACCCTCTAGATAATAACAACATCCTCTGGAAAAGGATGGGGAGCCATTTCTTCATGTCTCTTATTCAAATTAGAAAACCTTTCCCCAGCAGTCTCTCCTCCCTGCTCATTGTCCAGATGTGAATCACAGGCAGAGCCATGGATGGTTTGCACCTCACCTTTGTGCATACTGGAGGCATCACATCCTCAATCAAGATGTGGCCTTGGGGACACCCAGCTGCCGGACCTTCAGATGACTGTTTACATGTGTTCTCAGGGGAGGGTGTGATGATGGATTTATCTCTAGAACTGTACTGTTCAATATGGCAGCCATTAGCCATATATGATTATTTCAATTTATTTTAAATGAGTTAAAAGTAAATAAAGCTTACAACTGAGTTTGTCAACGACTCTAGCCACATTTCAAGTCCTTGATAGATGCATGTGACTAATGGCTATTATATTGGAACAAAAATTATCATCATGACAGAAAGATTATTGGGAAAGAACTGCTCTAAAATTCAGCCAAAAGGCCAGAATTGTCATGCCTGAAGACCCATATATGTCTACGATTGAATGGTACCCCCTTAGATGTGGTGTCTTCGTGCTGTGCTCCACGTGAACACACATCTGTGTTGACCCTGACCTTGTGCTCATTTCTCACCAATTACTGGCAAGGAGGACAAGTGTCCCAGGAGTGGCTTGGCTTTAGACTAACCATAATTCCACTCTTGTGTCTGAAATTGTACCTCTCCTACGGCTCAAGGCCACTTGGAAGAGATGGGAAATGACAAAATCAGGACTGTACCAACAAAGGACTGGGGTAGATTTAGAGTTAGCCTACAATTCGTTAGGGGCCGGCAAGGGTTAAATAATACATCCATAGCATTCGAATGGTGCCTAGAACATAAAAATTTCTCAATGGCTTTTAGCTACCCAAATCTGATTGATCCATAATTACATCATGCCAGGCACTATGGTGTGTATGCCACACTGGAGTCTGAGGCAGAAGGATCAATTCAGCCTAGGAGTTCAAGGTCAACCTGGGCAACACAGATAGACCCCATCTCACAACAATAATAATAATAGCATCCAAATTATGTTTTGACCACTGCCAGAGCTGAGCATCTCACAAGAATACAAAAGAAACACCACAGGGGTTCCCCGGGTCCTGCTGGGAGCAACAGAGAAATAGAGGACGCTTGTCACATCTCCTTCCGATCTGGCTTTTCAGGAGGGCATTCCTAATAGGGTCTCAGCCCTCCTTACCCCATTGCCTTTGAGTCCTCTGAGGGGGTTGTCTGTGTGGAACAACAGCAGGACACAAAACCCTTAAGAACTGGCTCAGGCAAGCTGGGCTGAAGCCAGTGGGCACTCCTCCCCTGAAATGAACATGCCTGTCACAGACACCTCCAGAGAGATGGAGCTGGGCTCGCAGGGATGAGCTCGCTCAGATAAAACCTTGCAAGAGCTTTGGGATTCTTGGGAAATACCCTCAGTGAGCTCAGGGAATGTAGCTGCTTTCATCTTTCTTACCCTCTAAAGAGTGGGTGTTTAATATTCCAAAGCAGGCCAATTTGTCAAACAAAATAATGAATGCTCATGGTTAGAAATATCCAGCCACACCAGAACATTTTGACTTCAAAGGCTATATTCTCCTTCATTATCAGAGATTACTAAATATCAACACATTAGGATGGAAGCCACAGCTCATTAATGCTGAAGATAATTGCATCAAGCTGTCCACACTGGCTTTTCCACTGGGCTAAATCTGTTGTTTATCAAGATTTGCTGTAGGGAATATATTTGCATATCTAGTAAGATAGATATAGAGCCTAATAGAGCAAAAGGTTTACCTCCAAGGTGGTGGTCCCCTCCACCAGTTTTGGTCTCCACGCGTCGATCTTCCTTCTGCTAATCTCATAGTCACCTGACTTTCACGGAGCAAATGCTTAAAGGTGGTGGAACCCAGCCAGGAAACTAAAGCCAATGTCCAGAATTTACTTAAGAGAAATGTGAGTCGTTCTTTGTTTTTAGCGTCTAGATGGCTGATTCGCATAAACTCCACGTAAAATCACAGTAAGGAAGCAACCTACTAATGTCTGTAACAAGTTGAAATATCTCTCTAGCCATTATCTCAAACATAACACAATTGTGCTTGCATCCCCAAAGCAAAACTCTCTAGAATTCCACTGAATAGTGGCATCATCTGGTGGACATTGGTGATACTGCACTTCCCCCAAGTTTTGTCATCCTTCCATGAGAAATAGTCATTTCTTAATTGTGCTCAGTTGCTCAGGAATTCTTGTAAGCCATTGATACCACCTTTGTTAAGTGTCTGCAATTAAGCTACACATTTCTCAAAGAATACAGCACTTATAGGCTGCTATCAAATAGTATCTGCTGATAGAGTCTGTTTCTATACTTTTCTAATGGTTTAGTGTAGAGATCTTATCACCCCAAAAGCTTATGAACTCCTTGAGGGAAAGTCTTTGCCCTCTTTCTTACACTTTATACTTCCTATTAGTAGGTTCTCAATAAGAACTTGTCAATGACCAAATAAATTACATAAATTAACGCTGAGGTAACCACATTAAAGAGGGCAGAGCGTGCAATTAAAAATGTACAGAATTTGGAGGCCTAATAACAGGGTTCTCTTTGTACACTGTTATTGGGATTATGAATTGGTACAGCCACTCTGGAAAACAGTATGGAGATTCCTTAAAAGACTAAAAATAGAGCTACCATACATCCAGCAATCCCACTTCAAGGTTCATACTCAACAACAATGAAATCAGTATCTCCAAGGCATATCTGCACTCCTATGTTCTTTATAGCATTATTCATAAATCAAGACATGAACATTAAAATTCATTGACTGATGCATTTAAAAGTGAATGTAAAGTAATGTAATACAATATACATACATGGAATATTATTCAGCCATAAAAAAGAAGAACATCCTGCTATTTGAAACAACATGGATGAATCTGGAGAATATTTTGCTAGTGAAATAAACCAGATACAGGAAGACAAACACAGCATGATCTAATTTATATATGGAATCTAAAAAAGTAGAACTTATAGAAGCAGAGTAGAAAGGTGATTTCCAAGGGCTCGGAGTTAAAGGAAATGGAAGATCTTGGTCAAAGTGTGCAAAATTTCAGTTATAAGAATTAGTATTGTCAAAATGGCCATAGTTTCAAAAGCAGAATACAGACTCAGAGAGACTCCATCAAAATACCAATGACGTTCCTCACAGAACTAGAAAACAGCAGTCCTAAAATTCATTTGGAAGAATAAAAGACCCAGAATAGCCAAAGCAATCCTAAGCAAGAAGAGTGATGCTGGAGGCATCATAACATAGATTTCAAATTATACTACAGAGTTATAATAACAAAATCACCAGGGTATTGGAACCAAAAAAGACATGAAGACCAATGGAATAAAATAGAAGATGCAGAGACAAATCCACATAGATAGAGTCATCTGATATTCAGCAAAGGTGTCAAAAACGTAAGTGGGGGAAAAGCCAGTCTTTTTAACAAATGGTGCTGGGAAAACCGGATACCCATATGTAGAAAAATGAAACTAGTTCCCTCTCACTCTGCACAAAAGTCAGAGTGGATCAAAGACCTAGGAATTAGACCAGAAACTTTGCAACTGCTAGAAGAAAATGTAGGTTCAACATTCCAACCTATTGTCACAGGCACTGAATTCCTTAACAAGACCCCTTAAGGGGCAAGAAATAAATCCAAGAATCAATAAGTGGGATGGCCGGGCGCGGTGGTGCATGCCTGTAATCCCAGTGACTCGGGAGGCTGAGGCAGGAGGATCACAAGTTCAAAGCCAGCTTCAGCAAGGGCAAGGTGCTAAGCAACTCAGTGAGACCCTGTCTCTAAATAAAAATACAAAATAGGTCTGGGGATGTGGCTCAGTGGCCAAGTGCCCCTGAGTTCAATACCCAGTTCTCAAAGAAAAAAAAAATAAGTGGAATGACATCAAATTTAAAACCTTCTGCACAGCAAAGGAAACAAGAGCGTGAAGAAGCTGGATGTGATGGTACATGCCTGTAATCCTAGCAACTCGGAAGGCTGAGGCAGGAGGATCACAAGTTTGAGGTCAGCCTCAGCAATTTAGCAAAGCCCTGAGCAACTTAGTGAGACCCTTTCTGAAAATTAAAAATAAAAAGGACTGGGAATGTGGCTCAATGGTAAAGCACCCCTGGGTTTAATCCCCAGTACAAAAATAAATAAATAAATAGCATTAAGAAAGAGCCTACTGGCTGGGGATATAGCTCAGTTGGCAGAGTGCTTGCCTCTCATGCATAAGGCCCTGGGTTCAATCCCCAGCACCACAAAAAAAAAAAAAAAGGAAACAAAGAGAGAGCCTAACAAATGGGAGATCTTTACCAATAGGGGACTAATACTCAGAATTTATAAAGAACTCAAAAAACTTGGCCCCAAAAGAACAAATAACCCAATTAATAAATGAGCAAAAGAACTAAATAGACACTTCTCAAAAGGAGAAATATAAATGGCCAACAAATACATGAAAAAATGCTCAACGTTCCTATCAATCAGAGAAGTGCAAATCAAAATCACATTGAAGCCAGGTGCGGTGGCATACACCTGTTATCTCAGTGGCTCAGGAGGCTGAGGCAGGAGAATCACAAGTTCAAAGCCAGCCTTAGCAAAAGTGAGGTGCTAAGCAACTCATTGAGACCTTGTCTCTAAATTTAAAAAGTACAAAATAGGGCTGGGGATGTGGCTCAGTGGTCGAGTGTCCCAACGTTCAATCCTCAGTAGCCCCCACTTCAAAAAAAAATTTTTTTTGAGATTTCACCTCACTCCAGTTAGGATGGCAATCATCAGAATATAAGTAAATAAATGCTGGTGAAGATGTGGGGGAAAAGGTACACTCTTACATTGTTGGTGGGACTGCAAATTAAGACAACCACTCTGGAAAGCAGTATAGAGATTCCTAAAGACAATAGGAATAGAACCACCATATGACCCAGTTATCCCACTCCTTGGTATTTATCCAAAAGAACTAAAATCAGCATACTGTAGTGATAAAGGCACATCAGTGTTTATAGCAGTGCAATTCACAAGAGCCAAATTATGGAACCAGCCTGGTGCCTGTCGATAGATAAATGGATAAAGAAAATGTGGTATATATACACAATGGAGTTTTACTCAGCCACACAGAAGAAGGAAATTATGGCATTCTCTGGTAAATGGATGGAACTGGAGAACATCATGCTCAGGGAAATAAGCCAGACTCAGAAAGTGAAGGGTGGAATGTTTTCTCTTGTATGTGGAAGCTGGAACAAAGTAAGGGAAATAGAGAGGATCCCATGAAAATCAGTGGAGCATAGGAAGGGGGTTGATGGGGAGGAGGAGGGACAGGGAAAGGGAGGAAGTGTGGAATGAAATTGACCAAATTATGCTTTGTACATATATGAATATACCACAGTGAATTTCACTTTTAGGTATATCTATAAAGCACTAATTTTAAAAAGCTATAAATGAATAGAAGGAAGACCAATGGAGTAGAGAAAAGGGAATAGGGGGAGGGAGGATAGGAGGGAAAGAGGAAGCACCAGGGACTGATATGGAGCACATTATATTCTATGCATGGATGATTATGTCAAAATGAACCCCACAATTATGCATGACCATGATGCACTAATAAATTTTAGCGGGGTACCAGTAATTAAACAGGAACACTTAACCACTGAGCCACATCCCCAGCCCTTTTTTATATTTTGACACAGGATCTTCCTGAGTTGCTTAGGACCTCACTAAGTTGATGAGGCAGGTTTTGAACTCACAATCCTCCTGCCTCAGCCTCCCCAACTGCTGGGATTACAGGTGTGCACTACTACACTCAGCACTAATAAAAATATTTTCAAAGACATGAATATGCCCAGCACTAATAAAAGTATTTTTAAAAAGATGAATATGCTGGGCGCAGTGGCACATTCATGAATCATAGAGGCTGGGGAGGCTGAGGCAGGAGGATTTTGAGTTCAAAGCCAGCCTAAGCAATTTAGTGAGACCCTAGGCAACTCAGTGAGACCCTTTCTCTAAATAAAATATTTAAAGGGCTGGGGATGTGGCTCAGGGGTTAAGTGCCCTGGGTTTAATCCCCAGTACCAAGAAAATAAAAAGATAAAGTCTAGAGATCTATTGTACAACATGGTGACTGTAGTTTATAACAATATTTGTGTACTTGAAATTGCTAAGAGAGTAGGTCTTAAATGTTCCCACATACAAATAACATACAAATACATACAAATAACACACACGTATAAGGACTGTGACTCAGTGGTAGACCACTTGCTTAGCATGCCTCAGCCCTGGGTTTGAATGCCAGCACTGCAAAAAAATGTTTAAATTAGTTAATTTTTAAAGTAATTAATTAAAAACACACACAAATAATCAGCATATGAGGTAATAGATATGTTAATTGGAGTAACCACTTAACAATACATACCTATATAAAAAATCACATTGTACATCTTAAATATAAACAATTTTATGTGTTGATAAATAAATAAAAGGCATAATACCAAGGTTCTCATTCCAAATTTTTCATTTAGTATGTGTGGCATTGGGGAATCTTTGAAAGTTGGCTTCTGAATCCATAAACTGGTTATTTTAATAGCTCCTCATAGCATGTTTTTGACAATCAAATGTGATCATCAGCCAGGCGTGGTGGCGCATGCCTGTAATCCCAGCACCAGGGAAGCTGAGGCAGGAGGATCGCGAGTTCAAAGCCAGCCTTAGCAACTTAGCGAGGCCCTAAGCAACTCAGTGAGACCCTGTCTCTAAATAAAATACAAAATAGGGCTGGGGATGTGGCTCAGTGGTCGAGGGCCCCTGGGTTCAATCTCCAGTACCAAAAAAAAAAAAATGTGATCATCAGAGTGAAAGAATAGTACAAATTGTGAGGTTGTTGGTAGTGCTTTTACTGCCCCTTACCTTCACCCTCCCTTGACATTTCAGAATGCATTTTTTGCTTTAGGTTATTGTTATCAAATCCACTATGATCGCCAACCATAAAAGTGCAAGATAAATTTTCCCTTAAGCCCAGGACCACACTGACCATCTCGCTCCTTGGACATGCAGAATGGAGCAGGCTCCTTCCCACCTCTCATGCCAATCAAAACAAGAAACAAAAAATCAAAGATCCAGGGAGGGGAGCTTTGACTGGGGAGCTGCTCGCTGAAGATGATGTGGGTCATTTACTTCATTGGTGGTTTCATTTGATGGAATTTGACAGCCACAAGGGGATGGGAACCCGTGGGCTCTTGCACAAGGTTAAGAGAAAGGCAGTTTGGGGGAGGTGAGAGCTCCCCTCGCCGCTCCCATAGCTGCTCTGAACTGACCCCCTCGGAGACACCTGACAGCCTGGAGCACCCACCTTTAAAACCGAAACAGGAGGAAGAGTCTGGAAAAGTGTTGTTTTTCCTCTCTTCGAGGGTTGGTCTTATGAAAGTGGGAATTGACTTTCTCGGAAGGAGAATAACTAAGGGAGTTTTGGGGAAATAGAATTTATTTCCATGTAAGAATAAACTTCCTCAGATCCTGGAGGGAACAGGAAGGAGATGGCCTCCAGCCTAAGGTCTCCTTCTCCCTGAGGGCAGCCTGCAGGGCTAAGCATCACTGGATTTGTGGAACTGACCAGCCTTCAGGATGAGATTCAGCTTATGGCCTTGTGGAAGGGAACACTCCCTCACCATGCCCTTCAGCCTCTTCCAAGTATTGCTGTGCACTCACTGGTAACAGTTCTCCAGGGAAACCTAAGAAACCACCAGGCAGAGGAGCCCTCAGGCTGCAACCTCTGGTCACTCAGCCCTAGTCATGCTCAGCCCCAGGAGCCAGGGTGACGCCAAGGGCTACTTTGACCAGCCAATGGCTGACTCCCCACCTCTAGGGCCAAAGGCTCCCTAGGATACTCAACCTATCTCTACCCACAGACGATTCACCCCTTACCCTTCTTCACCCTTACCCTTACCCCCTTCTAAGGCAGAATCTGCTTAGACCTGCAGCAAATGCCATCTGTCCCCACTCACCTTCCATCTGCCCTTGCTGGCGGTGGGTGGGAGGCAGCCTCTAAGATGGCTCCAGGGATCCCCATTTTCCAATATTCATGACCTTAGTAATCCCCTCCCCTTGAGAAACTTGCTTCTAAAGCAACAGAATACGGTGACACTGAGGAAATGTTACCTCCATGACTAGGTTATTAAACGTTCTAACTCTCATTTTGCTTGAATATTCTCTTGCTTACTTTAAAGGCAACCTGTGAGGTCGGAGAAGCCAGTGGCAAGAGTAAGGGAAAAATCCAGCCAAGAGTCAACAGGAGCCAAAGCTCCCAGTTCAGCAGCCCTGGAGGGGATGAGCCCCCCCATGACCACGTGAGTGAGCTCACGAGTGGCCCTTCCCCAGCCAAGCCTTCAGATGGCACACCTGCCCAACACAACGGCCTCTTCTGCAGCCCCATGGGAGACCCCAGACAGAGGGTCTCCTGCGTTCTGCCCAATTTGCTGACCCCTAAAAACTCTTGAGGTAATAAGTATGCATTGTTTTAAGCTTTTAACGAATACACTGGCTTTCTGCATCTCTGTCTCAGGAGCACGATTGGCCCCAGTAAGTCACCTTAATAAGAGCAACCCTCAACCATCGGATTTGGATACAGTTCCCCAGCACCCAGATCTGAAGGGGATGACCACAAACAGTCCCTCCAGGGGGTTCTAGCTGATTGAGCCCCACTTGCTGGGAGAGTTGACCCTCTCGTTGAAATCCCCTTTCCTGGTTTCCCTCTCTCACGTTCTCCCTCCCCACTCCTTAGTAAATTTCCCTGCATTGCCTCTGAGAGATTACTTGCACAGATATGCTTGTCTGCTTTTGGAGAACTTTAACATAGATCCGTCATCTTATCACCCTTCGGGGCTCATAAAAACATAATCTTTTCCCAACATATCAGAGCCTGCTATTTGAATTGGATCCTCACCCTTGGCAAAAAAAAAAAAACGAAAGAAAGAAAGAAAGAAGAAAGAGAAAGAAAGAAAGAGAGAGAGAGAGAAAGAAAGAAAGAAAGAAAGAAAGAAAGAAAGAAAGAAAGAAAGAAGAAAGAAAGCAAGCCTCATCCCACCACAGTCCTCCACTCACTATGCCTGGAGCAGTTTTTCAAGACCCACATCACATCCTATAAATCTTCCACCCCTTCCTCAGGGAAACCTTTTCTCACCAAAACTGAGCTAGCTGCAAAGAGACTTTGGAATTTGTGGTCAATTTTACTGCCCAGAGTCTACAAGTACCTAATATTTCACTCAAATCTTCATTTGTCTGCGCTAAATGGAATGAGCCCCCCCATTCATTGTGCTTCTAGTTCTGTTCTTCGTTTATGCTTTAATTAAGCACATGCCCGCCAGCACCACAGAGGGTCAGCTATCACATCCGGCAACATCTCTAAGTGGGTCTTTTATATCTCATAAGCGGTCTGCAGGCATCTTAGAGGCTGAGGAGAAAGGTTGTTTTCATTTGAATGTGTCCCCCAAAGGTTCATGTGTTAGAAACCTAATTTTCAAATGTATAGGTAAATTATATTTGGAAGAGGGGCCTGTGGGAGGTAGGTAGGATTAGATGAGGTCATGAGGGTGTGACCCTTGTGATGGTATTAGTGGCTTTGAAAGAAGAGGGAGAGAGACCCAAGTGAGCGGGCCTGCCTATCTCCCAATGTGATGCCCTCCACCAAGTTATAGCACAGCAACGAAGCCCTTGCCAGACACAGAGCAGAAGCTGGCCCCATGCTCTTGGGCTTCTCAGCTTCCAGAACCATGAACCAAATAAATTTCTAATTTTTATAAATTACCTGGTCTCAGCTATTTTGTTATAGGGACAGAAAATGGACTAAGACAGGAGTTAGGGGAGTAAAAGCCATTGTCATCAACTTGCATTTTTTTTTTTTTTGGAACCAGGGATTGAACTCAGGGACACTCGGCCACTGAGCCACATCCCCAGCCCTATTTTGTATTTTATTTAGAGACAGGGTCTCACTGAGTTGCTTAGGGCCTCGCTAAGTTGCTGAGGCTGGCTTTGAACTCGCGATCCTCCTGACTCAACCTCCCGAGTTGCTTGGATTACAGGCGTGCGCCACCACGCCCGGCTCATATTTTTTAAAATCACTAAAATGTCAGGCCCTGCCAGTCCCCCATCCCCACTCCTGCCTATTTCTGCAACAGTGTCTCTGTGTTGACAAACCAGCCCCAGATACCTTTTCAGAGTGCTAATTAAGTCCTGCTGGGCTTTCCTGGGAGTTCATCCAGGCTGCTCTCATTCTCAGCCTCACTGGATAGGTGCCTTTTCCATTCTGGGTTTCCTTCTAAAGGAAGCCCCTCCATATTTCCATTGATAATGCAGAACTTATTTATTGTCCCAATTTCCCATTTATTATCCCACTGATCCCCAATGCAAATAAGATGAACTCATGTGCTGTAAATATGGCAATTATGTTATCAAAATCCCAAAAGATGGAGCCATGCTGCACACCAGGCTATCAGTGAGGCCACGTGAGAATCTGAGGCACCTCCTCCTCTGACTAACCTACCCTTAACCCCAAAGTTCTTCTTCATTGAGCCCCAGTGGGGCCTTCACCACAGTGCCTTCCAAAACACAGTGCTTTGGTTTATTCTAGAACCTTCTACCGGGCCCAAATGCTCTCTGATGAGCTGTTTGGTGTCAGACAGGCCAAGATACTTGGTAGGGGTGTATGGTTTTCCCCACTCTCATGGGATGGCTGAGGAAGTCCAAAGTCCTTAAGCTGGCCCTGCTATACCACAGATTCATCTCACAGCAACAAGAGCATCATGCCTGGTTCCTGCTCACACATTTCCTAGTAGGAAAACTGTGGGTATGTTGCCCAACTTCTCTAAATTTCACCTTCTTCATCAGTGAAACAGACACTTTGACGCCTACCTCACAGGTCTGTTTTGAAGGCTAACTGAAATAAGGTCAGTTTTACAAAGTCTGCTTAGATCAATAGATTTTTCCCACTAATGACTCTAAGCTAATGCTATCCAATACAGAAGCCACTTGCCCCATGTGACTATTTTACATTTAAATTTAAATGAATGAAAATTAAAATTCAGTTCCTCAGTCCACTAGCCACATTTCCAAGACTCAATAGCCACCTAGGACTAGTGGCTATAGTATTAGACATTTCCATCATTACAGAAAGTTTTAGTGGATAATTTTAAAGATCTTAACGCCCAGGCTACACTCCAGAGCAATTACAGTAGGAATTGCTCAGAATGAGACACTACTTTTAGGGTACTATATTGTTCTGTTTTGGGGGAGGGGGTTGGTTACTTGGTTTTAAGATCCCCAAGTGATGCCAATGAACAGCTCAGGTTGATACTTTCCTAGACAACTTCTCCACAACCAAACTATTCCTGAGTATTTCACCTGCGCATACTAATATCTTCGGCCACTGCCTGGGCAATGCTTTAGAGATGTGCCCCGCACTGCTATCTCTGGCATTTATAGCCTCTAATCTTCATTTAGCACCAAACCTCAGTTTGTTACTCCTTCTGCATGTGGTTTTCCACAGCCCTGCTCGACTGTGAGCAATTGTAGGACAAGAACCAGCCAATCCCCCAGAGCACTGGTCAGAGGCCCTTGATCCCATTCCACTGTACAGATGAGTATACAACTGAGGCAGGACCTTCCTCTATCTTTGGAGACCTCACAGCTGAAAACCCCTCATGGAAATGAGCATGAATGGAGTGGTCGGCCTGTGGTAGAACACACCACTGGATAGGAAGCTGGTGAAAAGTTTGCAGTGGCCTTGCCTCTGGTGACATTAGCTAACAGCTGACTGTAGGTTTTTAAAGAACACTTACTGAGTGCAAAACCCTATGCTAGATACAAAAGAGAGGGAAGCAATTAGGAGCCGGTCTACGTGCCTAGAGATTTCACAGTACCATCTCATTTAACCTTAAGAATTACTGTTCTTATGAATGAAGTCACGGAGGCTTAGTGAATTTAGATAACACTCGTAAGAACCCAGTTAGTTCAGGATAGATTCTCAATTTAAACCTTAGTCTTTCAGATGAAGAAGCCCACACTTTCCCTCCTCCTCTATGTAACCAAAATCTGTCCCAGTACAGTGGGGCTAATAGTACAGATGAAAAGGCAAAGCTCACACAGAGAACAATCGATGAACACGAGTGTAATTGTATTAGTCAACTCCCCATTACTGCAACAAATTACCTAAGGCAATAAACTTAAAAAAAAGGAAAGGTTTATCTGGGGTTATGGTTTCAGAGGCTTCAATCTGTGAGCCCCATTACTTTGGGGCCTGTGACAAGGCACACATTATAGCAGAGAGCACATGGTTAAACAAAACTGTTGACCACATGGTGGCTAGGAAGTCAAAGAGAGGAAGGAGGGGCCAGGATGCTGAAATGCCCTTCAAGGGCAGGACCCAATGACAAAAAGACCTCCCACTGGGCTTCACTTTTTTTTTTTTCTTTTTCTCTCTCCTCTTTTTTTTTTTTTCCTGGGATTGAACCCAGGGCCTTGTGCATGCAAGGCAAGCACTCTACCAACTGAGCTATATCCCCAGCCCCTGGGCTTCACTTCTTAAAGGTTCTACCATCTCCCAATAGCAGCACAGGCTGAACACCAAGCCTTTAACACTCAGGCCTTTGAATGACACTCATCCAAACCATTCTCAAACCATTCTATTACCAATAGAGGCTTAGTAGAACAAAATGCTACCTGGTCCATTAGGGCAAGTGAGAAGAGTTAGATCCCCTCAAGAAATCAGCCTTGAACTGGGTCTAAAAAATTGGCTTTCATGAAATTAGAGGACATACATTAAAGACAATCCAAGACTAATTAACATGGAAAGAGTTAAGAGTCTCACGTCAGAAGAATTGTTCTATGGAACTAAAAGAAAAAGAAAGAAGCAGTGTTTAACAATGGGTGGTGATAATAATCCAAGGTAATTGGGCCAGGGACATAGCCCAGTGATACAGCATTTACCTTGCATGTGCAAGGTCCAGAGTTCAAACCCCAGTACTGCAAAAAATAACAACAGCAATAATAATAATAAAAGGTATTTGAGCACTGGCTTATGCTGAGAACTAACTACACATGCAATCCCCCTAAATGCTCAATATGATCGACCCTATCATTATTCCAATTTGTTCAATGAGGAAATAGAACATAGAAAGGTTAAATGTGAGACAGGAGTAGTGGAGCATGCTTGTAATCCCAGCAACTGGGGAGACTGAGGCAGGAGTCTCATAAGTTCAAGGCCAGATTGGAATACTTAGTGAGACCCTGTCTCTAAATAAAAATTTTAAAGGCTGAGGATGTAACTCAGTGGTACAGGAGTGTCCCTGGGTTAAATCCAGTACCACAAAAAAAGAAAGACAAAAAAAGGTTATGTCTGCCCAAAGTCACTCAGCAAATGAGTTATAAGGAGATCAAGAATTGGGCATCCATGATACCTCCTATGGATAGACTCTGACATCAAGCTGCCTGGTTTTATACCCAGCCTCTATACCCCTAATAGCAGCACCCCCTTGCAAAAGACTCTCTAGGACTTTCTCACTTGTAAAATAGGAATAATTATAGTCCCCACCACACTAAGCTGTTTTCTGAATTAAATGACAAAAAGTACCTCAGGTCTTAGCTCAGTCTCTGGCAAGCAGTAAGGGCTCAATTAACTTCTGCTGATACTATTACTAAGATACTGATATCTGGGTGATACTTAATTTCCTGAGGGGAAGCACCAGCACCAGAAAAAATTCTGGTTAACTGAGCCAGAATATGTGGCCCCAGTGGTGATGGGACTGTCACCAAACTCTCTGGAAAGCACTGGTCTGATCCAGCTTGTGGGCTTGGGGTACTCTCTAGGAGGAATACCTAAGCCCACAGAACCCTTAACTCTTGGGGCTGGAGGAATTTGGGGATTTCTTTGGTGCAACCCTCATGGACCACAGAGGGAGCCTCAGGCTAGACCCGCTTCCAGCAGAGAAGCTCCATTTTCAATAATGTGTTCATTTGAGTACAGAATTCTGTACTCAAAGAAGAAGAAGGCAGAGGGGAAGAAGAGAGAAAGGGAGTTCTCGTATCTTTGAGAATACAATCCCTCCTTTTGTAGATGTGAAGTTAGGGGATCACCCTGACAGGCAGGGACTTTATAGCAGGGTCATGATCAGAATCAAGTACTATGAGCTGATCAAAACACAGTCTATAAATACACCACAACATCACATTATACCCCTTAAAGGTATATAATTATTATGTCCATTTAAAAAAAATATATAGGAGGGCATGTTTATACTTGCCTGAAATCCCAGCAACTCAGAAGGCTGAGGCAGGAGGATCACAAATTCACAGCCAGCCTCAGCAACTTTGCACATCCTGTCAATAAAAAAATAGAAAGGACTGGGGATGTAGTAAAATGCCCCTGGGGTCAATCCCCAGAACAAAACAAAAAAGAAACAGCTGCATCCTCATTCTTAGCAGGGGCCTCTCCATCACACAGGGCTCCTCCAGGGGGCACTGTGCCCATTATATTTAATGTGAATGGCATCTCTAAAGGGTCATGCAACTCCAAAGCCCTGGCAATTAGGTAACGTAAGGTTCCTGATCCATTCAGAAAGATCATAGAATCTTCTGTGTGTTCTGAGTCTTATAGTTCATATCAGAGGTGGGCAAAATTTTTCTGTCACAGGCTAGATAATAAATATTTAGACTGTACAAGTCATAGTATTTGTTATGTGATCTCAACTCTGCCACTGTAGCCTAAAAGCAGCCATAAGCGATCAGTAAATGGATCAATAAAACTTTATTTATTGGCACTGAAATCTGAATTACATCTAGTGTTCATAAGTCACAAAATATCCTTTTTATTTTTTTCAACAATTTATAAATGTAAAAAGCATTCTCAGTTTGTGGGCTGTACAAAAATAGGCAGCTGTCCAAACTGGGCTCCTGGCCCCTAGCTGATTACTAACTTCAGGGATTTGTTCTTCTCTCTCAAGCTTCGTAAGAGTTATGAGCTGGGCCTGGTTGGCGCACATCTGAGAATCCCAAGTACTTGAGAGATTTTAAGCCAATCTGGGCAATTTAGTGAGACCCTGTCTCAAAATCAAAATATAAAAAAAGGGCTGAAGATGTAGCTCAGTGGTAGAGTGCCTCGGAGTTCAATCCCCAAAACCACACACACACACACACACACACACACACCCTCCCCACCATGAGCACTCTGCACCAGTACTGAACATTCGTTATTAAGCGATGAACCTACATCGTTATCACACAGAGGCCACGGTTTACACTAGGTTCCACTCCGTGTTGTACATTTCGTGGGTTTTGATAAGTACATAATGATACACATCTCCCTTTACAGTATCATACAGTATAGTTCCACTGCCCTCAAAAATCCCGAGTTCTTGGGACTGGGGTTGTGACTCAGTGGTAGAGCGCTTGCCTGGCATGTGTGAGGCACTAGGTTGGATTTTCAGCACCACATATAAATAAATGAATAAAATAAAGATCTATCAACATCTAAACAAACATTTAAAAGAAAAATCCTGTGTTCTCTACCTAGTGATCCCTCTCTCTCCCCAAACTTTTAGCAACCAGTGATCTTGTCACTGTCTCCATAATTTTACCTTTTCCAAAATGTTGAATCACTTATCTTTTTGAAAAGGAAACTTTCTTTGTATAGACACATGCAGAGATTCAGTCAGAAAACACAGAAGAGACACAGTCAGAAAACATCTCCCCATTTCTGCTCAGCAGTCACAGACCCACCTATCAGTTTCTACCTTGTCACACCCACAGAGGCCTGGGTGTGATATTTGAAGGGAGATGTTGAAAATGAGGTGCTAGGGAGACAATTAGGGAAAGAGATCAGCAAACATCTGCAGCAATTGGAATTCCAGTGACCGGTCCAATCTGAATATGTAGATTTAGGAGCCTCTGCCCAGTGGTGACAGGTGAGAATGGATGAGCTCTCCAGGGGAGAAACAGAGAGGGAGATTAAATCAGATCAACCCTTGAGGAATTCCCAAGGGCACCTATGATGAGAGAGGCCTTGCAGGGAGCACTGACCTCGGGGAAAGGTACAGACAAACAGAGGTTTTTTAGTCAAGAAGGGAGGGTTGGGTGGATTCTGCTGTGCCCTGGGATGAAACCAAAGACAGAACCAGTGAGAAAGGGGATACCATGCCTCTGCCACCAGACCAAGGAGAAGAAAGGCAGACAGAAAGCATGGAATCCAGCAGAAGAAGCCTTGGGGAGAGCAACTTAGCAGGAGCTGGAACAAAACCAGAGACTGAATTAGAAAGGAGTGCAGCGTAAGGAAATACAGGGATGAGGCGAGATCCCTGCATGACAGGTCATATCCCTTACCCCAAAATATGGGCCTCTGATGCATTCCAGAGTCCAGACCTCTTTGGAGTTGACAAAGGTGATTCAGTGCCCATACTGTATTACGGATGTTACGCGCCCAGCAGGGTCTAGGATAAGACCCCATCAGCAAGCACACTGATATTTCTACAGTGAATCATATGAATATTCACACCAAGTAGGATGGACAAAGACTGGAAAGTTTCAGCTCCTTCTTAAGAAAATTCTTTTGGTTTTCTGAGTTGTTTAGTTTCGTTTTGTTTGCTTGTTGTATTTGTTTTTGTTTTTGTTTTTGTTTTCACAACAGAGAAGAGACCAGAGCCTTTCCTCACCACCCCCTCCCCCTGCCGCAACTTTTAGGTAGAACATCACGGCCTAATTTTTATGCCTGAAATAAAGTCTTGAGACTGCCACGAATAAGGGCCCCCAGGTGGTTACACACACAGGCTTTCTTCCTTTAAACTGGGCTATAGGTGTCCGAAAGACAGAATCCAAATCTGATTCTCTGGATCCTCAGCACAGGGCATGGAAGCTGGCATGGAATGCCTGCCCAATAATTTGAGCATTGAATTTTCACTATTTCTAACCATTGCTCTGCACAGGCCTGATCACTGTCCCAGCTTGGCCCTTTCTGTAGCCCAGCCTCCCACCCTTGTCACCCAAGCTCCAGAATTCCTTCTCTATTGATATGCAGCTGGCACATCCTATTTCTCTTCTTAAATCCAAACCCAATAGCCATCTGTTTGTTCTGGTATTCTAGCACTAATTGCCATTCCTGATTTTGTTTGATATGTTTGACCTGGTATTTTAGAACTAACTCTTAATTGTGTTTTTATTTAATATGGATAGCACATATAGAGCAGGAGCATAAGGAGTGCTATATAAATGCAAATTTTATTGTATTTCACTCCAGACCTGAGAGACTTGCCAAACTTGGTTCCACTCTGAAGAAGTTTTCCCCTGAAGGGCTGAGGGTGGTTTGGTTTCCTCACTCCCCGCAAGGCAGCTTCCGCAAAGCTGGACAACAGGTAGAGCGCCCATGACAGCAGCAGCCCTGGGGGTCTACCCAAACCATGGCCTTTGAAATTCCACTGAGTTTTGCATAACATGAGCAGAGCTCACACTCAGCCATGATATTTTTTTTAATCTTGCTTTTGTGAACTGATTGAACCTTTCACATTAGGAAGCTCCAACCTAACTAGGTCCCCATGATGTTATTTAAAGTTTAAGTCTGCAAGGACCACTTGGATTGTTCTGCTTTTTGCAGCATTGAGTCAGAATTCCAATCTGTGCTATTAACCAGTAGATAATTGGTACAACTCGTAAGGCTCCATCGAAATTTTTCAAGATAAGCAATTCCATTTCCAGCAGAGTATCTAAATCTATTATTATAATGAGATTTCAAATTCTGTCAGAATCAAGTCAGGCACCAACTGATATAGCAAAGGAATAACTCTGTGACTTGTGATTACCCCATACAGGGGCACTGAGTCAACAGGCCACACTTGCCAGGATGCTGTACACAGCCAAGCTGGGTACATAAGTGTTTATTGATTCACAGTCCAGAGTCTTCCCTTTGAACTTCTCACCCTGACCCATTCCTTGGTCCACATTCCACGCAGTTCTCAATGCCTTCTGGCTCTTTATATCATTGCTCATTTTTTCATTTCTGCTTTCCCCTCTCTAAGCTTGGCCTTCAGATTATCTTCCTAGCTATGACCTTGGCTCTCTTTCAGCCTATCTGTAACTGAATGAATGAATGGATTTGATTTTCCATTCTCTCTTAGTCACTGATTTCACCCTATTGTGTTCCTGAAACAGTCCAATAGGTTATATATGTCTGCAATGTGAACAGCATATTTGGTTTTCATCACTGGGGACAGAAAATACTTGTCATTTCAGGAATCCTTATATCTTTGATAGTTTATTTAATAACATTCTTTGTAACCCAGAGCTGGTCATGGAAAATTACTAACATTCTCCATTTGGGGCCGTGGCGATGCCAGTGAAAAGTTACCGATATTATAAAGTCTCCATTGATGCTATATGCAAACAGCATCACCACATCAAGAAAGATATTGTTATCACATGTATTACCTTTCACATATCACCATGAGGTTGAACAGGTCTTTAATTTTTCTGGTCTTTAGTAGACCAGATGTAGAACACAACTATAAAGATTGTAGAAACTGTATGTAAAATAAAGATCCAATCTTTATTCACAAGGGGTGTTTTAGTCAGCTTTTTCACTGCTGTGACTAAAAGACCCACTGGAACAATTATAGAGAAGGAAAAGTTTTTTTGAGGGCTCACAGTTGCAGAGGTCTTAGTCCATAGAAGGCCAGTTCCCTTCCTCCAGGCTCAAGGTGAGGCTGAATATCATGGCAGAAGAGTGTCACAAAAGGAAGCAGCTCACAGGATGATCAGACTCCACTGTCCAGATACAAAATATATACTCTATAGCCATACCCCAATGAACCACTCCTTCAGCCACTACCTGTCTCCAGTTACCACTCAGTTAATCCCTCAGGATTAACTCACTGATTAGGTTAAGGCTATAACCCAATCATTTCTCCTCCAAACCTTCTTGCCTGTGAACTCTTGGGGGACACCTCACAACCAAACCATAACACTGGAGTGGAAATACCAGTAATGACAATTGTGACCCAGAAAAGGGTCACAGTAGGGAGGCAGGGAGTGGGGACAAGAAGATTATCCAAAGGATCAAGATCCACATAAGTGAGATGAGAACTAAGGCTGGATAAGGGTTCTAGAAGCTGAAAAGTCACAACCAGAAGTAACCAGTAAGCAGTGGCATCTAGGAAATCATAACACCAGAGGACTTCAAGAACAGGGCAGGGCAGACATCCAGGAAGTCATGAGAACTCTCGTAAGAGAAATCATGGTCAAGAGTCTTGGTGAAACTAGTCACAGTGGTGCACTCCCGTAGTCTTAGCCTCTCAGGAGGCTGAGGCAGGAGGATCATGAGTTCAAAACCAGCCTCAGCTACGTAATGAGGCCCTAAGCAACTCAGCAAAACCCTGTCTGTAAATAAAATACAATAAAAGGGCTGGGGATGGGACTCAGTGGTTAAACGCTCCTGGGATCAATCCCTAGCAGCAAAAAAAATAAATAAATAAATAAAAATAAGAGTCGCCAGGCGTGGTGGCATACACCTGTAATCCAAGGGACTTGGGAGGCTGAGTCAGGAGGATCTCGAGTTCAAAGCCAGCCTCAGCAACTTAGCAAGGCCCTAAGCAACTCAGTGAGACCCTGTCTCTAAATAAAATACAAAATAGGGCTGGGGATGTGGTTCAGTGACTGAGTGCCCCTGAGTTCAATTCCTGGTTCTGGAAAAAATAAAAAAAATAAAAAATAAAAAATAAAAATAAAAGAGTCTTGGTGAAGAATCAGAGCTCACACTCACACCTGCACCCATACACTATGTAAATGATTCTGGGCAAAGTACTAATCTCTCTGAGTCTCAATTCTATCATCAGGGAAAGAAAGAAAGAGGAAGAAAGAAGAAAAGAAAAAAGAAAAGAGGAAGCAAGGAAGGAAAAAAAGAGAAAGGAAGGAAGGAAGGAAGGAAGGAAGGAAGGAAGGAAGGAAGGAAGGAAGACTAGTAGTAGAATGTATCCCCACAGGGTTGTGTGAAGTAAGCCAGATAATGCTTATAGAGTGAGCGTTTAGCCAAGTACCTGAAACCATAAAATAAATGGCGATCCATATGACACCAGTTATCAAGGGAGTGAAGTAATAGCAAGACATGAAAATAACTGCCATCTGACTTCCTTTTATGTTTTATGGTAAGACAGGAATCAGGACCTAAGCCCAATTAGTTCCCAAACCCAAAAGAATGAGCAGAAATGTAATTGTACATGGTCCAATTAGGGTCTTATAACTACAGGAGAATCCTGACACCTGTTAAATCAGGCTAAACTTGGCCTGAGGATGCCTGCCAACATGAGCCCTTGTATATCAAACTGCAAAGTAACCTAGTACCCAAAAGCTGACCTTAGGGGGAACAAAGAGCCAAGTTTCAACCAGTCACAGCCACGGAGCTTCAGCCAATGACACGCAGGTGGCCAAGTGTTCAAACTATGTTCAAATAAGACAACACCAAGCTGAAGCCAATCAGCTGTCCCTGACCTCACCTCTGTTTCATCGAGTCTGGGCCACCCTCCCCACCCCACAAAGGCCCCAGGTCCTTAAAGAAGCTTTTCTAAATCGTGCTTTGGAACCAGGCCCTTGGCTCACTTAAAAGGGGTCCCTAACAGCCAGCTATATGAAGCTGGCTGTCAAAACTATGATGCTGTGGACTTTGTCCCTTATACTTCATGGCCTTTAGATTACCACCGCCACATGCCAGAACCTCTCAAAGCAGCCAGCACATGCTAATCTCATGGAAAGTGTGATTTCTTCCCTCTGTCCCACCCCTTATTGAGAATCAAAGCCAAGGTGCTCTACCACTGAGCTGCACCCCCTATCCCTTTTTATGTTTTATTTTCAAGTAGGTCTTGCTACGTTGCCCAGGCTGACCTCAAACTTGTGATCCTCCTGCACCACTGCACCCAGCTTGGAAAGTGTGATTTTTAAACATAAGTCTGGTTTTCCTCTGTGACCTTTAGGAAACCCATAACCAAATTTGGATGCCTTTGAGCAATGGTTCAGTCCCTTCCAGTTACACGGTTCACTAAAAATATACTTTCCTTAGTGTGATCTTAATATTCTGAGTCTAGACCAGGGGTGAGAAAACTACAGCTCACAGGCAAATCTGGCCAGCTGCTGTTTATTATTCCATTAAAAAATGTTCCAGTGCATTTCAGAGAGTGGCAGAATTGTGACAGAAACTGCATGGTCCCCACAACCAAGAATCTTTACTTTCTGGCCCTTTGCAGAAAAAGTTGGCCAATCCCAGCTAGAGACTTATTTTCTCATTTTTACCCTGTTATGTGTATATTGTAAGCAATCTCAAATCCATATTGGGAGATCAACAGTCAAACATTAAAGAGAGACCAGGAGAACCATCTGATTCAGGCTAGTCCCTAACAACAGCAACACACCCACACAGACACACACACAGACACAATTGACTTCAAGAAACTGGATCCACCCCACCTCTGCTATTAGCATAGAGAATCTTCCCAGTACTGGAGTTACAGCCAGAATAAAGAGAACCATCTTCCTTCCCCATATTGGATTCTAGTCTTGGGTCTTGGCGAGTCCGCTTTCCAAGACTTCATTAAAGTTGTTTTTCTTCTTAAGCATTTTTTTGTTGTTGTTGTTGTTTCACTAATTCCTCCAAACAATCAGTTTTCAGCAGGTCCTACTAGAAGCTAAAAGAAGAAATATTGGGCAAGGAGAAGACAGGGGTGCCGTGTGGGGGGCTGAGAAGGCTCAGGGAGCTGGAAGACACTTGTGATCCTTCCCACTCAGCGCCAGGCTCGACATGGAAATTGGATCAGGATGATGACAATTATGAAAAATAAAAACCTTATTTTTTTTCATAATTAAATCCACATGCAGATGATAATTGCTGTTACACATTTAATGCCCGGACTTGTTTCTCTTCCCAAAAAGTGAAAAATCAGTCCAGCTGCAACTTGGTAATGCTCTTAAATCTGATTTAATAAGGAGCAAAACATTTGATTTTCAAGGTATTTGGTATTTGATTTTCTCTAGCTAACAGTTTTTATTTTTCTCCCCAGTTTAGAGGAAACTTTCATGAAAAACTACTAATTTAAGGCTTTGTTTGGGATAAAGGTTTATTTTTATAAAAGCTGTGCGCTTTCCAAGATCAAGTTTTAATTAATAAAGCATTGCATGGTCTTTTCTAGCAAAGTCCTGAAACTGCCATTGAGTTGGCCATCACAGAGAGTTGTAAACCAGCATATCATTGAAACTGCATGATGATCTTATTTGTCTTTCACACTACCTAGTGTCAGACTGAAGAAAATTTATTGCTTGGGTTAAAATAAATATCAGGTCCCTGAGAAACTTACGGGGAAAGTAAACTTTAAGGACTTCTCTCCCTGAAAACTGTTCATGCCTCAAGCAACTGCAATTATACTTTTATCTTACAGTAAATACTGCTTATAATTAAGAAAACATCCCTTGAGTCTATTCTTAAAGGACTTTTCCTACCCCGTTATTTACCTAAAAAGGAAACTAATGTTTTACATTTTCGAAGGAATCAGAAGAAAAAATCACCAAGTTATCTATCTTGCGAAATGGAAAGCTCATTGGCATTAGACGTAAAATCTGTATAAGATACATTGCTTCATTTTGTTTCTTTAGAACAGAAAAGAATTCAGATCCTTGACATTCTTGGCCGCTTTTCCACCCACACAGGGAAACCAGGAGGAATTCGAGAATCAAAGAGAGCCGCATTCCTCTCTGCCACAAAGTACTCACGCTTGGCAAATGGTGAAGACGTGGGCCATCATTTTTAAACGATTGCCAAGCGGTGAAGATCTCGGGCAGAGAGCAGATAACAAGAGTCTCAGCAGTTCCTTCCAGCTCTCTCTGTGGCAATCGACAACATAGCATGTTGCAGGAAAAATTCCAAATTTCTCTGTCCCAAGGGAGAAACGTTACTTAGCAGCACCAGCTTCGGCTGAGTCGGTAGGACAGGAGCGGTTTGCTTTCGGGAAGACTTTGATGTCCCCTTAAGTGTTTTCCGCATCCAGTCCAATAGAATGGATGTGGAATTATATTTCTTAGGACCATGAGGATGTGCAAATTTATTTATAGCCTAAGCGATTCTTTGCACAGACAGTCCTCGCTGTCAACATCCCCTTATTTTCCTGGAGCCAGGAATGTTTTGTTTCTTAAGCTTCCACCTGGAGAGCTAAAATAACAATCTTGTTAATGAGAAGACAATGGGGCTAACTGTGCTGTTTTGCAGTGTTTCCACAAGCCTTACCTTTTAATTGCCTAGTGCAGGCAACTTAACAGACTGTAATGAATACATTGTTCCTCTTTTTCGCACATAGCTCCTGAAGTGCTGTAGAAGCTGAGCTGGTTTTGTGTACAGAGAGGAGAAGACTCTTATTAGATGCTGGTGGAAGCATTTGGAATGAGGAGTTTATTTTGACTGGTGAGGTATGTCTTGATAGTTTGCATTCAGATGCAAGAAGAAAAAGAGATAAAGTGGATTAGCCCCAATCATCTGGGAGATGACATTTCTTGCCGTGTTTGAAGTATTTTATGAATTAGAGAATGGGACTGATTTTGAAGCCTAAATTAATTTAATCTGTTTGCTTTTGTCTGATGCTGCAGCTGCAGCGACACACCCTACTTCTTTGAAAATCTTCAGCTTCAAGGGTCTGGGCTTAGAAGAAGGGGCTGCAGAGTGGTGGTGCCCTGCATGGGTGGGGAAGGGAGTCAGTCGGTTTTCAATTTCCCCTCGTGGAAGTCTGGCATTCTCCAAGAGGGTTTTGTCTCAGACATCAAGGTAGACTTCTCACACTTGCTCATCATGCTTTTTATTAAAGGAGAACTTGCCAGGCGAAGCAAACACAAGGGAAAGAAAGGAAATTATTATCCCAATTCTTTCCCCACTAGCACATTTTCATTAGGAAAAAAACCTGCAGGGTGAAGATGAAAGAGGCAGAGAAAGGTTCCCATTGGTCATGGTCCATTAACGGTGACTGACACTTAGTTTGCCATACAAGGATCTACCATAAAATTCAAGAACTTCATAGTTCATAGCTTCCCTAGTTGTGTTTAGGGTTGGGATTTCTTTGCTGCTGTAGATACATCGATATCAAAATTTGGATAATATCCACGGGTGCATGTCCTGTGATCTTCTTATCTCCAACTTGGAAGAAGACCACTGGCCATGACCAAGCAGGACAGAGAAGCTGTATCTTGACAATAACACCAACTGAGTGTTCACAGATCAATTTTCCAAAATCTCACCAGGTTACTTACAAGGAGAGCACGTCAACTTGGTTTGTCTCATTATCAATCACAGAATCAGGGAGGCCTTCCGCAGGCTGATACGCTGAGGAGCATTAGACCATTAGCAACTTCAGGGAGAGATCAAATAACATAATTTTTTTTCAGGAAATCAAATAACATAATTCACTTCTGACTTGGTCTGGAAGAAAAACAGACTGGTCAATTTTAGAAAAGGAATTATGTGAAATTAAGAAGAGGCAGAGGGGCTGGGGTTGTGGCTCAGTGGTAGAGCGCTTGCCTGACATGTGTGAGGCCCTGGGTTTGATCCTCAGCACTGCATATAAATAAATAAATAAAATAAAAGACCCATTGACAACTGGGTCTGGACAAACAATAAAAATATTTTTTAAAAAAGAAGAGGCAGAAAGTCTGTGGACAGTCACATCCAGCTGGGCAGTCCATGTGGTGGCAGCTGCTCATTCCTTTTAATGTGTATCTACCTTCATAAATAAACCTCTTTCTATGCCTAAAAAGAAAAGTCTGGGGCTGGGAATACATCTCAGGTGGTAGAGTGCTTGCCTGTCAAGCACAAAGCCCTGGGTTCAATCCCCAGCACCACAAAAAGAAAAAAAAAAAAAAAAAGAAAAGAAAAGTCTGTGTGGCATTTGTGGATTTGTTTCTATAGCATAAGGTGGAGACAAAAAATGTGATCTTTTTTCTGATGAATAACTCATTTATCTCAGGGCATTTGTTTTATAAAACAATACCTGAGGTGGAGACATGGGAGCTGAATGCCTAGCCTCTTTCCCACCAGGGCCAACTGGTAGAGTTGAAGCTTTGTTCCTGCCTATGGGACCCAGGGTAACCTGTGACTTTCAGGAGATTCTTTTCTGCACAGCAGTCAACTCCTCTTGAGAAGCAGAGCACCATGTGAATAATAAAACACACCCATCTACAGCCCCCCTCCTAAAACTCCTCTCTACATTGTGCAATATTGCTGAATGTTGGGGGAGGGTACTACTAGTTGGGCTCGGTGGCCCATGCCCATCATTCCAGCAACTCAGGAGGCTGAGGCAGGAGGATTGCAAATTTGAGGCCAGCCTCAGCAGCTTAGCAGACCCTATCTCAAAATAAAATATTTAAAAAGGGCTGGAGATGTAGCTCAGTGGTAGAGCACCCTGGGTGCAGTCTCTAGTCCTGCCTCTATCTTTGAAAAGAAACCATCACTTATTGAAGTGGAAGCAGCCATGTGCCATTTATTTTCACAAATCCATCTTTTCTGAGATGCGCATTCATCCTCTGCTCGGAACAAATGGAGAACTTGAGGGCAAAGGCATCCCAGCGCGTTCTTCTCTAGCGCACTAGCGGTTCAGACAAACCTATTGGCACAAGCACCTCCAACGATCAAGTGTTTGACGGGCAGGTTTATAGTTCCTTAAGTCAAAGATCAAATATTTCTATACAGTGAGGGCGAGAGAGGGAAAACAACGGTGGCTACAAGACACCAAAAAATTCCCAGAAAGCTGGAGCTGCGCATGCTCCTCCTTGGCCCCGCCCCCTGCTTTCTGCCACCTGAACCCCTTCTTTCCATCTCTCCCATCTGGGAATTGAAACCTACTAACTCTTCCAAGGAGGCTGGATTTCACTGCTAGTGGCAGTTGAGGCACCTAACCAGTCGCAGCGAATGCCTGCTGTGTCCCCAGTTGTGCCTTGACAAACGTGTTTCCAGACAACAGTGGCCCCGGGGAAGCCTCAAAGGGCTCAACTGAGACATCTCTCCAGGCCGGTGATGATGTGTGATGCCACCCGAGTCCCTGCACTGGTGCCTGTTCACAGCGGCCACACCAGCCCAGGCTTGGAAGCCAAATCCAGCACATTCCAGAGCAATTGGTTTTAAAAGCGATCCCCACAACAGCTCGCAGGTCTGTTTGCCAAGCTTTGGAGGTGGGGCTGCTTCTTCCATGCTGTTGAGCTGAGAGTTTACGGCTCCTGCGCTCCTTCCCCTCCTGGCAGGTCCCATTGGTTCACTGCCAAAGAACTGGACACCACCATCTTCATGACCTCAGGAACGACACAAATAGTTTCCTGATACAAATAGTTCTGACCCATACGTGAAGTGTTGAGGATTCAAATTTGGAAAACATTTCTTTACGATTGAATTGGAATCAGGCCCCTTGGCAGTTTGAGCCTAGAACATTCTAAAACAAATATAAATAATAAATCTTCTAAAGTCACGTGGAGCCACTGAGTAACCCCCAATGTACAGAGAAGGCCTGAGAGGCTAATGATCTTCCCCCAGAAAATAGGGACACCTCCAGGGGAGACCAGCAGGGACTCCAGACTCTACTCTGGCCCCAGCTCTAATTTTCATTTAAATCACTTAATCTCTCTAAGTCTCTCTTTCCTCTTCTGTAAAATGGGAATGATAATTCCTGCATCATGGGTATTGTGAAGACAGAGGATTATGTAAAGCATTTAAAACGGAGCTTTAAGTGTCAGCACTGCTCTGTAATTATTGTGATCCACTTGTTATTACAACTGGCAATCTACATCACTCCTGAACTCCGAGAATCCCCTGCAGTGCTGGGATGGAACCCAGGGCCTTGCACACGCTAGACAAATGCTGTACCATGAGCTACTCCCCAGCCCTTTTTATTTATTTGTTTGTTTGTTTTTAAATTTCGAGACAAGGTCTTGCTAAATTGCCCAGGCTGGCCTCAAAATGGCAATCCTCCTGTCTCAGCCTCCCAAGTGACTAGGATTACAGGCACATACCCACTGTGCCTGGCTTGAGGTTATGTTTCTTGTCTTTTTTGGAAAAAAACTACTTGAAAACAACTGAAGTGTAACTTTAGTCAATATAAAATGAGAAACAATTCTTCCAGGAATACATGTCCTGCCAGCATTGGATTTTAATAGAAAACTACACTATAAAGTAAAATGCTCCTAATTAATACTCCTTTATGAATGTAACTTTTGCATGTATGTTCAAAAGCTATATATGATTATATATATGCAAATATATTTGATTCCTTTTGTGTGTGCAAAGGATATCAAGTTATTAATGAACATCTACTCTATAAAATGCCACTCTAAATGTAGAGGAAGACAGACAAATGTTAGAAAGAGCTATCTTAATTCAACCAATTTAGGAATCCACTGTCAAAATAATAGTCCCTGTAAAAGTCTGTTATTTCCAATTGAGCCCGGTTTAAGAATAATTTATTAGCATGTGCACCCCATGGAGTACTGAAGGAAAAGGATGAACCCAGGAAGAAAGGAGTAGGGTTTATGGGCCATCAGATTCCGATACCCTCAAATCATAACCTCACCATCATCATCAGATACATTACAGGAGGAGTTAGACCAAAAAATAGCACACAAATAAGAAACTCTTGATTAAACTGATAAAACAATGATCGTTGAATTTGGGTCAAATTAAAGTGAACAAAAAATATTCATACTGACTTGTGAGAAGAGATGTCTCTGAGTTCCCGGAGAGAAAGGGAAATTGGACTCAGGACCAGCAGGTTCTTGATGGAGGAGATGGAAATGAACTCAGTGCACCCCAGTCAGTTTAGATGCGTTTATTTAGGAAGTAGATACACATTCAGGCGAGAAAGGGGAGAGTTCCCGAAGGAAAAATAGCAACACACCTGTGAGGGGTGTTAATATTTCTGGAGGGACACTAGCTAGGGGCTGGACTAGAGGTGGAGCCAGGTAGAGCTGCACGAGTTCACGCCCGGCTTCCCTGCACCTGTGCATTGCCTTCATGCTATTTTTGCAGGCAGAGCATAGGCCAAGGGCACGGGCCCAGGTGATGGCCTGCTTCAATTAGGGCTTACAACTGTTTGCAGGTGCTTTCTGCATTTCAGTGCTTCATGGGCACTTCTTTGATCTCAGTATCTCTCCTTCTATTCCCAAATTCCTATCTCAATGCCAAGTGATCTTCCAAAGGGAACCAAATTCCAAGGCCTCCCACTCAGCCTAATTCCAGAAACTTAATCCACTGGAAGAGATGAGAGGTGGAAACAGAAAATGCCTTCCTTCCAGCTACCCCTGCCTCCCCCAGTGGAGCTGGTCCTGGACCAGGTTCCCCTCCAGGCCCTGTTCCAGGGTAAGGACAGTCTCTGCCTGTCACTTGCTGTGCCATAGCACACGTTTGTTTTTCTCTATCTCTTCCTCTAAACAGTAAGCTCTGTGAGGGATGGTACTTGACCTGTCCTGCACACAGTTTATTGAGTGCCTCCTACGTACCAAGCGAGGGCCTTGCTTTGTGTGGAATTCATATTCTAGGGCACACAGTAGGTATGCATGGGCCCGATGAAGGTGCTCAAAAGAAAAGCATAGTGGGGCAAGTGCAAAGCCTGGAACATGACCTTGAAGGAGGGTGCTGGGGAAACTTCCCTGCCCTGCAGGAGCTCTGGAAGACCTGGGGAGGGGTGGGAGGGGTGCCCACCGGCAGAGGCCACAGCAAGTACTGAAGTCCTCAAAGCAGGAGCCCCCTGGCCAGTTGAAGGAGCAGCACTGGAGTCAAGGAGTAAGGCTAGAGAGGAGAGGCCATCAGTAAAGACCTGGGATTTTATGCTGAATAATATAAGAAGCCTTTGGCGGGTTGCAAACAAAGAGTTTTTAGTATTAGTGTTTGGGACACTGCCTCTTTCTCATTAGACACCATCTCTTCTATCACTGGGCCAGCCTGCACATTTAAAAATGAGGTTGTTATCAGAACTTTAAAAATGATATGCCAACCTATATCAATAGTCACCTAAAACAACTCTATAAGAATGGTTTATTTTCTCAAAAATGTCTTGCAAATAGCATGTTTTTTAAATTTCAAAGGTTTATTAAGAAGCTGCCGGTGTTAACTTTCCATTGCTATAACAAAATGCCAGGAACCAAAGAAAAAGAGGAAGAAAAAGGGGCTAAGGCCCCATTGTCTTCTTCAAGGTCATACCCCCAGTGACCTAGGACCTCCCCTAGGCCCTGCCTCTTAAGGGTCCCACCACCCTCTAATAGCGCCATGAACTGGGAACCGAGCATTTAACACATGGGCTTTTGGGGAACATTCCAAATCCAAACTCTAGCACCTCAGTTCACAGATACATCTCTCATCTCCTCCTCAGGTTTATAGATATGGCAATTCTTTGATGGCTCTACCTGGGTTCTAATCTCACTATTACTGAATTCTCACCCTCTTGGTGTGTTCCTCTTTCCCCAAAGATAAGAAAGCCTGGTCCTTGCTGGTTATAGCCATGGAGGGGTGAGGTGGTGAAGGAAAAATGCAGAGATTAATGGGCCAATGGGATGGTCTAGGGTGGGTTTTTTTCTCCCCAGAATTAATAATCATGGTTAGAATGTTATCCAGGCCTTCCCCCTCATGTAACCATCACTTACTTCCATGTTCCACCCAGGATTTATCCTTGTAATAATAATGCTTACACTTGGTTTATTGGTTTGTTTGGGGGTTTTTTTGGCAGTGTTGGGGATTGAACCCAGGACCTTGCTCATGCTAGGCAAGTGCGCTACCATTGAGCTATAACCCAAGCCCAATGTTTACACTTTCTTCAGAGAATATTGAAGTGCTTTTCCAGAGATGCACTGCATTATCTCAGTGGGGAAAGTTCAATACTTGACGGATACCCAGAAGGTCAGCAGCTGACAGGCCAGAGATCTTAGGAGGCTAATGTGTGAGCCTGGCTCCCATCAGTCGCAGATATTTGATGTAGACAATGTTATATCTGTGTTACGTTATCAAGTAAAGCTGCAGGCTGTCTTGGCCGTAGTCTTTACACTATTTATCTATGGGCCCTTTGATGTCTTAATTATATCTGACTTGCCTGGCTTTAGAGTTCAGTGGCCAGAATCCAGGGCCAGGTCTCCCTGTGTTCAAACGCACCCAGAGCTTTGTGATAGCCCTAGATCAACACAAATCCCAGAGGAGCAAAGCATCGCAGGAGAAAGCTTCCATAACCACCTCATCAGTGGATGAATCCCAGGACATCATGGACATGCATGTGTGCAGGTCAGCAGAAATAAACCTCCACTTCTTGCTATAAAAGCCTTCTTCCTTATTACTCTAATTAAGTTTCTGGCATCATCCCTGGCAAAAGCTTTTGTTCATGCAATCGTGCAGAAAAAACCTTGAACCCCACAATGGCAGTAAACCCAAGAACTTGGGTTTGCAAGTCCCTGCCTTCTCTTCTTCCCATGTTAAATTAAGCCATTGGAGTGTCACTGTTATTAAATGCAACAGTCAGAGAATTAAACCTCTACCTAAAGTGAGGGCATCTGGTTGTGACTCTTTTTTTCTTTTCTGGTGCTGGGGATGGAAACCAGGGCTCCCAAGGACTCTACCACTGAGCCATATCCCCAGCCTCCCCAAAATATTTTTATATTTTAAGGTATTAAAGTTAACTATGTTCATCACCTTTTTGTCTTTGCGACCTGGCAAGAACAACCTAGAGGAAGAAAAATTTATTTTGGCTCTAGGTTTCAAATTTTCACTTCATAGTCAACCAAATCCATGGCTCTGAGCCTGAGGTGAGGCAGAACATCATGGCAGAAGGATGTGGTGGAGGAAAGCTGCTCAGCTCATGGCAGCTGGGAAACAGAGACAGAGAGCAAGGAAGGAGCCAAGCAGGAGACATAGTTCCTTAGGGCACACCCGAAGTGACCTCCTTCCTCCAGCTATGTTCCAGCTTCCACCTCTTCCCAGTCCTCCATTCAAATTGTTAATCCATCAAATGGATTAATCCATTGATGAGGCTACAGTCCTTATAATCCAATGACTCTCCTAAAGCACCACCTCTGGATATTTCTGCATTGGAGGCCAAGTCTTCAACACGTGAACTTTCAGAGAACATTCCAGATACAAACCATAACAGTAAAGTATTTAAAGCCCAAATGTTGAAATCAATTCAATTGCCCACTAAGAGATAAAAATCCTCCCAACTTCTAACCAACATCATGAAATTAATGGTTTTTGTTTTTTTCATTCAACAAATTCTTATTAAGTGAATTACCCTGAGAAAAGTACTAAACATCTTCAGTATTGGTTTCCACATTAGTGAAAAAAGGGATAATAATAGTATCTATTTTAGGGTTGTTCAGAGGATGAGATGGGTTAATTTATGTAAAGGGCTTAGATAGCCCTGGTACCTGGCTGCCTCTTAGATACCATCTTAGGCATCTCTCCGGCATTTAACTATAACTGATCTAGACTTAGTCTTCTTTTCCCTTCCCTGAAGTCTTCCCACATGCATTTTCTTTCATGGAAATACTCTTTCTGCCTCTGGTTGCCTTCTATCTGCCCTTTAGGTGTCAAGGGAAGAAACAGCAGACAAAGATTTAGAGGCCAGAGCTGACCACATACACGCAGAGTGTGACTGTATATCTGTGTGCCTATGCACGTACACACATACTCACATTCATGTGCACAGGTCACCAGCACAGTGCCATTGGGGGTAGAGAGTGTGTCTACATAAAATCACTGCATTCCAATAGGACCGTGGAGCCCTAGAGCCAGAAGTAACCAGACTATTTTCCTTGATATTAACCTCATCTTTATCAGAGTTCTTCATTCTATTTTGAACTCAGGCTTTTTAAAAAATATCATTCTAAATGTATTCAGGAGATTCCCAAAAAAGTGTACCACAAACCATTTAAAGCATGAAAAACTGGTCCTGTGAGTAAAGTTGTAATTATTGGAAGAAAGAAAAGATCAAAGGTTGACCAAATGCCTCCTTTGGAAGCATAGGTAAATGAGGACTGAGACAACTTCTGCATGCAATCAGATAGACATATTTTTTCTTTTTTTTTTTTTGTACTGGGGAGGATGAGATGAATTAATTTAAAGAGGGCACTTTACCACTGGGCTACCCCGCCAGACCTTTTTTTTTTTTTATTTTATTTTATTTTATTTTTTTTGGTACCAGGGATTGAACCCAGGGGCACTCCACCACTCAGCCACATCCCCAGCCCTTTTTTGTATTTTATTTAGAGACAGGGTCTCACTGAGTTGCTTAGGGCCTTGCTAAGTTGCTGAGGCTGGCTTTGAACTTGTGATCCTCCTGCCTCAGCCTCCCGAATCGCTTGGATTACAGGTGTGCGCTACCATACCCGGCTCCTTTTTATTTTTACTTACTTATTTATTTATTGTTTTGAGACAGAGTCTTGACAAGTTACTGAGGCTGGCCTCAAACCTACCATCCCTTTGCCTCAACCTCCTGAGCCAACCCTGTTAGGACAATCTTTGAAACAAATACTTATTTGTTATTAGATCAGAATCCATACACTAACCACTATATGTTTGGATCTAAGAAATCGAGGGTATGGGGGTAGGAAGGATAGCAGAGTGAAACAGACATTATTACCTCATGTACGTGAGTACATGACTGATGTGATCCTACAACATGTACAATTAGAAAAATGAGAAATCACAATTCGTTTATGTATGATTTATCAAAATGTATAAATGTATTCTACTGTCATGTACAACTACTTAGAACAAATCTAAAAATTAATTTAAAAAAGAAATAAATCTAGACTTTTCTAGTATTGAGAAACTGGCAGCTCTAATTGAGAATCTTGGCTCTACCACTAAATAGCTGGGTAACTTTTGAAAAATAATTAACCTAAGTCTCAATTTTCCTTTCTGCTAAATGGGAATGATAATAATATCTACCTAATAAGTTTCTGTAACACTTAAGTGAGATGATCATTTGTTCCTGGCTATTAGCAACAATCAAGAAAAACTGGCTCCCTCGTTCACTTCCTGCCTTAGTCTTTTTGAGGTTGGGTTAACTAACATTAAGAAATTGTGATCAAGAAATACATTTCATTTCTAAATAATATATGTGCATATAGATTCGGTGCAAAGAATATGATATCTTAAATCAAACCTATAAATGCTATATTTGGAAGAAAATTGAATTTGTTCCAGAACAATAATTTTTAGGCAAAAACAAACAGCTTATGAAGTAGAAAATGCACTCTTGATGGATATGCAGTTGCCCATTCACCCAAAGAATCAATGAAAATGTTTAAGCATTTTGGTTAATTCCACACCTAGGAGGAGGGAGGAAGGGTTAGATTTAGATCAACAGATTCTTCCTTGAACAGAAAGATTTTTTGAGTGATAGAAATAGCAAGGAGAGCAAGGAGAGTGCACACCTGTAATCCCAGTGACACAGGAGGCTGAGGCAGGAGGATTGAAAGTTCAAGGCCAGCCTCAACAACTTGACAAGTTTCTAAGCAATTTAGCAAAACGCTGTCTCAAAATAAAAATTAATTAAGAAAAAAAAAAAAGGACTGGGGATGTGGCTCAGTGGTTAAGTGCCTTTGGGTTCAATGGTTCAATCCCCAGTACGGAAAAAAAAAAAAAAAAAAAAATAGTAAGAAGGTACATTTCCTTTGTTATACTTTTAGGAAAGTTGAGTAGATGGTATATTCCTGAGAAATGAGTAAGTGCTCATGAACCATGACCGGGAAACAAGTGATAACATCTGGAGCCTGCGAGGATCTATAAGGCCAACGTGTCAAAATCACACGGCTAAGTTTGCCAATGCCATTGTTTGGGCAGAACTCATTCCCTGAAGTCAAACAGCCCATCCAAATTACACAGGAATTCCAAAGCCTTGACAGATTCTCAGCATTTTGCAAAAAGATAGAATTCTAGTTTAAGGCTCCAACTCCTTGTTCCGTTTGTTTGTTTGTTTGCTGTGGTGCTGGGGATGGACCCAGGCACACGCATGCTAGGCAAGAGCTCTACTATCAGTACCCCTCGGCCCTATAAAGCATTTCTGATTTTTTAAAAAACTGGTGCTTCTGACAAGATTCCCTTCTTGACCAGTTTAGTCAGGCTCCTTTGAGCAGCCTTCTCAGACAGACCCCAGCCTTTGAATTTCTGTGTACCTCTTCACTGCCCATTTTTAGCAAAATCCTGCTAAACCAGTTTGGCAAGGATCCCATGTTCGATATCTGGTCAAATTCCTCTACACACTCGTCCCCCAGGTGACTTCGGATGACTCTGACTTGCCTTAGAGAAAGTCCTATCAGTTGGGGTGGCCAGAATCACCCCTTATCCCTGATGCTTCCAACTAATAATTTTCCATCCACTGCCCCCCCTGCCCCCGCTCCTGGGCTATAAATTCCCGGTGGTCCATGCAGTATTCAGATTGAGCCCTATTCTATATTGAGATCACCTTTCCCCTATTGCAATAGTTAGTGAATAAAATCTGTTTAACCACTTTAACATCTGCCCCTTGTGGCTTCTTTCACGTTTCCCAGCCCGATCACTCACCTGTACGGCAGACTTGGCTCCTAATTACTACTAACTGTTCCGCCACATCAAAAACATCCTTAGGCCGGGCGCGGTGGCGCACGCCTGTAAACCCAGCACTTGGGAGGCTGAGGCAGGAGGATCACAAGTTCAAAGCCAGCCTCAGCAACTTAGCGAGACCCTAAGCAACTCAGTGAGACCCTGTCTCTAAATAAAATACAAAATAGGGCTGGGGATGTGGCTCAGTGGTGGAGTGCCCCTGAGTTCAATCCCCAGTACCAAAAAAAAAAAAAAAAAAAAAAAAATCCTTAGAAGAGGAAGGTTTCCATCAGGCACAGTGGTATTCGTCTGTAATTTCAGACACTCAGAAGGCTGAGCTAAGAGGATCACAAGTTGGAGGCCAGCCTGGGCAACTTGGCAAAACTCTGTCTCAAACTAAAATAAAAATGCTGGGGGTGTACCTTAGTGGTACAGTGCTTGCCTAGCAAGCAGGAGGCCTGGGTTCAACTCTAGTCCCTCCACCAAAAAAAAAAAAAAAAAAAAAAAAAAAAAAAAAAGATTATTCCCCACCAATAAAGATATATGAATGTCTATGTCATAGGCTTAGAAAATAAAACCAAAGGAGGGGTCATGGAAATCATTGCATTATTTGAACAAATGTGACTGCTTGAAGGGTGACAACTGTTATTTGACTGTTCATGTTCAGGGGCTGGTTTGTTTGTTTTTGAAACAAGTGTTGCTGTGTTGCCTAAGCTGGCCTCTAAACTGTAATCCTCCCATCTCAGCCTCCCAAGCATTTGGCATTACAGGCACACACCATCATGCCCAGCTAGTTTGTTTTTTGTTTGTTTTTGAAGTCACAGGTTTTATACTCTTTAGGTAAGTCACAGAGATGTGACATCTAGTTACTGGAAGTAACTTGACTGATAGTTTCATCCCCAGCTAGCTCCAATTTAACTCCTCAGCTCCACTTTCACAGTCTCTAAATTAAGTTCTTTCTTAATTCTTTGGTCTCTGAAAAAGCAAAGCTCTTTCTGCCCGAGTCCTCCAGTCCGTCTCACCCTCACCTTCGGGCCAACCAGATCTTAAAAGAGTTGACTCACTGTCATATCCCTGGACCTCAGATCTTGCCTAAAACTAACTACCCACCCCCGACCCCCTGCAACTTTGATTCCTGTGAGCTACTCATTCACATCTGCCTCATTCCAAGCCTCTTCCTCAGCCTCCATCAGCACTTGGTCCTGAGGTCTGGTGGGCAGATTCCTTTGTTTTTGTCTGAACATCTGCTTCTCTCACTACTCTGCAGGCCTTCACACTCATCCATCCCGTCATCCTTGTGGAGCTTCAAACCCCCATCCTGGGAAACCCCCAGTCTCTCAACTCCACTGTCTGATCATATCAGCCTCCACCACCTCTGACCCGCCCAACAAGGTGCAGTACATCTGCCATCACTGACTTCAACATGACCTTCAGCTTTTGAACTCAATGTTTTCTTTCCTTCCTAAAAGAGAGATTTTTCAGCTGGGTGCAGTGACACATGCCTGGGATCCCAGCGACTCATGAGACTGAGGCAGGAGAATCCCAAGTTCAAGGCCAGCCTCAACATCTTAGCAAGACCCTGCCCCAAAATAAAAAACACAAAGAACTGGGGATATAGCTCAGTGGTAGAGTGCCCCTGGTTTCCAGCAAAAGAAAAACAAAGAGAGAGCCTGGCGAGGTGGTGCACCCCTGGAATCCCAGCAGCTGAAGCAGTTGAGGCAGGAGAATCACAAGTTCAAAGCCAGCCTCAGCAATTTATTGAGGTCCTAAGCAACTCAGTGAAACCCTATGTCTATATAAAATATTTCTGAAAAGGGGGCTGGGGATGTGGCTCAGTGGTTAAGCGCCCCTGGGTTCAATCTGTAATACCAAAAAAGAGAGATTTTTTCCCCCATAAGCAATCAGGGTTTAGATTGCCCACTCAGTCCAAAAGAGCCTAAATGAGACAATATGGAACGGGAGGCTATTTAGTAGTCTTTAAGAGCCGTATCAGCCAGGCACACCTGTCATCCCAGTGGCTCTGGAGGCTGAGGCAGGAGGATCATGAGTTCAAAGCCAGCCTCAGCAAAGGCAAGGCGCTAAGCAACTCAGTGAGACCCTGGCTCTAAATAAAATGCAAAATAGGACTGGGGATGTGACTCAGTGGTCGAGTGCCCCTGAGTTCAATCCCTGAGCCATTCTGTTTTGGGTTCCAGAAGCCTCCAGCTGAGTCAGGGCCTCCTGCTCCTGTGGGGCAGCATTGACCTGGGCTGGGGCCACAGAGCTCACCCCATGGGCACTGCCTGACCCTGGGGAATTGAGGTCCCAGAAGCCACCCAACTAGTGGGGACAACAAGGCTTGTGGTAAGGTGAGAGGGCTCTGATACTAAGCATATCTAAAGACCCTTCTGTTGTTTTCCTTCAAATATCTTCCAAGGGGGAATATCTTTAAAAATCCAAGAACGTTCAAAGAACAGAGATGTGAAAGAGGTTGGGAAATAGGACCCATGAGGAATGGGGAAAAGAAGCCATGATTCTTAGTCCAAGGGAGAGAAAGCCCAGCGGCCATTTAACAATGGCCTGCAAGGTTTAAAGCGATATTCCTCAGAGAATGGAGACCAGCTGTTCACCGTCTCCAGCGAGGCCAGAACAAAAGGAAATGAGCTTCAGCTTCCACATGAATGATCGAAGCTAGAAAATAATCTCTGCCAATGAGGATGTCAGACTTGGGATAAGTCATCAAGGGAGATCAGGGGCTCTCCTCTGCAGTTCTTCAAAGAGCCAAGAAGCCCGTTTTCCTGGGCGGGTCAGGTGCAATTCCATCGGCAGGAGGAGCCTGGGCGAGGCCCCGCCCTCACCAGCAGTGGGCACCGTGCCTGTTTCACAAATAGCCAGTGTTTTGTCCTCCTGGTCCGTCCAGTGACAATAGTTCCCAGACTCTGGCATTTGCAGAATTGAGTCAGGCAAAAAGTGAAAGAGAAGGCATGTGAGGAATGAGAAAAAGGAAGAGAAAATGATTACTTTTCCATGGGAGGGGAGCACCAACCTGCAAATCACTAAACTTAGGTTCTTAGTAACTGTCAGTTTCTAAAGTAGGAATCTCTCACTTTCTCATATGAAAATCAGCCTCCACACAAATACACTAATTGGCCCTTCTCTTCCTTTCTTTCAGGGGCTTCCTGGCCTCCCTTTGAGTCCTTTGTACATTCCCTTCACACTTTCCATATTAGCGTGTTCCAGCATCCCACACAACAAAATCCAAAGACAGATTCTTGTTACAAATCCAAAGCCCAAATCTTTGGCATAGCCGTACCCATCCGTTAAACTCAAACCCAGCACCCGACCCCCTACACAGGAAAAGCATTCCTCATGCAAAATGCCTGGGCCCAGAGTGTTTGGATTTGGATTTTTTCAGATTTTAGAATATTTGCACATATAAATAATGAAATATTGGGGGATAGAACCCAAGTCTAAACACACAATTTGTTATATTTCGTATACATCCTCCTCACATAGCCTGAACATAACTTTATTTTATTAATAAGATTTTTAATAATTATTTTTAATAATTTTGTGCACAAAGTTTCACGATATAGCATTTTCGTGGCATCATGTCCGCACTCAAAAAATTCCAGATTTTGGAGCATTTTTGGATTTTGGATTTTCAGATTAGGGATGCTTGACCTGTACATTTTCTCATTTTTAAGGCTCTTTGGCCTTCTGTACGAAGCCAAAGACTGACTCCTGTGTCTGTAGAACCAGTGTCTCTGAAGCACATGTGTCTCCAGCCACAGCCACACCTGCTGGACCAAAGTGCCCCAGAACAACACCCCTCTCTCTGTGGATGGCGGAACCACCCCAGGAGCTGGCCACATAAGCTGCTCTTACGTGTAGCAAGGAACCTTGCCATCTCCATCTGCCACGTGGATATTGGCTGCTCCCACCCAGAGACAGGCCCTGGGAATGACAAGCAGGAAGGAGTCTTACCTTGTGTCTCATCCAGTGTCCAAGGATGTGCCCCTGGGGTGGTCCCCCCACAGGACTTCCTTCCTTGGGCCACTGTAATGACAAGAACTGAGACGTAAATCCCAGCAGAGCTGGGCCTTACCTGTCCTGGTCACCATGTGTGTCTCCAGGGCTAGCACATACTCAAGGAACAAAAAGCTTTTCCTGCAATGATTTGCGACTATCCTCCAATGCTTGGAGACTATCCATCTTCACCTCTTGTTCCAGAAAGGGGGTGCTCAGAACCAGGCCTTTCCCAGCTCCTGGTGACCCTTAAAGACCACCTGTACCACTGGACATAAATAGCTCATCCAATCAAATAGACCATGCTAATATGTTAATGGGTACCAGTGGGTAATGCATCCCCCTCCCTCTGGGCCCGTAGTGGAGGCTGCCCTCCTCCAGGCCATCCTGTACCAGCCCCTACCCCTGCTGGGCAATGGGCATTCAGCCTCAGATGCAGAGCAGAAAGGAGCCTCCCCTTCCACCACCCTCCTGAATTCTTGAATCGATGCCAAGAAACAGCCAGCTGGAGCAGAACCGGTTGAGATGAGAGTTTTACTCATCTGCCAAGGAGAGATTCTGCTGATTGCCCCCTGGGAACTCACACAGTGGTGCCCAAGTGGAGTGAGCACCGAGCAAGCCCTGAGCCAGGGGTTGGGAGCAAGATGGGCCTCTGAGAGGCCCCAGGGCACATGGTCATCCCTCACTGCCAGCAAGTCCTCACCCTGAGGTGAAGGGCACAGAGCAAAAAGAACCAACTGATGGCAATTCTAGCTCCCAAACCTGGCCGTGCATCCCAAGAACAACCCAGGAACTTTTTAAAAATAGATCCTTTGTGTTGTGGCCCAGTTACCAACCGTGTGAGAATCTCAAAGGGTTGGAAAACACTGTGAGTGATTCTCAGATAACCCAGTTTGTGAGTGACTGTCCCGCTGCCTGATTGACCCACATTCCTCCCCCTTTTCTATTACTCTCCTTTCCCCTTGGGAGGGAAGGATCATCACATGACACCAATTGATGGTCAGCACACTGAGTCTCTACTTTCTCCTGCAGGATGCATTTAAGCCAGTATCCTCTGGATCGCATGAGCGTGGACTTCCTGAAGCCAGGATATCAGGATGAAGTCATCTCTGCAAATTCTCGATGTGATTTATCTCAGTTGTGAGTTAGAAGATGAAAGGCAAGTGAGAACATTTATTTATCCAAGACACCAAATCCTAGTGCCTTTTCTGTCCTGGAGAGCAGTAGCAAGCATACTCTTAATCCCAAGAATTGCACAGCATGGTGGAAAACTGGGTAAATGGCTATGGGAAGAAAAGATGGGAGTAAGCCCCAGCCCCTGGGTGGAAACCATCTCTGTCTGGACTATGCGCTGGGAGGATTGTGTTCCATCACAAGCTGGAAAGTAAGGCCCCTCACACAGCAACCTGCAGGCCCTAGTCCTGAGCATGTTCCAGGAGAGGGGACACATAAGGAGGTCTGAGTTTGGCTTGGACTATTTCACCACTTGACTGGTTCTGGGCCTCTCCAGGGTATGTCCACCTGACCTGGCTTCTGGACTGATTCCATGTGATTAAGCCCTTGTGTTTGAGCTCCAGGCTGGGGAGCCGAGTCTCCATCCATCTCTGTGACCAAGGAGTTGCTTGACACTTGCCCAGCCTTCAGGATTAGGACCTGGGCTTCTCTTGCCTGCTCTCCTGGCCCTGAATCCTGCTTCATAGTCTCTAAACACACTGGGAGGCTTTGCCTGTGGCCTGCTGCCCATTATCCTTGTCACTAGTCTCCCACCTCTGGCTGCAGCCCCACCTGTTGCCCCTTGGTGATTCTCCACAACCCTGGCCACATGCCCTGGGAAAGGCCTCTGCCCCCTGCCATGCCCATCTCCTGGTACCATGCTCTGCCTGCCTCACTTCTTCTGGTTCCCTTCAGCTGTCCTTCCCCCCAGGTATTCTATCTCTCGGATGAGCAATTGCTAATGTGAATCACTTTGAAAGGATCACTTTACCCTTAGAGGATTCTATGTGTAAAGGACTCAGTGTTTTCTCTATGTTCTATTACTGCCATGCAATCAGTTTCCCTTTCTGTCAATCATTTCTCTTGAAACAGTACCCTTTTAATGTTTTCATCTCTATCAGATTAATGCTCCTTGATAACAATGGCCACTTCCTTTATGGATGTTAAAGGAAGTTAGCACGTTAGCAAAAAAGTTAGCAAGTGTGCTCATGTGTGGGAGTTCTCAAACCTCACTGTGCCTCATAATTATCTAATTATCTGGGATGGTACTGGGGAGGGAGTTCAGCACCTCGCACATGCTAGGCAAGCCCTTACCACTGAGCTACCCGCTCTCCTCCCACCCTGGAATGCTTTTTAAAAACATGGCACCTGGACTCCATCTTCCAACATTTCAGTTCAATTGGTTTGAAGTTGGACTCTGCATCAATATTTTTTAAATACTGCCCAGGAGATACTAATGTGCTTCCAGTCTTGAGATTCACTGATTTATAGGAAAATCATGCATGATAAGAGTAGATTCAAATACTCAATTCCGGGAAATCTTTTGATTTAGAACTGTGGCTCCTAACCACATTCTTTTCGTGCTAGGCAAAAGATAAAAGCCCACCCTGCCCCACCCATTCCCATTCTTCTGAGAAAAAGAACAATGTGATAAAGAATTGGAAGGCAACATGCACGTGATTTTACATCCTGAAACAAAGCTTTAAAGATAGCCCAGGCACTTTATGATGGTTTAGTGCTTTATAGGTTATTTAAAGAATACAAATTCATTGGTAGCATATTGCCAAGGAGGTGCCCTTGCACACATAAATATTAGGGGGACGCCATAATCATTAGCTTCAGCAGTGATCACATGGATGAACAGCTCTTGAACTATAGCATAGGTGGAATAAAGACTGGTTATTGGAAAATAACTGGCCAAGAATACTCTTTATGAAAATAGGTACCATGAACACTAGCAGCATCATAAACATCACTCAGACTAATAGGAATTTATTGTTTAAAAACATAAAACCAGGCACAGTGCTATAGTCCCAGCTACTCAGAAGGCTGAGGCAGGAGGAACCGTTGAGCCCAGGCATACAAGGCCAGCCTGGGCAATAAAAGGAGACCTTGTCTCTTAAAAAATAAAATAAAATAAATAAGAGCATAACCAGCACCATTTGAAATCACAACCATATCCAGACAAATGAGACAAGCATCCACCTTCCCCTGCTTTGCAGGAATCCTTGAGTGTCTAGGCAGCCATAGCTTGGTAAAGTCACCACACCTAGTATGATAGCCAGAACCATAAAATAACAGAATGTCATCAGCAAATACTAGGAATGCAATTGATTTAGTTGCTTAATGTTAACTGTAACTACTCCTAACTACCCATGTGATAGAATAGTGGTTGGGAGCTCCAGAAGTTGAACATAAAAGTTAAAATTTAGAAAGAATCCCCTAACTGCCCATAGATGTTTTAATCTGTTTCAATCCTTGAAGATAACGTTCCTATATGAGATTCCTGGATTTCTGAGGGCTGTCATTTACTGCCTTTTGAGACAGGAAAACCTTCCATTATTCTTTTTAAAATACACATTTAGGTGCAAATCTGACCAGCCTGGTTACAAATATTCCTAGAAGAAGTTTTTATTCTAATAAATGCATTCATTTACTCACAGGCCAGAAAACTGTCTTTAATAACTGATAACTTTAGTAACTGAGAAGGTATACATACCAAGCGTGTATGTGTTGGGGTGGGAGGGACTGACTTTGAATAGGAACTTTTCCAAAGGCACATCTGGCATAACTTGAATGACTTATCCAAGTTTTTGATGGAAAACAAATTTTCCTCCAAAATGGCTGTTTCTGCAGATCAAGAAATTGGGGGTGGGGCTCAGTGTAAGAAATAGAACTAGTATAGATTCAAATATCCAGGTCAAGCAGGACCATTAAGATTTGAATATAAGAAAATCCAGAAACCCTTAGAAAATCAAGTTTTGAGTCTTTTTGCAAAGATACTAAAATTCCACGACTCAACTGAAATGGAAAAATAAAAATTTAGTTTGTGTTCATTCTCATTCTCTGAATTTCCAGAAACAATATATACTACCTCCTAGTTCCTGGAACCTTAGGAGCTTACAACTTGAATATCATCACCTTAATAAACCAAATATATGCTATAGGGCTGGGGATATAGCTCAGTTGGTAGAGTGCTTGCCTTGCAAACACAAGGCCCTGGGTTCAATCCCTAGCACCACAAAAAAAATTTTATATATATATATATATACACATATATATATACATATTATATATTTATACACACATATCTATATATACATATGTATTATATATATTATATTATATATAATATATATATCATATATTATATATATACACATACTATAAATATGACACAATGTAAGATACATTCTGCAAGTTTAAAACTAAGAATTGCTCTTTTTAAGTTTCTATAGAGTAGGAAATTCATGTGTTTTTTTTAATCAGCACCCTCCAATTCTTAATACAGTATTTTTTATTATTATTATGAATTTTACCAAAAAAATGGCTTCAACTATCTTAATGCTTGTAGAGCAGGGAGCTCCTAAGTTTAATCAACTCTTCCAAAGAGTCACTTTCCTGAAGTCATGATGAGCACAACAGATCAGAAAGGAACCCCGTCCCTCTTGCTAATCAGGGACACCAGCCAATTACATACTTACATATAGCTGTACCTCCATGCTCACTAGAAAAACTAACTCCTCCCATTTGGGGGGACACACCCTGACTGCGACCTTTCAACAGGGATGCCAAGTGGCATCAACAGCACCCAACATCTGAGGAGAACAAGCCTGCTACTGCTCCCCAGTTTGCCCCTTTTCGAAGGTAATCAAGCCCACACTCTGGTCACCCACCACTCTCCCAAACTTGTCTGGTCATTCCAAATTGCCTCAAATATTTATTTGAAACAAAGAAAACAAAACCATATTCCTGGTACCTGCCTTGAAGCGTGAAGGGGAGCTCTGGAATCTCAGTGGGTGACGTTGCTAATTGGGCAGGTTTGGGAACCACAGACCTGCTCCTACTGTGCCTGAAGTTGGAATGTGACTTTTATCCTGCTTCTGCAAACAGGCAGACTGCCCTGCCCACAGCTCGAGCTGGGTGCTGGTCTCACAGATGCAGGACTGACCTCAGCATCCCTGCAAAGGGTCTGCGGTCTTCACGTGCTACCCAGCCTTTAAGTTTTCTGGCTGGGATATGTCACCTGAGGAGTTCTGAGCAGGCCAAGAGGAGGGACCTCAACCCAGGATGACCAGGTCCTTAACATACACAATGGAAAAGAATTCCAGCACACGTCAGATACTGAGGTGCAGAGATTGTTCAGGAGAGGAAAGCATACACGTCCTGGGAGAATGCAGGCCATCTCAAGAGGGAAGCAGCCTTCTGGGGACTCAGGCTCCTCTATTGAAGAAGGCTGTGCGGGGTGGGCATGGGAAGGTGTATGGGGGTGACATAAGTCAGGTGATCACAGGACAGTTTATGGCGACCTGGCTGTTCTCGGGATCCTTGGGTTGATGTCATCTCCATTATCTGATCAATAGATAATGATGAGAAAGTACCCTGTATTAAAAGTCTTACGTCTTCCTTTGCTCAGTATATTAAATATAAATGTATGCTGGGAGGGGTGGCACATGCCTGTAATCCCAGCAACTAGGGAGGCTGAGGCAGGAACATCGCAAGTTTGAGGCCAGCCTCAGCAACTTACTGAGTCCTAAGCAACTTAGTGTGACCCTGTCTCAAAATAAAAAATAAAAAGGACTGATGGTGTGGTTCAGGGGTTAAGTAGCCCTGGGCTCAAACCCTGGTAACAAAAAGAAAAGTATTAGTGGGTTAATTAACAGTGCACAGGACTATGTCTAACAAGAGGCTCCTGAGGAAGACTTTGTGTCACTTGGCATTCTCGGGATGTCCACAGCCCCATGGTATGGGAGAATGGCTAGAAGGATTGTATTTTGTAAAATCGGAATGTAAGAACTTTTTCTGTAAATTCTCTCTCTTGCTCTCTCTCTTCCCTTGTTTCTTCTATTTCTAAGGTACTTCCCCCACCTCCTGGGCTGGGGATCAACTCAATACCTGCTATGGAAGGGCTCTACACTGAGCTGCATCCCCAACCCTTCATATTTTTTGAGACAGGTACTCACTAAGTTGCCTAGGCTGGCCTTGAACCTTCAATTCTCCTGCCTCAGCCTCCTGAGTGGCTGGGATTACAGGTGTGTGCCACTGTGCCTGGTTTTTAAAATATTTTTTGAAGATAAATGTAAACAAAACAAAATGTATAGGCCAATGTCCCCAAGTTATAGTAAAAAGCTGAGTTACCATGAATAACCTTACAACATACATAAACTCTATGTGGACAATCTAGAAATAACTATGGCAACATTTCTCAAATATTAAAAAGGCATCAGTTTATTCATTTACCATTAAAGAAGTTCAAAGGAAATTCAACCTGTCAGGAGATCATTTTAACAGTGATGAATCAAAATGACAAAAATCTCCTCCCAGGGCTGGAGTTTTAGCTCAGTGGTGAAGCACTTGCCTAGCACATGTGAGGCACTGGGTGGGGTCCCCAGCACCACATATAAGTAAATAACTAGAAGTATTGTATCCATCTACAACTAAAAATATTTTTTAAAAAAATCTCCTCCCCGTCCTCTAGAAGACAGGAACAAAAATTCCTGTGTCACTTTTAAAAATGTAAACCTTGTGTTTTGTCAGCCAACATCCTTTGTCCAGAAAATCTAGAGGTTTGAGATGAGGCAGAACCCCGGAGGAGGGGCATCAGGATGAGGGATTAACAATAGGAAATGTGGCATCAAGCAAGGGAATGTTCTGGAATAACATCAGTGTCTAACTGCATTCCCCACATGCACAAAAAGAGTATGCAACAGAGCTTCATAAGCTTAAAGAATGTGGCCTAGTTTAACCCAATAGATGAGTTAACACACGTAGAATCTACATTTGAAAACCCACTCTAAAGGGAATTGATTCCGTAAATTCTGGGCAAAATCAGACATAAAAATAGTGCACCATTGACCCCAAAATGAAAAAAAACAAAAAACAAAAACAAAAACGAAGTGCACCACTTACTCTGATGTACACAAAATCAGCATTATTTTGTGTTTCTGTTTTCTAAGATGCAGGCAGTTTGCAAAGTACCCCATTACTTGGCCAGAAAATTAGTTTGTGGGCTTTCCCCGCTACCCTTCTCTGATCATGGTCTCTTCCTAAGAGGTCAAAAACAGAGTTTGAGGAATGTTCTGCGATTTGGATTTCCTTTCAAATAGCAGGCAGCAGTCCCACCATAATCATTAGGGATGCATCGTGGTTTATCCGATGTGAATCTGAAGTTGCTCATTCAAAAAGGCAGGTGAACCTGGATCACACCTGTGATTGGTCTGGCTGCACACTGGGGCCGCAATTGTTTCTTCATGTAGCTGCAGATGAAGAAGCAGGCTGTTAGTAAAACACGTTTAACTCCTTGTGTGCCTTCACGGGTGGATAGTTATATGGAAAAGTGAAAATGGAAGGTTAGAACATCCTCCTTCATCAGTGAGAAGACGAAGATGAAGAGCCCAGAGAACCTTTGTACTGAAGGAAAAATAAAATGGCCTCTCCCTTCTAGTCAAGTATTAAAATTCATTTACCTTCATGAAAAACAGCATAATATTTTCTGAGCTCCTCCTGTTGCATATTCCCTCCTCCTACATCCAAGATTCCTCCTGGGATAAACTTCTTCCTGCAACAAAGGATGAGCAGTTTTCTGAGACCTCTTGGAAAAGCCTGAGCCTCGTGCTTGCTTCAAATGGTCACTAACTCTTAGCAGTAAGAGAACTAAATGACAGTGGTGCTATTTGAAATGCTAATCATTAGTATAAGAGTCTGCACCTTTATTACCAGAATCAGTTAAATCGTCACCACACACACAAATGCCAACTATGCATGGTAAAGAATGCTGTGAGAGTTTGGATCCTAATTGTCCCCAGAAGACTGTGTGGAAGGCTTGGTCACCAGCCTGTGGTGCTGTTGGGAAGTGGTGGAACCTTTAAGAGTCAGGACCTAGTGGAAGGTCATTGGCTGTGCCCTTCAAGGGATGCTGGGAACCCACCACCATCCATCTCTCCTTTCTCTCTCTTCTCTCTCTCTCTCTCTCTCTCTCTCTCTCTCTCCTTTCCTCTCTCTCTGTCTCTCCTTCCTGGCCTCCATGATGTGAGCAACTTCCTCTGGCAGGTGCTTTCACAGTGATAGGCTGCATTAGCAAAGGCCTAAAAGAAACCAGGTCAAGTGGCCTTGGACTGAAACCTCTGAAATTGTGAGCCAGAATAAAGTTTTTCTCCTTGAAATTGATTTTTCTCAGGTATTTTATCATAGCAATAGAAAGCTGACTAACAGATATTTATTTATGTGATTGCAGTAATCATTACACAATGTATGCATACACCAAGTCATCATGTTGTATATCTTCACGTACACCAGTTTTTTTTTATTCAAGTATAACTGCATATAGCTAGGATAAAAAAGAATTAAGTAAAAATTCTATATCAACTGAAAATTATATCAAACAAAAAGCAACCTCATTAGGGCAAATTTCAAGGGGAATTACATACCTGATTTTGCCTTTCCTGAAGACCAGAATCAAGATTAGTCTTTAGACAAGACTACTCCATTCAAGAATCCTTTTTTTTTTAAACAATATCAAATTGGATTTTTAACCTATGGCATAATAATATGGCAAAAATGGCACCAATACTAAGAATTTCCATAAACACTACGATATAAGATGGCTCATTCCAAAAGCAACTCATCACAGAGATGGGCAAAATGACTCAAAACAATAATTCTCAGTTTTGGTGTGTTTGCTTGAAATTCAGATCCCCAGGTCCTATCCCCAGAGATATTCATTTGAGACCATCAGAAATGAGAACCGGGAATCTGCATTTGCAACAGCCCCTGGGTTCTAATGCCTGTGTTCAAAACTCATCCCCTGAGAAACTGCCTTGAATGATGGGAAGATTTCCAGACCCAAGCTTGAATCAACCAGACGGTCTGTATTCATAAGACTGTGGTGAGTCAGAGGAGACTTTAAAAGAATAGAGTGTCAGAGGCAAATGTTGGCAGCAGCCCCTCAGCACAGGCCAAGGGAGAACCAGGAACTGACCCAACACCTGATAACTTTCCTGTCTGAGTCACAAGGCCTGTGAACGGACACATCAGGCCATCTTAGTCTGTCATCATTAAATATCCTAATTAGAAAACTAACTCCCCTTGTTCCTATTTCCGTGGTCACTAAACAGCTCTTTTCCTGCAGAATTTGACTTCCCACAGAACCCGCCTTTGCTATTGGCCACAGGCTGCCAGTATTCAGTCCCCTTTGGCCCGTTTAGTCATAAAAAGTTGGCAGGCCCTTGGTCTATCCATCATTCTCTGAGTTTGGTAAATGTGACTCCACCCCTGAGAAACATTCCACTTTCCACAATCTGTGGGTTGATAAATTAGGTTTTCATGCCTCTGAGGTCAAGGACCATACTCTCAAGTCTGAAAAATTTTCCAAGAAAAAGACAAATTCTCAGATTTCCTGGGCACATGTGTGACTACACCCAGCCTCACTATTTGGCCCATCTCCTCACCAAAGTGTTGAAAGTGACCAAATCCATCCTTGTGCTGACAATGTATTGTGTATTGAATTGCTAAGAGGGTAGATTTCAAGCACTCTCAGCGTAGATCAATGATAGTTAGTACATGAGGAGAAAGAAAAAGAAAGAAGATGAAAGTAGAGAGACAAAAAGAAAAAAGAAAGAATGAAAGAGAGAAAAAAAGACAGAAAGATCAAATTTGCTCTTAGTTAAGGGCACCTATGCCATTAACGATAACCTATAATCAACAGCCAAAGTAGGTCCTGATACTAGTATCCCCTTGCCCTAGATTAAGAGTCAGATTAAGGGGCAGGCTATTTCTCACACAGAAAGACGAGAGAATGAACATGTATGGCAGGAAGATTGCAAGTTCAAGGCTAGTCTCAGCAATTCAGCAAGAAAATAAAAAAAATGAAAACATGTTTTGAAAGGACTGGGGATATAGCTCAGTGATAGAGCAACCCTGAGTTTAATCCACATGAACCGTTTGCCCACCAAAACAGAAAAAGGCACATACATGGAGCTCAGGCCAACCCTGCTCCTTGCTCAGGAGCAGATGGAGCCATTGCAGCCTGACTTTCTGTCAGGCATCCCTGGTCTCCCGTGCCCCCCAGAGTAGCTGGAGCCTCACCATCCTCCAGCTCACACAGCCCTCTGCTGTCCACTCACGGGGCTGGTGGCTGCGGCCTTTCAGCTGCCCCCGCCCTGCTCGCTGCATTTGCCCTGTGGGCTCAGTGTTCTGCCACATGCTGAGGCAAAGCAGGGAAGAGGCAGCCCCTCTTGAGAGGTAAAACAGCCCATAATGTCTTCACAGGGCCATGACACCCTCTGCGTAAGATCAAACGTCCCTCACCTGCCCCCAAGTCCAGTACTGTGGGGGTGACCTGAGAGGATATGCTTGTGTGGAGAAATGGAAGCACATTCTTCACGGAGAGCCAGAACGACTTGGAAGCCAAAGTGGGAGCCCCTGTGGGCAGAATGTTTCACATTCCCACCGATGACCTCAGGATGACTCACCAGCATCCCTCCTGCCTAGACTCTGACCTGGCAAGAGTCTGAGGACAGGTTTCCTCTTTGATTTATACCCTCTTGCTTCCTCTCACTTCCAGTCCTCAAGAAGAGGGATGGGAGCGCAGGGTGGAGGGGTTTTGGATGGCTGCAGACTTTCCTGCCAACTGCCAGTAACTTCTACCTTCCATCTCCACATTGGCTTCAAGCTCCTCTCAGAGTCGGGCCCTGCCTGCAGGCCTGGATATAGTTACCTCCACCTTCTCTCCTTGCTGCTCTCAAACGCACAGGTACCTTCAGGAACGTCAGAAGAGCCCACACCCCACTGTGCTTACTATGTGTCTGGAACTGGGGGAAACGCGTTGCCTGTATTAACTCACTGAATCCTCACACAACCCTTGGTGGACGCTCACTGTCATTTTCCTCACATATTAAAGTTAAGAAAAATGTGTTAAGGATCTCGCCCGAGGCCACTCGGCCACCTATTCTCAGCAAGACAACAGAAGAGCTTCCCTGTTCAAATAAACTGACAGTTGATCATAGAAGTAAAAGACCTCCATTGTAATTTGTAGTGGTTCTAATCTGCTACTCAGAGGGTTGGTCCCAGTTTAAATAAGTCCTTTTGAAGTTTTTGTTGAGAGGCAGGTAAAGTGGAAAGTATAGGTGGGCTTTGAAGTTGAAATTCCTGTTAAGCCATCTGCTGGTTATGTGACCTTGGACAAGTGGTTTAGCCACTCTGAGCTTCCATGTTTTTCTTTGTACAATGGGGTCAGATGATGACATGTATGTCACTTAGCTATTGGGTCTCCCAAAGATATTGTGCAGGAAGCACCTAGTGCAGTGTTGGCATCTTGAAAGTACTTAATAAATGAGAGGGTGCTTTTCCATTGCCAAACTAAATCACAGAGGGAGATTTTCTGAGGATAATGAATTTATTTGGGAACACACATTCCAATGGGAATACACAAAGAGATTGAAGCAAGGGGAAGTTTTTTAAAGACAATAAGGAAGAGGGTGACATAAATTGCTTTGAATCAATTATCCTTGGCTACAGGGGATCCAGAGCAAGGGTGGCATCAGTTCAAGATTGGACAGATGTCCTTGCAGAAGTATTGTCTATGTCAGTTGCAGTAGCTTTTGTGCAAGATTGTGGTTCTGGGGGAGTTTTTTGTGGTGGTTTTGTGTGATAGGAACCCTTCTTTCATGGCCTCCCCCTGGCTGTTTTGTCCGGGTTTGACACCAGTGACTCCATCTTAAATCTGACAATTTTTTTTTCAAAAAAATTTTTTTAGTTGTAGATGGACACAGTATCTTTATTTATTATTTTTATGGGGTGCTGAGGATTGAACCCAATGCCTCGCATGTACAAGGCAAGTGCTCTACCACTGAGCCACAGCCCAGCCCCCCCTTTTTTTTTTAAATCTGACAATTTTCACACCACATATTTTTTTTTAAAACTTCTCTAAATTATTTTGTTCTCCTAAAGAACATAGCACATCATGCCCCTTAAACCTGTGTATGAATTAATCATACATTAATCATACTAACCATATACTTTAGGTCATTTATACTCCCAATTTTTCAGTCCCTAACATATTCCTGGAAGGCAAGAAACACTTATCTCTGATCTTTTAAGGATCCCCAGTATATATTATGAAAAGTTCAAATAGCAAAGTACAACTATAAGTATGGAGAAATAGCTATTTGTGTTTTTAAGTAATATAATAATGGGCCTAAGGAGGGCATTTAAGATTCAAACCATAACAAATTTAAAATTAAAAAGAAGGGGAAAGGTGGATATATGTATAATTACATATAAATGTTTAGATCAGTCATCTGAAAATGTAGCTCTAAAGAGGAAATGTAAGAGTCTCCAAATTGAATACAGCTAAAGGCAAAAAAGCCTGTCTGGATGTGACTCTGACCAAGAAGGCTGTAGCCTAGATCACTATGATGAGCCTTAATGAACACAGGGTGTTTTTTAGCAGAAGGACACTCAGCGTGGAGGCCAAATAAATAGGAGTCTCAAAGAGCAAGATTTGTCTGTATTTGTGCCACACTTCACTTAGGGTAAATTAGGCTAACTGCTATAATAGATACTCTTTCAATCTCATTGGCTTAAGCTATAAAAGCATATGTCTCTGTCAGGTTACATCTCCAGTGAGGGTTGGAGCAGGGGTAGGCCATGCTCCCCACATTCATTCATGGGATTTGAGCCATCTAATACTGGAGAACCATCCAGTGAGCTGGTGGCAGAGTAGAGTGAAGGTAGAGAAAGCATACTCCCTCTTAAGACTCTTACCCCAGTAATAGACTTGGTCAGCACAAAATCAGAGCAAAGGGATTTAGACTGTCATAAGAAATGTCCTGTCAAGATGGTGGTACACCTGATGAATTGTTCTTGCCCCACAATGGAGTCAGCTCTCCAGAAACCAGTGTGTTCACCGTGCACATCACTTCTTCTCACCTTCAATGAAGAAAAGCCCTCCTATGGATGCATCTAGATTATAAAGCAGAAACAGACAATGTGGTCTAGAAGTAAGCCAGGGAAAAGGAGAAGGGTATGAGTTGGTATGAGCACCAATAGCTCTTCTCACACCAAGCAATCCAATTATTAATTTGGGTTGACCAGTAGTCTAAGTCTAGGAAGGGATGGATTTGAACGAAGTGGATGGGCATCCTAATCACTCCAGAGTCATGTTCTACCTTAATAAACAAAGTGTCTTTCTAGTTTATATCTCTCTGCGGTGACTTCACTTTTATTTCACGCTAGATCACTATGATGAACCACTAGGAACTTAGTCAACTCTAGTTACACTGATAAGGTAAAAGTTTCTGGGCATATGAACCTAAGGGCAGAAGTTTGGACCATGCTCTTCACACCAGGACCCTGCAGACCCATGAGGTTCTATCTAACTGGCTGGAGGGGCAACCTCTATAATTTCACTACTTTTCTCTAAAACTTCACCCCTTCCAAGAACTGTTGGCTTTTACCCAGAGAAAAACATACTTTTAGGTTGATCTGAACAGGGAAATAACCTTTCAAACTTTTTCAAACTTATATTACTCATTAGTGATTAAGCAGTAGGCAAATGTGAGGTATTTATAAAGGTCAACTAGTTGCTCTTCTTTTCTTTCTTTAATACTAGGGATTGAACCCAGGAATGCTTTAGCACTGAGTTTCTCCAGTCCCTTATTTTTTATTTTTTTATTTTGAGACAAGGTCTCACTAAGTTGTTGAGAATCTCACCAAGTTGCTGAGGCTGGCCTTGAACTTGTGATCCTCCTGCCTCAGCTTCCAGAGTCACTGGTATTACAGGTATGCACCATGCCCCTGGTTCCAAGTAGACTTACTATCAGTGGCTGTCAACGAGTTATCACAAACTTGATGACTCAAAACAACATAAATTTATTCTCTCCTGGTTCTGGAGACCAGAAATCCAAAAATGAGGATTTGGCAGAGCCATGCTTCCTCCAAAACCTCTCGCAAAGGACCCTTCCTTGTCTCTTCCAGCTTCTGATGGCTCCTGGTGCTCTTGGCTTGTGGCCACATCACTCCAATCTCGGCCTCTGTCCTTACATGACCTTCTCCCTGTATCTGTCTGCATTCTCCCTTGCTGACTCACATAAAGAGACTCATCATTAGAATTAGGGTCCAGCGCAATCCAGGATGATCTCATCTTGAGATCCTTACCTTAATTGCTCCTTATTTGAAATAAGGCCACATTTTGCGATTCTAATAAACATATCTTTTGAAAGGGGCACCAGGCAACCAAGTAAAAGCTTCCTGCCCAATCTCAAGTTCCAAACATATAGACCCTTGGCAAATGCCACTGTACAACCCAGGGTTTCCAGCTAAATGGTGCTATGTGGTGGCTGATGCTAGGACTGGTTGCTGAGGATGACACATAGTCTTGCCAGAACAACAGGACAAACTTCAAATCAGAAATGCTTTTCTTCATGGCCTACATATTGAAATTATTCTTTTTGCTTTTTTATTTATTTTTTTGTTCTTTTTAGTTACACATGACAGTAGAAACTATTTGGATATATTTATACAAACATGTAATATATCTCATTCTAATGAGGATTCCAGTCTTATGGGTGTACACGACGCTGAAATTCACTGTGGTGTATTCATATATGGTCTCTCAGACTTAAAAGCCTGGCCTAGGGGTTGGGGATGTAGCTCATTTGGTAGAGTGCTTGCCTTGCAAGCACAACGCCACGGGTTCAATCCCCAGCACTGCAAAAAAAAAAAAAAAAAAAAAAAAAAAGCTTGGCCTAATCCTTTAAATTTTTGCTATGGTGACAAATACCAACAGAGTAAAAAGGCAAACAACCTTTTTGTAAGAAAGAGCTTTGATATGCTTTAGATGTGGTTTTCCTCAAAAGTTCATGTGTGAAACAATGCAAGAAGGTATGGAGGAGAAATAATTTGGGTCGTGGCCTTAACATAATCAGTGAATTAATCCCTGATGGGATTAATTGAGTATTCACTGGAGGCAGGTGGAATGTGGCCAGAGGAAGTGATTCATTGGGAGTGTGGCTATGGAGTATCTATTTTGTATCTGGTGAGTGGAGTGTCTCTCTCTCTCTCTCTTTCTCTCTCTCTCTCTCCTTTCCTATCATCGTGTGAGCTGCTTCCCTCTGCCACATTCTTCTGCCACAAACCCTAAGGAATGGAGTCTGCTGTCTATGGATTAAGGCCTCTGAAACCATGAGCCCCCAAATAAACCTCTCCTCTTCTACAGTTATTCTGGATGGGTCCTTTAGTCACAGCATCAAAAAAGCTGACTAAAACAAGCTTCCATGTTCACTTGGAGAGTCAGAGGTTAAACCCTGGAGAAGAAGCCTTGCAACAGAGCATGCTCAGGAATCCTAGTTCATAAAGAAAATGGTGCAGTAGACAGGGAGGTGGTAAGGAGGACAGGAGGGCAGCATCACTAGACTGGACAGCAGCTCCTGGGTGGAGATTCGGAGGTTTGTCAATGAAGGCTGAAAAATCTCCTGTTGCCAGTTCAGATATTGTATCATCACCCTGTACAATGCAGGTTTCTGCATCAGAATGTTCTTTTCATTCTGTTTTGCTATTATCACACCATCAAGAGTAAAGAAACAGCTAGATCCCTACCTGGTACTCACAATTATTGGAAGTAGTAATGAAGAAGACAAACAGAATGAGCTTAATGTGATGCGACACTTCTAATTGAATTGTATTGCTTTTTTTGCACACTCACACCCTTTACTGTTTAAGTCTGGACATCTTGATATATGTGCAGAGAGGAAGAGAACACGATCGAACTCGATATCCGATGCATTCATGCCTTCTCCGGGCTATCACTAGAGCTGTTGCACTTCTGAATTCACCTTGTTTCCACCAGTCTAAGTATTTCTAAACATTCCTGTAGTGTTTTCTTTCTAAGAAACTTAATACTTAATCACCACACAGTGCTCCTCAGTTGATTCTCAATGACATCCTAAGATAGAACTATTATTGTCCCAATTTTTCAGAGAGAAAAATGAAGGCACATATCAGGCCAGAAAAATGAACATGCTGAGAATTTAAGCAACCTGCCCCAAAGTAACATGATTACTACCAGAAGCAGAACTCGCAACCTGTTCTTGAGGCTAAAACATCTGCTAATAGATCTGACCCGCGAGCTAAGGGTGTAGCTCAGTTGGTAGAGTGCTTGCCTAGTATGCATGAGGCCCTGGGTTTAATTCCTAGCTCTGCAAAAAGAAGGGGAAAAAATGTATGCCACAGAAGAATAAATTAAGTGACAACATTACAACAAAGAGATCAGACAAATCCAGGGTGAATTCATTTGATCAGAATTGATTTTACCAACTAATGAATGAAAGTAAGAAATGCAATGTGAGCCCTGTGCAGGGGGAAAAAAAAAGACATTTAAGAGATATAAAACTAGAAGGCTATAAGGAGACCCTGTTTGGATACTAATTGGAAGACATCAACTGTAACGGTATATTTTAGGAATGATCAGGAAAATCTAAATATGGACTTAATACAGAAAATACAAATTTTATTAGGTCTGTCTGAGCATGGTACTATTGTCCTTTGAAAAAAAGTCTTTAATTTTTGGAACATAGTACCAGAACTTTTCTTTCTATTTTTAATAAATAAATAAATAAATTTTAATCAGTAAATAAAATTTCACACATTTATTATGTACAGCATTAAGTTGTGACCTATGCAAGCATTGTGGAATGACTCGATAGAGATAATTAACCTATGCATTACCCTACATCATTATCATCCTTTTGTGGTGAAAACACTTAAAATTCCCTCTCAGCTATTTTCAAGCACACAACAGGTTGTAATTAACCACAGACACCGTGTGGTACAAAAGATCTCTTGAACTTATTCTCCTTCTCACTGAAATTTTTACATCCTTTGACCACATCTCCCCAGCCCTCCCCAGGGCTTTTCTTTAAAATTCAGTCCTTACCTAGAAAAGCCTCAATGGGGAGGATTTGTCCTGGCTGAAGGGAGGAGGAAGGGCACAGAGCACAGGGCATGCCTGCAGGCCGAGGGAGCATGACCGTTCTTAACTTGGAAGTGACGACATCGGGTGGACATTGCACTGCCAACAGAGTGAGCATTTGAAGATAAAGGTGACAAAGAGGTGGAACCAGATAGACACCTATAAGAGTTTAGAGGGAAATTTTCAAGGTCCCAACCTTAGGCAGTGGTGTTAGAGGGGGTTATAGAGAGAAAGAAACTGAAAGAAAACAATTATTTCAAAAGGGAAGGTAGAAGAGATGTAATGGTTGATTGATACATGGAAAATAAGCCACTAGGGTGATAAGAGGGTTTAAGAGAGGGAGGGCCCTCGTGCCACAGGGCCTTGGGTCAAACCCCAGCTCTATGACATACTAGCTGGGCATGTTACTTAAACACAGTGCCTCAGTTTCCTCATCCATAAACTATTAAAAAATAGAGCCCATCGTAAGAATCAATGCATCAATACTGTTTAGACAAAGTCTGGGTAATAACAAATGCTTAGTAATTATCAGTTGTTATGGATATCCATATCAAGCTTGGGAAGACTGCAGATATGAATGTGGTTAAATCCTTGGGAAGGAAGGAGATTCCCCAAGAAGAGGGCCAACACTGAAAGAACAGATTCATGCAGACCCCATGACACCTCGTTTGAAGGGAGAGCCAGAGAAGAGGAATGCCAAAGACTTTGAGACAGAGGGACTTTAGAGAAGCCTGGAGAGCAGCATTTGTTGACAGAAGGAGCCATCCCCCAACAGATGGGAGCCATTGGAGACCCCTACCTTGGTGGAGTTAGAGTCCTAAGGCCAGGGGGCTGGGGAGTCGCTGGGAAGTGAGATAGACTCTGCTGGGCTGAGGACTGGCATGAGAGGGCAATAGTAAGAGAAGATTAGAAGAAAGATTAATGAGGAGATGGTGTTTCAAATGCAAAAGATTTGGACATGTTTGTGGAGTGAAGGGAAAGATCATGAAAAGTGGGCAAATGAAAAGCTAGGGAAGAGAAGGGGAATAACACCCAGAGCAAGATCTGGAGAAGTCAGGTTCAAGGGCATTAGTGATAGCACAGATGGGGCATGTAGATGTCTGACACGTTGATAATATGGCCCCCTGTCAGACTTCCATTTGGATTGAATTTTAGCGTGGACTGGGTGAGGAGGGATTAAGATTGTAGATGAGATTGGAACACGCAGTTTTCTCACAATGGAAGAGTGTGATGACATCTTCTGGAAGGAATGAAAAGGAGACATACAGAGAGGAAAGTAAAAGGGAAAAGAAGTTTTCAGGTGGAAGAATGATACAAATAAGGTGGTGAAGTACTCTCCAGCGCCATGGTGTGTCTCCATCAGCCTAGCATGTTTACGCAGCCTCTGTTGTGCAGGCCCGTGTCCCATGGGTAGCCTGCTTTAGACTTCACAGGATGTGTAAACATCCCTGAGTGGAGAGGACATGGAGTCAGTAAAGGTCTAGGTTTTGTAGCCACCACAGACGCACCATCGCTGGGGTGCAATAGAAAGAAGCACTGGATCCGGGCACGATGGTGCATGCCTGCAATGCCAGTGACTTGAGAGGCTGAAACAGGAGGATCACAAGTTTGAGGCCAACCAGAGCAATTTAGCAAGGCAATATAGTGAGACCCAGTCTCAAAATAAATAAATAAATAAGAACTGGGAATATGGCTTAGTGGTAAAGTGCCTCTGGGTTAAATCCCCAGTACAAAAAAAATAATAATAAAGGAAGGAAGGAAGGAAGGGGAGAGAGAGAGAGAGAGAGAGAGAGAGAGAGAGAGAGAGAGAGAGAAAAGAAAGAAAGAAAGAAAGAAAGAAAGAAAGAAAGAAAGAAAAAGAAAGAAAGAAAGAAAGAAAGAAAGAAAGAAAGAAAGAAAGAAA
>JAJEJO010003418.1:726241-813943 GCA_020662805.1 Glaucomys volans
GAAAGAAAGAAAGAAAGAAAGAAAGAAAGAAAGAAAGAAAGGAAGGAAGGAAGGAAGAAAGAAAGAAAGAAAAGACATATCTATAGGTTGCCTTCATCAAAAATAACACTCTTGAGGCAGGGAGTAAAGGGGAAATGCTGGGGAGTGTTATTGGCCAAATTATGATGTTACACTGTGTGCATGTACAGATGTATAGTGACAAATCCCATCAATATGTGCAACTATAATACACAAATAAAAATGTGGCGAAAAAAGAAATATAATAATAGTAATAATAACAATAATAATAATAATAATTCTCTTGGTGCTGATAAAAGGGAGGTAAAGAGAATATAGACCTGGAAGTTGAAAGTTAGAGACTGACAGGGCTAAAGACACTTTTCCTGGTCAAAAAAAAAAAAAAGGAAGGAGTACTAGTACATTTGCAGATGATGTGAAAGCTCATATTAGAAGTGTAATGCCAAGGGAAGCAGGAGAAAGGAGGGGCTCTTGGGCCGCCTTGAGGTTCTGGGCTTGCAGGATCATGTGCTAAGTCATTGGTTTATATGTGTAATGCCTTAGCCCTAATGTGTTAGGTGATGACAGCTGCTGTAACAAAGGGGTCCAAAAATTCAATGACTCATACCAGATAGTTTGTGTCTTGCTCATTTCACAGTCCACTGTGGGAATTCTTCGTTTCTCTCTCTTCCAAGCTAACCAGTGGCTGTTCTTCAGCACACAACTTCCAAGGCTGCCAAGTTGCAGCCAAGCCACACTGCAAGGAAGAGGGAAAGAAATGAATCCAGGACCAGAGATTTCCTCTTAAGCAAGTGAATTAGAAGTTGCTCCCACCATTTCTGCTCACATTCCATCAGTGAGAGTTGAGTCACAGAGCCACACCGTGCTTCTGCAAAGTGGGGAGTTGGTCAGAGAATTGCAACCCCTGGAAATGCAGCCAAGATCCCCAGGACCATTCTAATACTGTGGAGTGATGGGAGAATGGAGTTTGGATACAGCTAGCAGGCTCCACCATGGATTTTTTCACTAGTCAACACCTTTATGAAAATAACTGACTCTCTCTCTCTCTTTTTGCTAAATGAAATGCCCCCAGTTTATCACTAGACCAATTTAATGTTTATTCCAAATTGCAATCAAGATATAAAAATTAAGTATTTACCTTACATAATGAAAGCTACCATGACCCTGTTAGCATAATCTGTTTGGGGAGGGAGTTTATTGAAGGCATGTTAAAATATAAATGAATAGATATTAATAGGCAGTATTCATATCGATGTACTTCTGCTCTGCTTTAGGATAGTACTTTAAGTATTGGAAGCAATACAATAGTAAGGTGATACATAAGAGAAATATAGGACAGATTCACATTTAATTTATTAGATTCCTACCAACTATTTTTAGTGGTGGTATACATTAAAATTTTTTAAGTTACAAAAAAATTCTTTGATACTGACTCATTAAATTACACTATCAATTTTTCTTTTACAGCAATTAGGGTGTTTTAATTTTTCTCATAATAATTTTCTTCTTCCCGTTTCCACATATTTTTATTTTACACTTTTCTAATGCATTCTAAAATTATTTTCAAATATAAAATGGCTTTGTAAAAATACCTACATATTGTGTAAGATAATCATTTTTTTCCACTACCTTCTCATTAAATAAAGCCACAAGCAATGTAATTATTGCTAAAGAAGCAAAAGATATCCCAGTTATTTCTGAGTTGGGATGGCTCACAGCTTGCCATTGCTAAAAATCAAATAACATACAGCCAAGAAATTGTGCTGTTATTGCTTAGTTGGAAGGCAAGTTAGGGGTACATACATGGTTCCAGATGACCTTCAAAGAGGCCACAATGTCAGCATCCTGCCAATTCACACACAAGGGAATAAAATCCATAATGACAGTTAAAATCTTTCTTCTCCTAGTAAACCATGTCACCCTGGTTATCAACAGTAACAATAGCACAGGAAATATGTGACCCTTTTGCCCCTGGTTAAGAGTTATTGCCTGTTCCTACTTGGCTAATTGCTTGAGTTTCTGAGAAAACAAAGAATATTTCAGAAACCTCATTATGAGAAGAGAGATTTGCAATTTACAGGTAAATGAAGCAAGCATTGTACATGCCCAGATGTGACCAGGCCCCTGTTATATGAGCCCTGGCAAGTTAAACAGGCTGTGTCTTGTCCTCTGCAGCAGCTAGGAATGCCCCCAGCTCACCAGAACGCATGGCGGCCCCACGCTGGCTCCTGGGAAAAGGTTTGAGACAAAACCTGAAATTTGCTCTCTAACCCACAATGTTATCTTTTCAGTAGTTAACAAGATAAAGTAAACAAACCTAAACTCTCCGTGAACTTATATCTTGGTTTTTTAAATTGAATCCTCTGGCACACTGCGCTAGGTGACTGGGATGTAAGGATGCATAAGGCACAAGCCAGAGAGGGAAACAGGTAGACATGATGTCAGGACCTGGGGAGCAGCCAAGGCAGATCTCAGAGGAGCAAACCCCTGCCTGGAGATCAGAAAGGCTCTCAGCCAGGGATGTTTGAGGTCAGGTGACAAGGGAACAAGGGAATTCCTTCTGTTTGAGTTTAATCCAGAAAACAATGCACAGTGACTTGTAAGATAACCATTTTTTTTTTCAGTTTCATTGAAAAAAACTAGTTACATAGTTATAATGGTTACCATTTATTGAACTGTATTGTACTAAGATACCCAGTTGGCCCTGTACCCATGGATTCTGCATCCAGATTCAACTAACTACAGATTGAGAATATTCCAAAAAATAATTGTGTCTGGACTGAGCATGTACAGACATTTTCCCTTCATTTTTCCCTAAACAATATGGCATGACTGATATTTACACAGCATTAGGTATCATAAGTAGATTGTTGTTTTGTTTTTTCATAGAGCTAGGGATAAAACCCAGGGTCTTGTGCATGCTAGGCAAGAACTCTACCACGGGGAGCCCTACCCTAGCCCACTTGGTATTATAAGTAATCCAGAGATCATACACGTGTGCGCACGCGCACACACACACACACACACACCTGCACATACACATATAGAGGGATCAACATACACACAATTAGGTTGTTAGGGCTGCCGTAATAAAATACCATAGACAGAGTGGCTTAAGCAACAGAAATTATTTTCTCTTAGTTCTGGAGGTTGGAATTCCAGATCAAAGTGCTGGAGGGTTGGCTTGCTCTTTGACTTGCAGGTGACCACCCTCTTGCTACTTCTTCACCTGGTCCCACATCTGTGAACACAGGCCCCCAGTGTCTCTGTGTATCTTAACCCCCTCTTTTTATGACAGTAGTCTGTTTAGAACAGGGCTGACCTTTAGCCTCATTTGAACTTAATTACTTCTTTAAAGGCCCTATTTCCAAAAAGAGTCACATTCCTAGATATTGGATATCAGGACTTCAATTTATGAATTTTGAGGACACACAATTCAGTTTATGGTGCATGTGTATGCCTATATCTATTTAACTATGTCATGTGTCTTCAACAACCCTATAAGAATGCGGAACTAAAGCTAGCTCAGAAAGGCTTAAAAATTAGCCCACTTAATAAGTGTCAGAAAATGTAAACGCAGGACCGTCTTGCTGAAAAGCCCATGTTTTTAACTCCTATTCTACTCTTAGAAAAAAGAGAAAAATAAGCAGCAGGTATGAAAAACTCTTCAGTTACCTGGTATCCCTTTGCACACAGCCATGCCATTTAAGTAGTCCAACATTTCCTGTGTGCTTATGATGTGTCTCAAGTGACAGTGGAATCTGTGACTCTCCCATGAGAGAACTGCAGAATTAAACTGGGAATGAATTTTAATATGCCCAAAAATTGAGTGATTCTCCCAAACAGGAAATCTATGGGGGAAAAAAAATGCAGGATTCTGTTGTGTCCAGAGATCTTTAGAACTAAGATCATCCTGCAAAATCCAGTCAACAGTTGTGGGCTTGACAACACTGTAAGGAGAAGAAGATTGGGTAATGACTGACTCGAATCAAAGGATGTGGAATTCTGGGACTGCCTTCTTTAAGTTATGCAGTCTCTGACATGCAACTCAGAGAGGCTCAGGCTATTTCCACCACATTGTGGAGGTGGATTTTGTTGTAATCTCCCAAAAAATTATCCTGGGAATGCAAACCTTAACAGTGATTGTTTTTTAGAACACAAGCATATGTAGACTTGGGAGGGTTTAGGATTAAATATAGATAAATAAGAATGAAACTTGGGCTGGGGTTGTAGCTTAATGATGGAGTGCTTGCCACGTGAGGCACTGGGTTCAGTCCTCAGCAGCACATGAAAATAAATAAATAAAATAAAGGCATTGTATCCATCTACAACTGAAAATATTTTTTTTTTAAAAAAAAAGAATGAAGCCGGGCGTAGTGGCACACGCCTACAATCCAAGCAACTTGGGAGGCTGAGTCAGGAGGATCGCGAGTTCAAAGCTAGCTTCAGCAACTTAGCGAGGCCCTAAGCAACACAGCGGGACCCTGTCTCTAAATAAAATACAAAATAGGGCTGGGGATGTGACTCAGTGGCTGAATGTCCCTGAGTTCAATCCCTGGTTCAAAAAAAAAAAATGAAACTTGTACTGCTAATAGATTTTTTTTCATTCTTCATAAGTACACATCAATTTCATTTGGAAACAGGAAAAATGTATATTATTATTTTTAATGAACATGTAACACTAGCACATTTTTATGGGCCACAGTGTAATATTTCAACATATATACAGCATGTACTGATCAAATCAAGGCAATTAACATTTCAATTTCCTTATCATTTTTTAATTGGAGCTTTGAGCTCCATACTCCTAATATCTTGATTTTAAGGAATCTATACATATTTAATAACATAATATTTGTCATGAACTGAATATTTGTGTCCTCCTGAAAATTAATTATCTAAAATCTAGCCAGGGTAGACTGGGAATGTGCTCAGTAGTAGAGCACTTGCCTCATATGCATGAGACCCTGGGTTTTATCCCCAGCACTGCAAAAAAAAAGAAAAGAAAAGAAAAGAAAAGAAAAGAAAAGAAAAGAAAAGAAAAGAAGAAAAGAAAGAAAGAATCTAATCCCTGATGTGATGGTACTTGAAAAAGGGACTTTGGGAAAGTAATTAGGTCAAGAAGGTGAGCCCTCAGGAATGGAATCATGCCCTTACAAGAGAAGTGAGACCTTCCTTCTCTATGACCCCTGCCATGGGAAGATATATAACTATCTACTGCCAAAAAAGGGATCCTCACCAGAACCTGATCATCCTGGCACCCTGATCTCAGAACTCCAGCCTCTAGAACCATCAGAAATAAATTTCTATTGTTGATACACCACCTAGCTTATGGTATTTTGTTTTAAAAGACCAATCTAAATGAATACTTAAAAGTATTTATTTGGCCTTCTAGTTATTTATGAATTCTGTAATTCCTGTTTAATGTATGTAATCAAGAAATTTACACTTATGATTTTGGGAGTGCTGGGGGTTACGGGAGATTGAACTCAGGGGCACTCAACCACTAAGCCACATCCCCAGCCCTATTTTGTATTTTTATTTAGATTATTTAGGGTCTCACTGAGTTGCTTAATGCCTCACTTTTGCTGAGGTTGACTTTGAACTCAAGATCCTTCTGCCTCAGCCTCCCATGCCATTGGGATTACAGTTGTGTGCCACTGTACCCCACTACACTTATGATTTTAAGTTAAAAATTTACTGTTTAGGTATAATATTGATCCTTAGAATTAAGACTGGCCATGAAATAAGTCAGACACAGAAAGACAAGTACAACATGCTCTTATTCATTTGTGGAAGCTAAAAGTATCAGTTACATAGAAGTAGAGAGTTAGAATAGAAGTCACTAGAAGTTGGGAAGGGTGGGGTAGGAGGGGATAGGGAGAGGCTGGATGACAGGAACTAAAATACAGTTAAATGAGGGAATTAATTCTTTTTTCTTTTTCTTTCTTTCTTTTTTTTTTTTTTTTTTTTGCAGTGCTGGGGATTGGGCATTAATTCTAATGCAGGATAACCATAGTCTACAAAAATTCATTATGCATTTCCAAATATTTAGAGGAGAAGAGTTGAAGGTTCCTAACAATGAAAATGACAATATTCAAGGAGCTAGAAATGCTAATTACTCTAATTTTATTATTAGACATTATATAGAATCATTAAATCAAAACACTGTACCCTATTTAAAAAGTTCCAATATTATACCATTTTAAAAGAATAACAATTAATTAATTAATTTAAAAATAATTAAGACTGGATGTGATCAGATTTATAAGAATTAAATATTTAGGAAGGTCTTACAGCCAGGCATATGAAATACTTTAAAACATATTTATTGGTCATAATCTCAGGTTCAAATATGTAAATGTTTACACTTGTAAATAGGACCAAATATTACTCAAAGGACCCCCTAAAATGTTGACATTTGCTAGATTTAAACATAGAAAAATAACATTTCTAAATTGACCTTTAAAGGAAGCACTTGTCTTTTTTTTTTTTTTCATTTTTATGTCCTGGGGATCAAACCCAGGTCCTGTGCATGCTAGGTAAGCACTCTACCACAGAGCCACACCCTGTGAGACCCCTTGAGTTTTTTTTAATATGGAATATCAATAAATGGTAATTTTTAAAGTCAAAGGAAACCCCCAAATGAGCTTTTCTCTGGTTCAAACTACCTTTAAGAACACCAAAACTCTTATTTAACACCAGCCACTGTACCAGGCACAGGGATACAATGATGAGACAGAAAGTCATACCATCTAGCAGGGAAAAGCATAAGCAATTATAATAGTGGCTGTCATGGAGATTTGTGCAGAGTAATGCTGGAACCTAAGAAGAGTGGCACGTAAATGGGAAGTCAGGGAAAAGCTTCAGAGAAGGAGGACTGGGAATGAGTAGGAATTCTCCCAGCAGATTGAATGGGGAAGGGGTGCATTTCCAGCAGAGGGAAAGAAATGTGAAAGCCACAGCTACAAGCGGGTCAGCATTCCCAAGTCAAAAATTGAGTGGGAAACAGGGAGTTCAGACAAGTAGGCAGGGAGGGACCAGATCATAAAGGGATGAGACTCAGGAGAAGACATTTCCATTGCAACCTGTATGCAGTGGTGAGACATTGAAGACCTTTCATCAGACTTGATCCAATTTGCCTGTAGAGCTCCCACTATAAAAAAATAAAGTGAACTGAATAAAAAAAAGATTGGAGTCGAAGTAGGAGATTTTGGAAAATGGGAGGGAAAACGAGTGCAGAAACACTAGCTAAGGACAAAATTAGTGCCTGAAGCACATTTTCATGGGCCATGTATATTTTCCTAGTGATATGCACTAAATTTATCAAATGGAACTGAAGAAAGAAAAGAGGGAGGAAGAAGAGGGAAAGGAAGAAGGCAGGAAGGAAAACTGAGTCAGAAATTAAAGTAGGAGACTTGAGCTAGAAATGTGTTTTAGGCATCAAGAGCAAATAGATGGTAATTTTTGAAATCCCAGGCATATTTGTCAGTGTGGCGTCACTTTAGTGAAATACCAGACACAGGCTATGTATAAAAAAAAATAAGAGATTTATCTGGGCTCACAGTTCTGAAGATCCAAGTCCAATGGATGGCCCCATTGGTTTGGGTCTTGTATGTGGGTGAAACGTCACAATACGAGTTTGTGTCAGAGCAAGTGCTCACATCTTAAGCCAGAAAGCAGAGAGAGGGGACAACAGGATCCCATAATTCCTTTCAAGTGCCTCCAATGACCTAAGGACATTCCATGAAGCCCCTTCTCTTGGAAGTCCACAGCACCCCCACACACACACAGTTCCTCCCTGGGAACCAAGGCACATGGACATTTGAGGACACTGTCTATATTCAAACCACAGCAGTGGGAATAACAGATATTCCAAAGAGCATGTAGAAGATAGGGAAGAGCATAAGGCTAAGGATAAAATCAGGGGAAAGTCAACACTGAAGGTAGGGGACAAAAATCAGGTCAAAATTCACCTCTAGAAGTAGGAGGTCATCCAAAGCAAAGGGCATCAGAGCGTCAAGGAGAGGATTTCATAAGATGGAAGAAAGTGAGCGCAGATGTTAGAAGACCCAGAAGATAAATACTAATGTGTAAGGAGTCATTCAGCCAAGTTTGTGAAGAACAGCCACTCTTAAGTTTATAGCATTTCTATAAAATAATAAAGGGAAAGGGGCGAACTCTGGTTTCAAATCACCTTCTTCTACTCTCATAATAGGCACCAGATCCATTAAACTTCTTGACCAACAGTCTCTGTCAATTGACCCCCAATCACCACCTCTTCTTTTAAGCAATGTGACCCTCTGTTGGCTTCTGTGACTTAGCCCTCCATGGGTTTTCTCCTCCCTTTCTCTCTCCCTCCTCTTTCCCACCCTTCTGCCCTTTCTTCTTCCTCTCGCCCCCTCCCTACAGGCATTTCTCAAGGCTCAGTGTTCAGTCTTCTGTTGGCCTTATTTCTAGAATAATTCTGCTGGACTGATTTAATTTCCTTCTTCAGCTATAATTTCTTGGCTGATATTTCCTAGAAATCATAAAATGTTGCTATTGTTGCTGTTCAATACATCACTGCAGAGAAAGAACCACTAGATGTATATGTTCTGCACTCAGAATCCCGGATACAAAGTGCTGCACATACCTCATCCATTATTCCCCTATTCTCTTTTTCTATTATTATTTTCAAGTAAGCTCTAGGCAGCTTGGTGCTTCCTAGCTTCTGGGACCATTGGCAGGAATACTAATGACTTATCCAACTGCAGCAACAAATCCAACCATACAACCACTATTTCTGCAAGTGAGTTGAAAATTATATATGGTCCTGCCTGCTAGAGCTCATGCCTGAGAATATACTCAACCCACCAAGAATCCACACCATTCACAGTGCCCACTCGAGTGGGTAACACAGCATCAGCCTCCTGTTTCCATATGCAGGCCTATAATTTTATCATATTTCATCAATACAAAAGTTTATATTTTATATTATAATGTCTCAGAAATTGAGATGCACCTTACAATTACTTAGAAACACTTTTCATTATAATTGGAATATAAAATAATGATGTGTCTTACAATCTATAGTGTCATAGATTTTATGGAATTTGGGTATTTGAAGAATAAGATGCAAAAACAAATTAGTTTCATCTATTATACAACATGGTGGCTATAGTTCATAACTACATATTTTATTTTGAAAAGCACAGAGAGTAGATTTTAAGTGTTCTCACCACAAAAATACAATCAGTGATAGAGTAATGCATATATTAATTAGCTCAATTGAGTCATTCCACAATGTATACATATTTCAAATAGCATGTGGCTCACAATGACAGTCTATAATTTTTATTTGTCAAATACACTTTTAAAAGTGTATTTTAGAATTTAATGTTTTCTCTGGAAGACAGTAAGTCTGGAGATTAAAAGGCGGGCTTAGAAGTTAGATAGACGGGGTTTAAATTTCAGCTCTTATACTTAATCACTCTAATAACTATGAAAAATTGCTTAATCTTTCCAGGTCTCCATTTTCTAACCTGAGAAACTGGACTTGAGGACTAGGGGGATCCACCCCTGGGATCTTGCAAGGTTTAGCGTGGGATGTGCTCAGCTCAGTGCCTGGCCCTGGGGAACATTTGGTCTGCTACATTCCAGTCCTTGTGTTTTTTCCAGAGGACAAACTAAGAGACATAGGAATAATATTGAATTCTTATTTTGACTGAACTAGGTAAATAATTCTGTCATCACTATAATCAAGAAGAGAAAAAATAAACAGTCTATAACCCAGACTCTAATTAGAGTCCTAAAACAGACTGAGCAAATTCTCAAGCATAAAAGTCATAAGCAAAGTTTCCAAAGATGATAAACCAGTACTGTCTCCTTTTCTGTATCTCAGACCACTAAAAATGTGCAAGCACACGTTGCAGATTAGACCCAAATTTACCCGACAGAATGTCCTTCTTCCCTCTGCAAGATGCTGCAGTCCAGTTCCTGCAGCTACTAAGTTGACCAGAGTCAGTTTGAATTGAGATATTGACCAAAACGTTTGGTGTTTCTTTCAAGGGAAAAGTTATAAAACTTCATACGGTATGGTGAGATTTTAGTAAAATACATACATTTCATAAAAAAAGAACTGAAAGGATATATATACCAAATATGAAATTTGCTAACTGGATAGTGAGATTCTAAAACTTTTGTTTCCTCTTTTTCACTTTTAACTTGTCAGTAATTGAAATGGATTGCTTTTGTGGGGGGGACCATAATCTTTTTTTTTCTTCTTGCGGTGCTGGGGATTGAACCCAGGGCCTTGTGCTTGCGAGGCAGGAACTCTACCAACTGAGCTATAGCCTCAGCCCCCATAATCTTTCAATTTTTTAAAATAAAAAGGTGCGGGTACAATAACACATTCCTGTAATCCCAGCAACTTGGGAAGCTGAGGCAGGAGGATGGCAAATTCAAAGCCAGTCTCAGCAACTTAGCGAGACCCTGTTCCAAAATAAAAATTAAAAGGACTGGAGATGTAACTCAGTGGTAAAGCAGCCCTGAGTTCAATCCCTAGTTGTAAGCCAAAATGACCAAAACGGGAGCAGACCTCAACAGATCAGCGATGCCTTTTATTAAGCAGCAGTGTCAATCAGTCAGGCATCAGAGGGGTGCATTTTCAGGGGAACAAATGACGGGGGTCTGCAACAAAGGTCAGAGTTACATAGGGCCTTATGGGAGAGACAACTATCTTTGGAGGGCTTTGGGTGGGCAGGTGAATTTTGGCTCTTGGCCCATTGTCCTTCCTGTGGGGGCATGATTTTCCATATCCTTCACCAGAAGAAAGGGCTGGGGGTGAGATGCAGTGGTAGAGCACTTGCCTAGCATGCACAAGGTCCTGGATTATTTGATCTCCAGCCCTGCCAAAAACAAAACAAATAAACAAAAAACTGTTTCAACAGGATTTAGGAGACATTCTTTTTTAGCCAATGCTTAATTCTTGTGAATTTAAACATGTAACTGAAAGCTCAGTCCTCGCCCCTGATGCCAATCCAATAACGAGGACAAGGTTTTGAGAAAAAGGCAAAGATGGTTTATGGCTTTCTAGCAAAGGAGAAACACAGGGGACTCCTGTCCCAAAGGCTGTGATTCTGCCTGTCATGAGGAACAGGGGTTTTTAAGAGGCGATTCAGAGAAAATGAGTTTAGGGAAGAAAGATCAGGAAGGAGATCAGGGAAAAGAAGATCAGAGAGAAGTCTCGGGAAAAGAAGATCAGGGAAAAGGTTGGGAAAATGAAAAAAAATCTAAGTTTCAAAGCAACAAGGGATGTAGTCAAAGCATCAAGTGAACCCCTGTTACAAACACAGGAGACTTCATTCAGCTTTTCTAATGAAGACTATTAATTGGTTCCCCATGGACTACTGCAGGATAGACACACAGGGGTGACACATTCATACCAACAGGTTCACTCTAGCAAGTAAAAGTAGAACAGAACTTTCTAAGCAGGCCTAAGTGAGTCCAAGGTAGAAGAGACAAAACAATCAGTTTACAAGGACACAGCTTGGAATAACTACTCTCCTTTGGAGTGTTTAGGTGAGAAGAATTGTCTTTGGTTTGTTTTATGGTATTGGGGATTGAACCCAGGTCCTTATATGTCCTAGGCAAGGACTTTACCACTGAGCTACACACTCAGCCAGAAGAACTGCTTTTTAAACTTATTTAGCAATGCAAATCAAACCCAGGGGCACTCTAGCATCAATCCACATCCCTAGTCTCCTTTTATTTTTCATTTTAAGACAGGGTCTTGCTAAATTGCCCAAGCTGGCCTCCAATTTAGGATCTCCTGCCCCAGACTCCTGAGTAGATGGGATTATACCTTTCCTGGCCCCTAATCTTGCTTGTGTATTAATTCATGTATAAACTAATCTGCTGCAACAAAAGGACTCCAAAATGATGATTCAAACAATACAGAAATTTATTGTCTCTTGTGTCATTCCCAGAGATAAGTGCAAGGTGATCCAGGGTGTTCAGGTAGCTCTTTCCAGGAGGTCATCGATCTTGTGGCTCTGCCTCCTGGTGTCACCATCACATCTGCATCCCAAAGGAAGGGAAGGGAAAAGGAGGAGAAGCAAAAACAACAACAACAAAAAACTAGCAACTTCTCTTTAAGAAAATAACGTAGAGGGCTCATAATCCAGCAGAGTCAGTAAGCCCTGGGTTCCATCCCCAGCACCTAAAATAATCTGGAAGTTGCATACCTTCCTGGACACACAACCCCGGAGTGAGAACTTAGTCAGATAGCCCCACCTGCTACAAAAGAGCTGCATTCTAGAGCCAGTATCTGAGAACTCCAGTCTCTGACTGTTAAACCTCAGCAGGGAGGGTGTACACAATTGTAGGCTAAAGAGAGGTGGGCTGCTGCCGTTCGATGCAGTTTCTGCCACAAAGAGCAATTAATGGCATATTTCTAAAGTAAATATTTACATTGCTTCCTGTCCACTCTTTCACTTATCTTTTTAAAAAAATTTTGACCCCTTTAGTGTGGAGATTGAACTCAGGGCCTCAGAAAGTTAGGCAACTGCTCCACCACTGAGCCACACCCCCAGCCCTTCTTGCAGTTTATTTATTTATTTATTTATTTATTTACTTGGTGCCAGGAATTGAACTCAGGAGCACTTAACCACTGAACCACATCCCAGGCCTTTTATTGTATTTTATTTAGAGACAGGATCTCACTGAGTTGCTTAGGGCCTTGCTAAGTTGCTGAGGCTGACATTGAACTCGAGAGATTCTCCTGCCTTAGCCTCCTGAGCTGCTGGGATTACAGGCATATGCCACTTCGCCCGGCATATCTTAAAATGGGATCTCTCCACTTGGAACCTTTTGCCTTCTTTAGCTTTCCCAGTAGCTAGGATTCTAGGTGTGCACCACCATGCCCCACTTGTCCCCTCACTTCAAATACTACTGACAAATACTTCAGATGCACCAACCAAATAGTGCCAGCAGGTACCAGAAGCTGGGAGAAGCCATGAACCAATTGTATCCTAGAGTCCCCAGAGCAAGAATGGCCTGGCTTCATCTCAGCCTACGGAAACTGATTTTGGGATTTCTGGCCTCCAGAACTGTGAGAGTATAGAGATCTGTTGTTATAAGCCATCCAGTTGTAGCAATTTGTTACAACTGCTATAAAAAATGAATATAGTGACATTGTCTTAACTTTAATCTTGGTGGATTTTTCTTAGCTACAGCCCTTGGTCAGAATGTTCAAAGTGAATCTAATTTGGTCTATAAATTGAAGTTAGCTGAGCTATAAATTGAGTTAGTGGTTTGAATTTAGCTGAGTATTCACCTAAAAAAATTAAATGAGCTGTAATCAGTAGTCAGAATTTCATTTAAAACAAAACAAACAAAAAAAAAAACCAGTGTAAATAAGGAAGAATTTGGGGAACTTGGGGTTAAAAAGAGGAAAAAAAATTCCCAAAGTTCATTTTCACTCATTAGCTCATTCAATAATATTCTCTGAACACCTGGCACAGGCCAAGCACTGGGCTTGGAATTGGGGAACAATAGTATAGTAGATGAAGTTCCCCAAGGGGATTGCAGTCTGGTTTAACTTTCAGTGACTAGGAGAGAAAGGAAGGAAGGCACAAGATGGAATAAATTAATGTGAGAAACCCACTTTATAAAATGATGCACAAAAAATATATAAAATATGTCATAACGCCTCTCAAAGCAATAAAGTATTGTCTATGAACAAATGTTTTATGGAAAAGGAAGCCTTCCTGAATGTGGACTCCAAGCCAGAAAAAGGGCCTCAGAAGCAGCTCCCACAGGAGACCCAGAGGTGGAATATCCCCAACACAAGGAATCAGGAGAGAAAACGAAGGCAGAGCATTTGCTGTCTGGTGCCTCCTCACATCTTGCAAAAGATCTCAAAATCATATACGAAAAAATCTTATAAAAGAGACGGATCAGAAAAGGATGATCAATGGGTACCAAGTTGTACTTAGATAAGAGCAAGACACTCTGGTGTGCTACTGCACCGAAGGGTGACTACAGAGAGCAATAATGTACTGTACCTTTCAAAAAGCTACAAGGAAGGATTTTGAAAATTTTCACCAAATGACAAAAATTTTGAGGGGGTATATATATTTACCCGATTTAAACAATATGCAATGTATACATGTATCAAAATATTACATGGTACCTCATTAGTATGTATAATTTGTATGTTTTTGTGTGTCAATTAAAATAAATGTTTTAAACATAGAGGCTTGAACTCCGAGGTGTGCATGTACCAAAATATCACATCATGCTGGGCAAGGTGGTGCATGCCTGTAATCCCAGTGACTCAGGAGACTGAGGCAGGAGGACTGCAAGTTCAAAGCCAGCCTCAGCAACTTAGCAAGGCCCTAAGCAACTTATTTGGACCCTGTCTCTAAAGAAAATATAAAATGGGTTGGGGATGTGGCTCAGGAGTTAAGTGATCCTGAGCTCAATCCCCAGTGCCAAAGGAAAAAAAAATCACATTGTACCCCATAAATATCGTTATTTGTTGATTAAAAAATAAATAAAAATTTTAAAAATCATAAAATACAGGACCATATTTCTTAATTTCTAAAGTTGAACTCTTTATCAGTTGAATCAAATGAATTATGAGCTAAAATGACTATATTCATCAATCAATCTACATAAAATGATTTTTCTATTTTTAAAGTCCACCATAATCCAAATTCTACTAAAGACTTGCAAAGTCTGAAACTGACACAATTATCTTTGTGTATGTGTAGGATCATAAAAATCGAGGGGGCAAACCTGAATTGCCCAAGGGAGCTGACTATGTAATCAAATTATCCAGCTCAAAGGGCAAGTTGTATAAGGGAAGACTGTAAAGGAAAAGTCCCCCTGTGTTGCTCAATAACAAGCTTCCATTGCTTAATATTTTCGTGTGAAATTGCCTTCATCCTCCACTTTATTTTATATTTGTAGACACAATCAGTGGAAATTTTTCCACCACAAAGTAGCAAAGTGACAAGCACTCTTGCTAAAGAAATCTAATATCACACATCCTGACAAATCTCTTTGGACTTTCCTCACTTCATTCAAAGATTCCGGCTCCTCTGACAGACTGGTGGGAAGAGCCAGCAGGAACCTTATTTGCCGCCGGGCCTGAATAGCTTCCTGGGAAATTCTGCCACCCAAGGGAAGCTCTCAAAGGTCAGACATGAGCTTGGCCCAGTGACAATGCCTCCCTGGTCCCAGAGGAAGGGTGATTCTCAGTGCACTCTGGTCTGTGAATAAGATTTGTCCTCCAACCCCGCCCCCATGGACTCATGTCAGAATCCTCGAGAGGGGCATGAAAAACAATAGCAGCTTGTGCTAGAATTTGTTGACCAGCTTTAATATTGCTAGAAGTGGACAGCCAGACACTCTGTCTCTTTATGACCTGCATTAGGAAGTTCTATACCACTTACAAATTCCTGTCCAAAACTGTAAAAACAGTGGCAACTGAACCGGAATCAAATCAAACCTCTGGACCTCATTATTACCAATTTACAAGAATCACAGGGAACTGAGGGGCGTTTTGAATGATCCTTTGATGATATTATCAGCCAAATCCAGAATGTGGAAAATTCCATGGGACAAATGACCAACTTCCTTTAACAAATACATAGTTTTATTTATTTTTATTTGATTTATTTATTTTACTTATTTTTTAGTAGTGGAACCCAGTGGGTACTTTACCACTGACCTCCACCCGAGCCCTTTTTATTTTTAATTTTGAGACAGGATCTCATTAAGTTCCTGAAGCTGGCCTCAAACTTCATATCCTCCTACCTCTGTCTCCTGAGTATCTGGGGTTAGAGACGTGCACCATCTCGCCCAGCAAATACAAAGTTTTTAAAAAGATTAGGGAGTGCTGGGATTATAGCTCTGTGGTAGAGTGCTTGCCTAGCATGTATGAGGCACTGGGTTCAAGCCTCAGCACCACATCAAAATAAATAAATAAAATAAAGGTATTGTGTCCATCTACAGTGTATGTGTGTTGTGTATGTGTAGGGAGAATTAATGTGGGTAGCAGAAGACAGAAGACACAACCAATTACTTATTTGGACCATCTTTAGAGTTTGGTTCAGAAAAACCATCTGTGCAAAGCCATTTTTGAGACAATTGGAGAAAGACAATAGTTTTCAAATATCATGAGCCCTCTCTCCATTTTCTGAACTCTCAGAGCAATTTCTGTTGGTATTTGTTGTAGCGTGCTTTCTTTTCTTGGTGAACTTTAGTATTCTGCATTCCTGATGGGGTTTAAAGTTCTCACAGGGCAGGCACATGCTTGTTATTCTCTTAGAATGACAGCTTGACCCCAGATTCTGTCTTAAATTATCTTGATTAACATATGATGGGGATGTCTCTCTTAAAGCCTTAACCTAAGGGATAATCACACTGAGATAAGAATCTGGAATTCTGAGTCAGTGCTTGCCTTAGCCAGGGTCGAAAGGGACAGAAAAATCAATTCCTTCAGGCATAAGCAAAAAGTTGGGGTGTATTGATTCCAATAACTGGAAAGTCGAGGTGTAGATTCAGAGACCTAAATGTGTTTTCAGTTTCCTTCCCCTTCCCCTTTCTCCTTCTCTAGGTTTTCCCAGCTGTGATGGACCAGTTCTTACAGGGTTAGTCATGCTGAAGGGAAAAGAATGTGATTTTCCCCCAGCATGCATATCTGTGCCTCTCAAAGAAAAATTCTGATTGGTTCAGATTGCATCTTCTGCCCAACCTTAGGCCGACCACCTTGGCTACAGGGAACACAAGAATTGGCCATATCTGGAGCACACTGATCCCAGGGGTCAGGGGATAAGCAGATCAATACGAATTTCGAATTGCTTGGGGGCCCAGACTCATTCGCCCTAAGGGAAAGAGATGCGTTCCCAAAAGAATGGAGAAAGGGAATGTTGGGGAAAGCATTCCCCTCTCCCAATCCCTGCCCCCAAGCAAACCCTCCCCCCACAGCCCTAGTTCTGTCTTTCACCTGCCAATCATTCTAATTCAACTGCTTAATAGAGAACAATTTCTTGAACTCTTGCTATATATCAGATACTGCGCCAGTACTGCCGTGTAAATACAATTACATTTACAAAGTGACTTAGTATGTGTGTATGTGCGTGTGCATGTGTGTGCAATCTCTAATCCTCTGAATAACTCAACCAGGTAGATGTTGTTAGACCCAATTTACAGATGATAAAACTCAGACTGTAATAGGTCTACAGATCTGTTCAAGAACCCGCTCGTTAGCACAACAGCTTCTTTGTGTTTCCATTTCCCTGTTTATGGGGTTTCCAAATACCACGCTACCTCACAGGGATGATTTCATCACGAAGGAGAAAAAAATATGCAAGATCTTTGAGACCTACTCATAGTTCCCAGCATGCCCCACCCACATCACCCCCTGTAGCTTTCTGAGCCCTTAAGACCTTGTCCTCCACAGAGCACCTTGTGCCCTGGCAATGGATTTCCTGGCACCACACACAGGGCTCTCAGGGAATGTACCACCTTCTCTTCCACATCATGGACAGGTGGATGTCAGTGCCCCCATTCAGTCATCTCAATGACTGAATGTCATTGAGAAAGGGGACCATTTCTAACTCAATTTCATATGTAGCATGTTTAGCCCATTGGAGAGGTTTTAAATAAACACTTACTTAATTAAATAAGACATTTGTTTAAACCATTCATATATAGGAAAGAAGTTCCCCTGTAAATTCAAGGCACAATTATTTGGGCTTCAGATAAAAGCACAAAATGAAGCCAGGCACAGTGACACATGCCTATAGTCCCAGCTACTCAAAAGGCTGAGATGGGAGAATTCAAAGTTCAAGGCCAGCCTGGGCAGCTTAGCAAGACCTGTCCCAAGAAAGAAAAAACAAAACAAACGTAGAATACTAAAACTATAAGAGGTTACCTAACGGTCTTTACATTAGTGTTCACTGACCCACAACAAAATAAGAAGTTGAGAGTACACATTTAACCTGTGTGTGTCTATGTGTGTTGCTAAGGACTGAACCCAGAACCTTGTGCATGCCCAGCAAGCACTCAACTACAGAGTTAATCCCCAGCCCACGAATACACATTCAGAAAATTTTATGCCAATTTGGCAGATGCAATTTATGTCTGTTTATTCAATCTAATAATAAAGAAAAATTAGTCTTGTATTCTGTCTTTGTAAATTAATTTTTCTAATAATTTATTTTTCTGTATTTTACAATAGATCAGTCCACAATGGATCCAGAGGTTAAAAAAAAATCTATTTCTTTACCAGAGGTGATTTGGGATGAACAGACTTTGTCTCAACTCTGGCTCAGAGCAGGACCCTCTTCTCTATCAATGGCGGTCTCTATTTGACACTTTCCAACAGGGTATTCACACCATGCACAGTCCACCTGCAGATTATTTCATAACTTAGCTATTTATATTCTGACCTTGCAAGGTTCCCTGGCTCCGTGAGAGAAGAATGCAGACTTCCCCAGCCAAGGGTGGAGCTGGATTCATGACCGCCATAAACAAGAGGAAGTGTAAAATTTCCCAGGAGAGCTGGGTTCTCAGACTCAGTTTTCTCATCTGCAAAAGAAGTACCTTTTGATTTCTGATACCTGAGGATCCTGCTATTAATTTATGAGCTTTTCTATCCCTCTGAGATGTGAGGGATGTTCCTGCCTCTGAAAAAATAGCCTACTGTCACTCCCTCCCTTGAAAAATGCTAGCTTTTTTTTTTTTTTTTTTTGTGGTGCTGGGGATTGAACCCAGGGCCTTATGCTTGCGAGGCAGGCACTCTACCCACTGAGCTATATCCCCAGCCTGAAAAATGCTAGCTTTGACATCAGTGACCTGGAGGAACTCCTACAGGACAACTCCTGTATTGGTTATGTGGAGTAACTAATACTGGATCATTCCAAAATCTAAATATGACAAAGGTTAATAGAGTCGCTGTAGAAAACAAACCTCTGCTTCTCTATAAATTGTAAATTTAATAGTTGCAGTAGCAGTAACACAACTAACGATTACTAAGCACCCACTGAGTGCCAGGCATTGGGTTAGTGCTTTACAAAATTATCTCTCTTATTTATCAAAACATCATTTATGTAAGTGTATTAGTCCATTTTCTAGTACTATAACAAAATACCTATGGATGGAAAACTTATAAAGAAAAGGTTTAATTAGCTCACAGTTTGGGAGGCTGAAAATTCAAACAGCATGCTGTCAGCTCCAGTGAAGACGTGTCTGTCTATGCCACTCGATGGCCTATGGCATCACAATAACAGACACACATGTGGAAACGAGATCATAGCAAGACAGGAAGCCAGTGCTTGACTAGAGGTCAGGCTCGATCTTTTAAAATTACTCATTCTCAAGAGCACTAACTCAGGATCCTATAACAAGTACCTAATCTCTTCACAGGACAGCTCTCTCAGCTCTCTCCCATTAGGCTCCACCTCTTGAAAGTCCCACCACCTCAACACTGTCACACTGAGGACAAAACCACTCACACATGGATCCTTAAAGAACAAACCATAGCAGTGAGTAATGTTATCATTCCCATTTTACAGCTGAGGAAATTGAGGTATTAAGAGGTTAAGAGACTTACTTGCACCAGATACATGACCACAAAGTGGTGAGCCAAGATTAGAAAACTGCTGGTGGAAACCAGAGCTTACATTCCTAACCACTGTGTTCCAAGAAGGAGAGAAACAAAGAACAAAACCAACAAACAAAAATAGTGATGTATGCTGATTCTTCAAAAATAGGTGCTACACTTTGCATGCCAAATTTGATTCAACTATTTATTTTAAATAATAAAGCAACACAGCATTCTCCCTGTACTTTTTCAATTGAATAAAATGAAAATCTTTCATGCTTACTCTAATGAAACCAGACAATTTAGAAAAACCATTCCTCAGTGAATTTTAAATACATATTAATTCCAGAATAATGACATTTTTAAAACTATAAAAAAAAACTGTAGATGAAAACACAAAGATTTAATGGATGAAATGAAATAGACATTCATAAAAAGTTGCTATGCAAAAAATTTGCTTGTACTTCAAAAATAAGAATATTTTATTGATTAAGCCCTATAAAATATATAATAGCAATGAACATATTCACATTATTTATAAAATATGTGAAAACATGGAGGATATTTGTAAAATAATCACATACAACACCACCAGTATTATCACATCGAGGGTAAATTTTCAGTGTTGAGACAACTGATCTTACAAGTGACATATAAATCCTTTTAAAATCATGAATAAAACAGGAATTTCAATATATTTTTATAAGGTTCAGAAGCAAATGTGATCTTTTGTTTTCATCAATATGTTATTTAAAATAGTAATTAAACGCTAGTGATATAAATCTCAGACAAAAATTAACTAGGTATCAGAAGTTATCCTGCCTGACCTAAGCAGACCATCCCTGGTTAAATGAAGTCACATTCATATGTGCGAATGAGGCCAGGGAGATCCTCAGAGCTGCCACAGTCAAACCTGGGATGCATGATTATAAACACTTAGAGTTACAAGCTGCTGAGGTTTTGCGATTGTTTCTTGCTTAACTCATTGGAACAACATTAAAAAGTTATGGTGGTTTTTAAATATGTCCACAAATTTTTAGTTCTTCCTTTACGAGATGAAGCCTCATTTTCATCCCTCATGTATGGACTGGACTTAGTGATTTGCTGCTAATAAACAGAATAAAGTGGAAATGGTGGGTGGACTTTTGGAAGGCAGAACATAAAGGGCGCTGTAGCTCCCTCCTCATTCTGAAATTGCTTGCTCGAGGGAGAGTTAGCTGACATGTTGCATAGTGAGAAGCAGAGGCTTCCTGCCAACCTCCAGTGAGGAACTGAGGTCTCCTGCCAATAACCACACAAGTGAGCCATCTTGGAAGTGGATCACCAGGCCCCAGCCAAGCATTCAGATGCCTACAGCCACATGAGACCCTGAGCCAGACCCACTCAACTAAACCACTCCTACCTGCCTGACCCACCATTACTGTGAGATTTTCCTTTTAAGGTTTCTGTTTTAAACCACTAAATATGGGGGTGATTTATCATGCAGCAATAAATAACTAAGACATTCACGGTGTAAAGATACATTAGACACTAACTTGAAAAGTAGGAAATGCCAACTCTAGATTTTTCACCCATGCCTCCCTTCTCTTCAAGGGATATGTTCAACGACCTCCAATAGATGCTTGTCAATAGTACCAAAATATATTTATTTTATTTTATTTATGTATATATATATATGTATATACATACATGTACATGTATATATATGTATATTATATATATATGTATAATGTTTGTTTCTTCTACATAAAATGTGTGTGTATATACAATGCTTTTTTCTTCTACACCCAGACCTATGATAAAATTTATGAATTAGGTACAGTACTAAAAATAATAACTAATAATAGAACAATTATAACAATGTAATGTAATAAAAGCTATGTGAATGTTCTCTCTATATATACACATCTCAAAATATGGAATTTTCCATTTAATATTTTCAGATCAGAGTTGACCACAGGTACCTGAAACTTCAGAAAGTGAAACTAGGGATAAAAGAGCCAGGGGTAGGACTCCGGTACCTCCAACCCCAGCCATGATGGAATAACTGGTATTGCACTAGCTCTCTACAATAAACAGCTATTAAACTGGATAAAGTGTATGAAATAACTGTTTTCAGATGTTGAATAATGAGCACTGCAGGACTTTTCTCCTGGAGAGAAGAGAAACAATTGAGTACTAGGATCACCCCAGCTTTCTGCCTGGAGGCACTTTTCAGACTGGCACACAGAGAAGGAAGGCTGAAAACATAAAAGTCTTGCTGGGCTGGGGAAACAGAGATTGACTGTTTAGTCTAATGAAATGGCTGAAATTTGTGGGGCAGGATACCAAAGAAAAGGAGCTGCAGGCTGGGGTGTAGCTCAGTGGTAGAGCAAGTACTTAGGGCACAAAGTCCTGGGTTCTATTCCTAGCACCAAAAGAAAGAAAAGGAGCTGCAGAGATCTGCAAATGTATCCCCTGGAGAGGGCAGATGAAGTCTAAGTTGTGTACACAGGAACAAGCCTGTAGGAACTCAGTAAAGATGGAGTTATAAAGACAACCTAAAGTGAAACACCCATAGGAAAAGGACTGAAAAATGAACAGTCCTAATGACCCGTGGGACAATATCAAGCAGTCCAACATGTAAATAATTGAGGTTCCAAAAAGAAAGAAAATATTGGGGGAAAATACTTTTTTAAAAATGGGTTAAACTTGATGAAAAATATTAGCCCATATGGCCAAGAAGCTCAACACACATATAAAATAACATCATGTGATTTTCCTTCCGCATATGACCTCTTCAAATATCTGTTCAGCCAGGTAGCCAGATTTCTTACACAGTAACACAGAACCCCAAGCTTCTAGGCCTTCTTAAAGCTTAGGCCTCAAACTAGTAGAGCATTAATTCCACCACATCTTACTGATTAAGTTGCGTCAAAGGGCTGTCCCTGACTGGATGGGTACATAGAAAAGTTACCGTTTACTGGAGGGTCATCTTTGGAGACGAACTATTCCATTAATAAGTCAACAGAGAAAAAGATAAATGGAACACTAAAAAAAAAGAAAGCAAGCAAAGAGTGAAAAATAACAAGTAAAAGATGTTATAAGTAGAAAACAAATAGCAAAATGGTAGATTCAAACCTAAGCATATCAATAATTACACTAAATATAAATGGATTAAACACCTTAATACAAGACAGATTATCAGGATAGAAAAGCAAGACCCTGTTACATGCAGTCTACAAGAAGCTCACTTTAATGTTAAGATTCAGATTCATTAAAAGTAAGACACAGAAAAAATAGAGCATATAGTGTGCAAACACTAGTCATAAGAAAGCTGGAATGATTACACAGATGCTTCTCAACTTATGATGATAGACCAATCATAAATTGAAAATATTGTAAGTTCAAAATTGATTTAATAAACCTAAACTACACATACAGCTTAGTAATACAGTCTGTGGTAGCATATTGTTGTTTACCCTTATGACCTCATGGCTAACTGGGAGCTGCATCTCACAGCCATTGCCCATCTTTTTGGGAGAGTGTTGTACCAAGTATCACTATTCCAAGAAAAAATCAAAATTCAAAATTCAAAGTATGATTTCTACTAAATGTGAATCTTTTCAAACCATTGCATCAGTTGAAAAATCTTGGATTGAGCCATTGTTAAGTCAGGAACATCTGTATTAATTTTAACCAAAGCAGTCTTAGACTAAAGCATATTATCAGAGACAAAGAGGGACATTGCATAATGAAAAAAACCTCAATTCATTACAAAAACATGGCAATTTTCAATATGTTTATAGGGCTGAGAGTGTAGCTCAGTGGATTACTTGTCTAGCATGCACAAGGCCCTGAGTTCAAGCTCCAGCACTGAAAAAACAAAAGAAGAGAGGAAGGAGAAGGAGAAGGAGAAGGAGAAGGAGAAGGAGAAGGAGGGGGAGGGGAAGGGGAGGAGGAGGGGGAAGAAAGAAAGAAAGAAAGAAAGAAAGAAAGAAAGAAAGAAAGAAAGAAAGGGAAGGAAGAAAGAAAGGCGGGCATATTTGCCTAAAAACAGGACTTTAAAATACATAAAGCAAAAATTCAGGAGGCTGACATAGGAGCATCTCAAGTTCAAGGCTAGCCTCAGTAACTAAGCAAAGTTCTAAGCAACTTACCAAGATTGTCTCAAAATAAAAAATTAAAAAGGGTTGGGGATATAACTCAGGGGTAAAGCAATCCTGGGTTCAATCTCCAGTACCAACCCGGGCAAAACTGGCAGAGCCAAAGGAACAAATAGACAAACCCTTTTCTTTTATAGAAGATAAGTAGTTAAATAAGTGTCATAAAATCAATAAAAATATATAAAACCTAATAAAATCAGGGACTGGAAGTGTAGTTAGGTAGTAGAACACTTGCCTACCATGTGGGAGGACCTGGGTTCAATTCTTAACACCAAAAATAAATAAATAAATAAATAAATAAATAAATTTTAAAAAACATGAAAAAACCCCACCACCTTCAAACAGTTGACATTTATAAAGCTATACCTAATAGTTGCAGAATACACATTTTTTTTAAAAAAGTAACTTGGAATCAGTCATGGTGGCACACATCTGTAATCCCAACTACTCAAGAGACCAAGGCAGAGGTATCAAAGTTCAAAGTCAGGCTAGATAATTTAGCAAGATCCTGCCTGAAAAATAAAATTAAAATGTGTGCATGTACAATATATAATGTTAAATCCCACCATTATGTAACAACTATAATGTACCAATAAAAAAATATAGAAATAAACTTAAGGTCTGGGGTTTAGCTCAGTGGTAGAATGCTAGCCCAGCGTGCCTGAGGTCCTGGGTTTAATCCCCAGCACCAATAAATGAATAAATAAAATAAAGTGATATGGAACAGTCATCTGTAGAGAGCATTTGATAAGATACAAATTCATTTCACATGCCTGTAACCCCAATAACTCAGGAAGTTGAGGTAGGAGGAACATGAGTTCCAAGCCAACCTCAGCAATTTAGCAAGAAAGTAACTTAGTGAGACCCTGTCTCAAAATAAAAAATAAAAAGGGTGGAGGTGTAGCTCAGTGGTTCCAATCCCCAGTACAAGGAGAAGGGGAGGGGAGGAGGAGGAGGAGGAGGAGAAGCTAGAGGGGGGAGAACATGCAAAACTAGGAGAGAAAGTAAATAAAAATAAGAGCAGAAACTGATGAAATAGAAAATAGGTAGATAACAGAGTAAAACCCAAAATGTGGTTCTTTGAAATAGACTAAACTAGCTAGACAGAACACAGGAAAAAAGAAAACAAATTCTCAGTATCAGCAATGAAAGAGAAGATAACACTGTGTATTCTGCAGATTATAAAAGAAAAATAAGGGAATAGTATAAAAATATTTATGCCAGTAAATGTGACAACTTAAATACAGTGGAAAAACTCCTTGAGTGATATAAATTACCCAACTAACACAAAATAAATATAAAATCCAAATAGTCCTACATCTATTAAAGAAGGTGAATTGGTAATTTATAACTTTTTCATGAAGAAAATTCCAGGACTTCCCTAGTAAATCCTATGCAACATTTAGGAAAGAAATACTATCACTTTTATACCCAGTCTTACAGGAAATAGAGAAAGAAGGAACATTTCTCAAGTCATTTTATGAGGGGAATATAATATTAATATCAAAACCAGGCAAAGACATTAAAAGAAAATGAAACAACAGACTAATGTCCCTCACAATCACAAATGCAATCTTTAAAGAGGACCACACTAAATCCAGCGATGCATTACAAGAATAATACATCATGACCTGGCAGAGTTTATCTCAGCAGTGCAAGGCCGTTTCAACATCCAAAATTCAGTCAATATAATCTACCGCAACAGCAAAATAAAGGAGAAAAAAATCATGTGGTTATCTCAATGGATGCAGAAAGAGAATTTGACAAAATTCAGTGGCCATGTAAGCTAAATAAACTGAGGAAAATGGGATAAAGAGCATCTATGAGCTGAGCATGGTGGTGCACGCCTGTAATCCCAGCTACTTTAGAAGCTGTGACAGGAGGATCACAAGTTCAAGGCTAACCTGGGCAACTTAGTGACACCCTGTCTCAAAAAAGAGAGAGAGAAAATAACAAAGAGAACACTTATGAAAAAATAAGTGTTAACTTCGACTTAAAATAAAAAAAACTGAATGTTTTCCCTCTAGGAATAGGGAGCAAGACAAAGATGTTCACTCTTACCACTTTCATTCAATGTTTCATTCATATTTTTAGTTATTGAAATAAAGAAAATACCAATAAGAGGCATACAGATTGGAAAGACAAGAAAATACCAATAAAAGGCATACAGATTGGAAAGGTAGAATTAAAAGCATTTTTATACACGGATGAACTCATTATAAACATAGAAGTCATGAAGAATCCACAAAAATCTAATAGGACTGATAGATGAGCTTGGAAATGTCACAGAATATGAGGTCAACATAGAAAATCGATTATAATTCTATATTCTATCAATAATCAATTGGAAAATAAAAACTTTAAAATAAAGACATGTCAGCTGGGCATGGTGGTACAAGCTCAGGAGGCTGGGGCAGGAGGATCACAAATTAAAAGCCAGCCTCAGCAACTTAGTGAAGCCCTATCTGTAGATTAAAAAATAAAAAAAGGGCTGAGGATGTGGCTCAGTGGTTAATCCACTGGGTCAATTGCCCCTGGGTCAATCACCCATATAAAAAAATAAAATTAAATTAAAAAATAAAAAGAAGCCAGGTGCTGTGGCACAGTCCTGTAATCCCAATGGCTCGAGAGGCTAGGACAAGAGGATCGCGAGTCCAAAGCCAGCCTCATCAAAAAGCAAGGCGCTAAGCAACTCAGTGAGACCCTGCCTCTACATAAAATACAAAATAGGGCTGGGGATGTGACTCAGTGGTTGAGTGCCCCTGAATTCAATCCCTAGTACCAAAATAAATAAGTAAATAAAAATAAAAAATAAAAATAATGAAGTGTGGAATCAATGCACAGTATATGTATGGATGATAATTATCACAGTGAATTCCATTCATTTGTACAATTCATATGTGCTAAAAATTATAATAAATAAATAAAACATATTTGCAATAGCATCAATAACATAAAATATTTGTATTTATTTATTTATTTATTTTGCAGAGCTGGGAATTGAGCCCAAGGCCTTGCTCATGCTAGGAGAAATTTCTATCACTGGTCTATATACCCAGCCCAATGTTTTTATAATAAACAATAATAATAATGTAATTATGTGCAAGAACTCTATCTGATACATTGACAATTACAAAACATTGCTAATAAGAACTAAAGAATACACAAATATACAATATTCATGGATTAGGAGACTTAAAATTGTTGTCATATTGCCAGTACCTCAAAAAAAATTGTTCTACTGATTCAATGAAGTCTCAATCAAAATTCCAGCAAGCTGTTTTGTAGAAGTTGACAAACAGATTGTAAACGGATTGTAAAATTATCTTCTTCGAGTTAATAAATAAATAATAAAATTATATTTGAATGCAAAGAACTTAGAAGAACCAAAACAAATTTGGAAGAAAAAAAAATAACATGGGATAAATTGCAATATTGCTGTGGTATTTAAGAGAAGGTAGTAAGTTCAGAAGTAGGCTCACTATATACGTGATCTAGGGCCAAGAAGCAAAAACAATTCAATAGAGGTCTTTTCTTTCTCTCTCTTTTTTTTTTTTTTTTTTTTTTTTCCTTGCTGAAGATTAAACCCAGGGCCTCGCACAGGTTAGGCAAGCTCTCTACCATCAAGCTGCATCCCTAGCCTTAATTTATTTTATTTTGAGGCGGGATCTTACTATGTTGTCCAGGCTGGCCTTGAACTTTCAACCTCCTGCCTCAGCCTTCTGAGTCTCTGGAATTACAGGCATGCACCACTGCGACCAGCTCAAGTTAATTTTTTTAAATTTTTTTTTAGGTGACATATACGTTTACTTTATTTATTTATATGTGGTACTGAGGATCAAACCCAATGCTTCATATATGCTAGGCAAGCACTCCACCACTGAGCCACAACCCCAACCCCTCAAGTTAATTTTTGTGTATGTTTTGAGATCTGAGAAAGGTTTATTTTTTTATCTGTATATGCAGGTAGTTGGTTGTTCCCGAATCTCACCCGGGTGTGGTAACCCATGCCCGTGTCTGTCTACACTCACCACTGCACCCATTAATCCACAGGCAGCTTGGAAGGCAGCTACCCTAAGAGAGGAAGGACAAACCCCACGCATGTGCACACCCTGAGTGGGAGGCTGATGTTTTAATCCAGTCACTTCCAATTGTCTCCATGTCCAAAGAGGAGCCAACAGCCATGCCATTCCAGAAATAGAAGGCTCTCAAGACTCATCTCAGTTCTTCCTAAGGCAGACGAGAATCAATACTGAGTCAAGTATCACCTGTTTTCAGTCTGAAAACAGAAAGTATGAGGGCCACAAAAGCACACACTGCCCAAAGATGAATTTTTTAAAAGTATTTTTTCTAGTTGTCAATGGACCTTTACTTAATTAATTTATTTGTATGCAGTGCTGAGAATCGAACCCAGTGCCTCACACATGCCAGGTGAGTGCTCTACCACTGAGCCACAAGCCCAGCCCCCACAGATGATTTTTAAGAGTGAAAATGACAAATAAAGGACACAGAAATGAACATTGTCCAAAACATTTTCTCTCCAATTGAGCAATTAATCTTATTTTATAATTCTGTATGTAGTTTGTATGGTAGAAGGAAAGTTTCCGCTGCTGAAAAAGCGGAGTACTATTGATCTCATGCAAACTTTTCATTTTTAAGAAAGACAAGCCAGGGAAGTGTGAAGGGTCTTGCTCAAAGCCACTCAGCTAACAATGGCAGGCTGGGACCAGCATTCAGGTGCCCTGGCTCTCTTTCAGTGCTCCTTCGTTCTGAGCATGTTGAGACTGAAATGTTGGGAAGACACCTGGATAGGTAAACTAACACATCTGCTAAGCATGACCATCTGGAAATTCTATTCTGAAGTGCAGTCCAATCAACCACATAAATATTTTTTACCCCCAGATGTCTTTATCCAAGCATCTCTATAGATTTAACTAACATGCAAGCAAATGAACAGACACGTGCACAGAAATAAATTTGGGGAAATCCCATTCAAAACGTAGAGAAATAACGAAGAAATCTGAGTTTAAGAAACAAAAATTCAGAGACTTTAGACCCTTCCCAAGGAGCATGCCCTTAACAAAACATACAGGATCAGGTAAAGCATGATCTAAGCGACAGCCTGGATCCTGACTCCAGTTTATAACTCACCATGAAAAAGAAAATAAATTTGGAGAATAGAAAAGATTTCATAATTGGGAAACTTAAGTTAGACCCTTTCTTTAAACATAAAGTTAGACATTTTATTAAATGTTTAAGAGACATATGCAATAAATTAACTAATAATATTTCATAGGCTTGACCACTATTAAATAAACAAAACTTTAAATATAGAAAATTTATTTTATAATAAGACACACACATGTAGAATCAAGAGTCTATCCTTTGACCTAATCATTCTATTTCTGGGATTCTAGCCTAAAGAAATATAAAATTCATAAATTTTGTATGCCCTAAAATGTTCACTGTAACAATTTTTGTACCAATAAAGAAAGGATTCTGCTTAGATGTCCAACAGAAGGGGAATATTAAGCAAACCAGAGTTCAACCACAGGACAGACTATTTCATAGAAAGAGGTAATATACAGAAAAATATAATAATATGGGAAATAAGGATTGCTAACATTTACTGAGTGCTTTCCAAAAGCCAAGAACGGTGTTATGAACTTCATACACGTTGGCTCACTCAATCTTTACAAGAACCTATTAAAATAGTCACCTTTTCATTTCATTGTCACCTTTTTAGAAATGAGAAAGACATACAATGGTTATTAGCTTGTCCAAAGTCACACAAAATTTAAGGGGGGATTTGAACACGGGCAGGGTAACTCCAGCACCTGAACTTTACCACCGTGTGAACCAAAACACACAGGATGGAAAATTGTAAAAAGAGATCTTTCATCTCTCTACATTTTTCAACAGAGGAAAAATGCATTCGAAGATCAAGAGTGGTTGTCTCTAGGTAAGGAGATTATTTCTCTTTCACTTTCCAAATAGTCCAGATTTTCAGTAATATAAATATAGATTTCAATCATGGAAATTCATTTCACATGCCTGTAATCCCAGCAACTCAGGAGGCTGAAGCGGAAGGATCGCAAGTTTGAAGCCAGCCTCAGCAACTTGGCAAGGACTTAGGCAACTTAGTGAGACCCTGTCTCAAAATAAAACATAAAAACGGCTGGGGATGTGTCTCAGTGGTAAAATGCCACTGGGTTCAATTCCCAATACCAAAACAATCTCTAATACAGTTGTCCTTCAGTATCAGTGGCAGATTGGTTTTAGAACTCTACAGATACCAATATCCAAGGATGCGCCTGTCCCTTATGTGAAATGGTGTAGTGTACAAATACTACACCACCCTGCTCCATACATGCTCACTTTTACTTCCTTCTTTCTTACTTTTCTTTCTTTCTTCCTTTCTTTCTAGGTGTGATGCTGGGAATTGAACCGGAGCCCTCACTCATATTAGGCAAGTAAGTGCTCTACCGCTGAGCTATATCACCAACCCTCACCGTGTACTTTAAATCATCTCCAGATTACTTATAATATCTAATACAATGTAAATGCTATGTGAATAGCTGATGCACTCTATTGTTTAAGCAATAATGACAAGAAAAAAATAAACAGGCAGTACATACTCAGTACGGACACAATTTATATTTTTCAATATATTTTCTGTCTCTGGTTGGTTGAATCCTGAGTAGCTAAACCCTCAGATGCAGAGGGCTGACTTCATTTGCTTATTCATGGTCTTCTGAGTTACAAAGAAGACCCCCCACACCCAAGCCTGCTCCACTTGGAGGATTTTCTCTGTGAATTCCTACTGCCCAGACAAAAGTTACAGAGAGGTGTTACAATTTAGTCCTCGGTGCTGAAGACCATTGGGTGCTGAAGACCATTGGGTTGGCCTCCAGCAAGCCCTCCCCCTCTTCTGCACTTTCTTTTGAGCCTCTTTACCCCACAACCCCATTCCCTGGCCCAATTGTGAATCCCTTGAAGAAGGACCACCAAATTGAATACACCTTTCCATATTTTCCCAGGCCCAAACCAGTGTTCCACATATAAGTCTCATATCATTTGATTAATAAAAATGTACAAAATAAATTTTGAAAAGTTTAGATGCTGTGATCAGAAAAGAGAATTTACCAGAACAAAAGTGTGACTATACACTCCGAAGGGACAGAGGGTTTCTATGGCCAGATGGATCAGATCCGGCTCTACAGTGCCTGAACATGGCCCAGATTCCCTTGGGGAGAGTGGGGTAGTGCATCAGGGACCAGGGATGGCAGGAGAGCTCAGGCCTTGCTCTTCCACCCACCAGGAATGTCGGCTGCTGAGTATCACAACTGAGTATCTCTCCTATGTCAAAAGGAGCTGCTTCTCCCAAGGTCTTGCTGCCTTCCCAGGAATGACCACATCCAATGGCCAGTCAATGACCCAGGCCCAAGTTTCAATTTAGGACAACTCCAAAGAACCCTCCCAGCTCCCAAGCTCCCCTTGGGATCAGCTGAGGCCTCTGTTGTGACCACAATGCAACTCAACTCCTCTCCTGCTCGGTCTCAGTGTTATCAGTACCCAGAGCACTGCAATCAATCTATGTGCAAATCTCCATCTCAGAGTCTGTTTCCCAGACAATTTGACCTAACAGAGCCCCCCAAGAAACAGAAGTTCCCACAGAGGCCTGGCTGCTAACAAGATAAAGCCATGAAGGGTAATGAGACCAGGAGGACAATGAGAAGACTCCCAAGAGCTTTCCAATTTCTAGGAAAGCAAAGGACAAGTCAGGAGGCTGAGAAATGGGGTGTCTCAGGTGCAAATGCAGGAAGAGTGAGAAAAACCTGGTAGATGTAGGTAAATAGTTTGGTAGACAGATGGGTAGGGAATGAGCAAGTTTAAAAAGACCCGAGTAAGTAGCTTGATTAACTATGATCCTAAGACAAAAACAGACTTTATAATGCAGGTTAGAAATCAGCAATAATGGTACTGGGAGTGTAGATTACACACAATGTCAGAGGCTGCTAGGTAAATTTTGCCCCTGATTGAGGAAAATAGAGAAATCTGAGGATGATCTCTCAGAATATCTCATACTCCAGTTGCTTTTGAGCATTCAACAGGATGTAATGTCTTTTTCCCATTACATCCAAGTGCTAGCCAGAGTCTCTGATAATTCCTGAAATTGCTATTGACACCTCCCAATGGCACATCATAATGTAATTTCACACTCCACTCTGACAGCATGGATGTGAAGCATCCCCATGACCACCTTCAATTCTGTGTCCTGAAATCACATCTCCATAGCTCAGGGCACCTCTAAAGTTTTCCAGCAGAAGTAGCTCAGGCACATGAACATTTATATCTTCCATCTCTCAGGTGTCCCCACACACCAGGTGAGCCCAATGACAACCCATGGCCTTCATGACTAAAATCTGTTCATCCACAATAGACTGTGGCCTTTTGCAGCCTTAAGGGAACACGAGGGCAGCCAAAGTTTCCAAGCTAGCCAAAAAGCAAATGCAGTGATATATGCCTGTAATTCCAGCTACTCAGGAGACTGAGGCTGGAGGATAGCAAGTTGGAGACAGCCTGGGCCACTTAGCAATACTCTGCCTCAAAATCTTTAAAATTTTAAAAAAACTTTTTAAAAAGCAGAATCCTGAAGGAATGCATAAAAGCAGGAAAGGTATAGAGATTCCTCCAAAAATTAAAAATAGACCTACCATGTGATCCAGCAACTCTGGTACCAGATATATATCCCAAGGAAATGAAATCAGTAAGTCAAAGAGACATCTGCACTCCCATGTTCATTGCAGCATTACTCACAATAGCCAAGAAATGCAAACAACCTCAATGCCCATCAGGTGATGAATGGACAAAGAAAATGTGGTACATATACATAATGGAATGCTATTCGGCCATAAAAAAAAATGAAATCCTGCCATTTGAGGGAACATAGATGGAGCTGGAGATCATTAACTGAAGTGAAATAAGCCAGGCACATGATCTCACTCATATGTGGAATATGAAAACGTTGATCTCATAGAAGTGGAGAGTAGAATGGTGCTTACCAGAGGCGGTGGGAGCAGCGTGCAGGGAGGGAAGGAGAAAGGTGGACCAATAGGTATTAAGTCACACTTAGGACCAAGAGATTTGGTGTCCTCTTGCTCAGTAGGGTGCCTATAGCTAACAGCGATGTACAGTCATTTCAAAAAGCTAAAAGAATTTTGAAAGTTTTTACCATAAAGAAATAATCAGTTTAAGTAGATAGATATGTTTAACCTGATGGAAAGAAACATTACACAAATGTATATCTGTAACAAAACATCACCTTGCCCCATTAATATACAATTTTCATGTTGTATATCCCAGTGAAGAATAATTTTACTTAAAATTTTTAACATCTGTAATTAAAACGTCAGGGGCTGGGGTTGCGGCTCAGTGGTAGAGCGCTTGCCTAGCACATGTGAGGCATTGGGTTCTATCCTTAGCACCACATGAAAATAAAGGTCTATTGACAACTAAAAAAATATTTAAAAAAAACAACAACAAAAAACTTCAGTACATTTAATAACAAAAAAGAGAGAAAAAAAAAAAACAGCAGGCTTGATAGCAATCAAAACCATTAAAAATAAATGCCCTTGGACCTGATTTTAGAAATTTCCCATAGTTAAATTTGACACACGTCTAAAAATATTAAGCAAAAATATTCACTGCTTGTGTCACTAGGATGTCCCATTAGAGTCTCCCTGTCTCTCAAGATTAAAGTAAGATCAGATCAAAGTCCCACAGTGGAACAAAGCTCCCTCTGCATCCGCCTTCCTCAAGATTTTTCAAATTCTCAGTAGGTCATATAGTCTTCGGCTACTTTAGCTTCAATGTCCTGCCTCTGCATCTTGCTGTTCCGGCATCTCTACCTTGATAACAATATAATGTGGGCCACAGCCCTTTACATGATCAATCCTAAAGCCACCATTGGTAGAATAAGCATGTTACTAAATGTTTGTGGGTCACAGAAAATAACTTAGCTGGGGACAGGGGTCTGGTTCAGTGGTAGAGCATGAGCTTCACATGCTTCAGGCACTGGGTCCAATACCCAGACTGAAAAAAGAGAAGATACCCAAGAAGACAACTTAGCTCCCATTTTATTTGATCCTTTTTTTGTGTTTGTTTGTTTGTTTGTTTGTTTGTGGTGGTAGGATCAAACCTAGGGCTTGTGCATGCTAGGCAAGCCCTCTACCAATGAGCTTCATATTTATATGAAGTCCTTTATATTTTTTCCTTTGAGATAAGGTCTTGTTAAGTTACCCAGGCTGGCCTCAAACTTGTGATCCTCGGGCCTCAGCCTTCTAAGTAGCTGGGATTACAGGCATGTGCCACCAAGCCCAGCCAGTTTTATTCTTAAAGTCATTCCGTGGGAGTTTTCTCACTGGCTGTTTCCTTTTGTGGGACACTTGGTGTTGTGGTTTAGATCAGGATTATCTCCCACTGGCTCATGTGTAAAGGCTTGGTCCGAAGCTGATGGTCCTTGGGAAGTGGTAGAAATGTCATAAGGTAGGGCTTAGTCAGAAGAGAAGGTCATTGGGAGCATGCCTTTGAAGGTTATATTTTGTCCCTAGACCCTTCCCACCCTTCTTTGATTCCTGGCTGTCATGACCTGAGCAGCTTTGTTAAACCACATCTTGATACCATAATGTTCTCAACACAGACCCAGGAATAATGACGCCAGCTGACCATGAACTGAAACCATGAGCCAAAATAAATCTTTCTCTTTTAATTTGTTTTTCTCAAGTATTTTGTCACAGTGATAGAAAACTAATTAATACATACAGTGTCTTAGTTCGTTCAGACTGCTATAACAAAATGCCTCAGACTAGGTAATGTATAAACAATAGAAATTTATTTATCCTAATTCTAGAGTGGGACATCCAAGATCAAGTTTCCAGCAGATTGGGTATCCAATGTCACAGTGTATTAGTAAAAAAATTAGCTAAGCTAGTATAGAGTGGCTTAAATAAGACACAAAACTACTCAGAGGTGAGAGGCAAATCTGTTTTCAAGCATGCCCCAACCATTGCCATTGCCCAACCAGAAAGGGCAGGAGAGACTCAAATATCATTAAGAAAATGACTCTTTTCTTTTCAGATGATGATTGAGAAGCTAATTTTTTTGCACTTTGCTATTCTCTCAGGTTTTGTTTTGTTTTTCTTTTTTAACTCCCTCACCACCACCTTCTTTTAAGAGTGTGCTGGAGGTCTCTATAATTTTGTTTGGATGACTGCATTCCTTGAAAAAGCTGTTGCTGTTATTGATGCATAGCATACTGCTATTATTGATAGTTTTATATAAATATAAACATATATATACATATATATACACATATACATATACATACATACATATATAATTTGAATTTTTGGAAATTTTAGCTGTGCTGTCAACTTTGGAAAAAGTATTCCAGTTCACTGTGTTGAATTGGCATTGTACAGAAGTTAACTGCTATATTGGTCTAGAAATGTTAAACTTAAGTTTTTCCTTTTGTACAGGGAATAATAGGCACTATATTAAATATGTAAGGCCTTTTCTACATGGGTTTGATTACAGAAACTAATAAAGTATTCTCTAAATAATAAAAGAAAGAAAAATGCCTGACACAGTGGTGCATGCCTCTAATCCCAGTGACTCGGGAGGCTGAGGCAGGAGGATTGTGAGTTCAAAGCCAGCCTCAGCAAAAGTGAGGCACTAAGCAACTCAGTGAGACCCTGTCCTTAAATAAAATACAAAATAGGACTGGGGATGTGGCTCAGTGGTGAAGTGCCCCTGAGTTCAATCCCCAGTACAAAAAAAAAAAGAAAGAAAGAAAGAAAAAAAGAAAAGAAAAGAAAATGACTCAACCCAGGCATACGTTGCACACCTTTAATGCCAGCTACTAGGCAGGATGATTACAAGTTTGAGGCCAGTCTGGGCAATTTAGCAAGACCCTGTTTCAAAATAAAATTTAAAAAGGACTGGAGATGTAGCCCAGTGAAAGAGCATTTGCCCAATTTTCATGATGTCCAAGTTCAAACCCTTGTACTTGGGGGGAAAAAAAAAGCTTTTGTAAGAAAAAGCTTTGAATACCTCCTGCTGACATTGCCCTGTCTTCTCTAATAGAAAAACTCCAGGAAGACTGTCATTCTCCTTTTACTATTTGTTCTTAGAACTGAACACGATGCCTAGCACATAGTAGGCTCACTAAATATTAGGTGTGAACAGAGTAGCCTCACTAACTATTAGGTGTGAATGAACATTGAGCTCTACATCTAGTAATTTTTGACAAATGTGTGTCAGATGATTAACTGAGTGACCTCAATCTTCTATGTATCTTTAAACTATTCCTTATGAAGCCAGAAAGATTTTTTTAGAAAAAACACTGCAATACTTATTCAGCTATGGCATTCCTATAATCACAAATTTTTTTGTACCTTTATGAGTAGTAATACTTCTTATTGCAACATGGTCACCAGATTTTTCAGTATTCCCTCTGTATGATGCTTTGAAGTGGAATATGATTGAATAACTGCAGTTTGAACTTGAACAAAGTTCGTAGTAAACAGATTACAGAGAATTCCCTTTAAATGTGCTCTTAAATGCTAAGATTATATTAAGCACATCAGAACATGAAGTTTACCAAGAAAAAGACATGAGAGAGATTCAACTTTCCAATCCAAAGCAGCTACAACCATATTTTACAGAATCTAAGACAACACTGGTCTTTGAACACCCCATATACACCACTAAAGAAAGAAAAACCTGAGGCTAGTTAAACTCTGATACAGTGTTTTCTTAACCATCTGGAATTTTTGTATACTTATGGAAAAAAGTCTTTAGTCTTATTTAGCCATAGTTTTATTATATATTATACAAATCTTTGTCCATGCATTTCTGCAAATATAATATTTTTTATATCAAATCATACTTACTGAGATTATTGTGAAGAAATTCTAAATGACACTTAAATGCAAATGCTTCAATTAAAGTGACAACAATGTGAATAGGTATGACCAGATTCCTACAACAACATAACAACTATGATCTGCCCAACATAATTATTAATACCATCAATTATAAGATACACCCTGATATCAGAGATGTTCCTGAGGGGTGAATGGTGGAAGGGAATAAGTCTTAGAGTCAATAAAATACAGGACTGAGTCCCTGAACTTGGATTCTAGTCTAAGTGCCCCATTTCCCTGATTGGATCCTTGGTAATGACATCCATATTAGGGAGGGATCAGGGGAAGACAAATAGGAATGGGTCAGGGAGGCAACAATTTGAGAATGAAAGTACTAGTTTCATGATCATCTTAACTAAGTCAGAATTACCAATTACTTTTTTTAAAAAATCAGTCACAAGCCTGATCCAGTGGTTCATTCCTATAATCCCAGCTCCTCCAGGGGATGAGGCAAGAGGATCTCAAATTCAAGGCTAGCTTCAGCAATTTAGCAAAACCCAGTCTCAAAATCTAATAAAAAGGACTGGGGATGTAGCTTAATGGTGGAGAACCTATGGGTTCAATCTCCAGTACAAAAAAAAATTGCTCATAAAGCCGGGCATGGTGGCGCACACCTGTAATCCAATCGACTTGGGAGGCTGAGTCAGGAGGATCTCGAGTTCAAAGCCAGCCTTAGCAACTTAGCAAGGCCCTTAGCAACTCAGTGAGACCCTGTCTCTAAATAAAATACAAAACAGGGCTGGGGATGTGGCTCAGTGGTCGAGTGTCCCTGAGTTCAATCCCTGGTTCCAAAAACAAACAAACAAACAAACAAAAAATTGCTCATAAATATTACACATTAAATATTCACTGGTAATGATTGCTTAAGGTAAGGCTGAGAACCAATGAACAATCCAATGGATCCATCATTGGAGAGACTAATCTAAATCATGAGGCATGCCCCCAAATGCCCAGGAGGAAATGCATATGCTCAAATGCAAGACTAGGTTTTTACAAAATTAACCTCCAGAAAAGACAAAAAAAAGAAAAAAAATCTTGTTTTTGAGTCCTTATGAAGTCGTTCATATTGTAAATTAGTCTTTCCATGACTTTATTTTGAATTACAAAATATGGTTTAAGGAAAGCATATTAACCTACCCTCACTTAATACTAGTTTAGATGCTTATAGATATAACCTAACAAAATTGACTTTTTAAAGGGATACTGTTACATGTTATTTGTGCCTGGGGGAAAGAAAATTGTAAGTGTTGGATGTCTGTCATAATGGGACCTTTCAAAACTCACCTAAAGCAATATAGAAAACATTGTGGGGAGCAGGGATGAGGCAGGAAGCCAAGAAGAGAAATAAAAATCCCGTTGGCCTTAATATTACGTGAAGGGGTACATGTAACTCGAGGTAGACTTTCCAGTGACGACACCATGTATGAATTCAGAAAACAATTTAGCTAGCAATACAAAGTGCTCTGAGAAACTGACTGGTGGTGAGGTTCAGAACCTGCTAACCCAAAATACGCTTGGTATTTGAGAAAATGGCACAAACAGAAAGGCTGTTCCCACCTTCCCCTCACCCTTCTCCCATAATGCAGGTCATAAAACCTTCAGGGGCACGGTGCCCTCCTTATACCCAGAGGAAGGGAACATTCTAACCCTGGAAAAACACACACAAACACAAATTTTTTTGTGTGATGGGGGAGCAGATACTGAGCATTGACCACAGGAGCACTTTACAACTGAGGTAACACCCCTAGCCCTTTTTTATTTTTTGTTTTGAGATGGGGTCTCACTAAATCACCCAGACTGGCCTCAAACTTGTGATATTCCTGACTCAGACTCCCAACCCAAGCTCTTTATTTCACTTGGTCTTGTTAAACAGCCCCTCCCCCTTTCAAGAACTGTAATAAAGATAATAAACATAAAATCATTAAAGAGAACTGAAGTGACTTCAAAGAAACTCCCATCAATTTATCATAGCACCCAGGAATTTGCCTAATGGGAAATCTGTTGAAGTCCAACTCAGCCTGGAAATTTCTCTTTCCATCCAAATAAGCAAGTCCATCACCTCCTCCTCCAAATATGCCCAAATGTGAAAGAGTCACTTTCAATAATCAGGGATGGCTCCTAGATCCAAGATGGCAGAATAAAGGTGGTCGCCTTCCGGCTGCTCTGTGGCATGAAACCAAAAAGCAGACAGGCAACTTCTCCACAAGGTGGGTGAACAAAAAAAAGTGGGAGAGTGCTTTACTGGAACCTAAAACTGGACAATCAAAGCAGACCAGGGATACAGGAGGTTGGATATAATAAAATAAGGAAAAAATCCCCATCAGCACAGCCACCGCTACAGCCAGGCCGGAAGCTCCAGCCAGAGCATGGTGGAGGGATACGGGGATCAAAGGAACCTGCATTTTGGGGAGACCCAAGACATGTTTGGGTTCAGAACCTTTAGAGACCAAAGACATTACCCAACAGACCTGAAGGACTCGCTGCATGATATTCAAGTGTGAGGAAAGAAGCTGCCACCTCTCCAGGCGGTGTGCGGAGGACAAAGGAAGGAACCTCTGCAGCTGTGGCCCAGGGGTTGGCAACTGAGGAAGCCGATTCCTAGCAAACCTGAGTTTGGCCCAAAATACCGCCCAGTAAACACAAGCTGCATGACATAGAGTGTGTGTGCGTAAGTGACCAGGAGAAAATCAAACATGGAGAGAGTTACACAGGGGACAACTGGTCACAGAAAGCCACCAGGCTCTATCCCCTTCCACTCCAATCTGACTGCTTTCAGGACTGGTTTCAAGAGACACAACTGACCAGGAACTTGGAAGGGCAGGGGCAGGAGAAATTGTTTGGAGACTCAACCTGACACCAGGAAATGTGGGGTCTGCAGGTGACATAGGGAACTAAGAATTGGCTCCCCCACAACACAAGTGGAACCCAGGGGAGATCCCTGGGGTAAAGTCCTCCAGTGGGGACCAGCAAGTACTGAGCCCTGGAGGTGTGCTGATTTAAAATCTCCAGACCAATTAGCATTCAGCCAAGAGCCTGGAACCCACCTAAGCCTAAATCCTGCCCCCAGAAATTCTACCTAGGAGATTACCTCTCTCACTCCAGCAATCCAGAGGTTGAAGTATCACACTCCAGAAGACCCTACCTAAAACTGCTGAGAAGAGAAGCTGAGAATATTTTGAACTCCAACGGAAAGAATTCTTTAACTTTTCATCAAGATTTTTTTTAATTCCTTTTCACTGTTTAATTGTGACCTTAATGGTACATGGACAATTATACAGAGTCCTATTTTTTTTCTTCTCATCTCTAGCATTTTTGAAGTCAATTATTTTATATGGATTAGTTTTTTTGTGAACTAGAATGTTCGATTAGTATATTTTCATTTTGTTTTTATTATTGTATTTTTTATTTTTTTATTTAAATATTTTGCTTTATGTATATTTTTCCTTCTACCTGTTCCCCTTGATTCTCTTTTCTTCTACTAACAGCCAATCTCTATTGTTCTCTCTTTCTCTCTTCTTTTAATCTTTTACTTCTGTCTTCTCTCCTCCTCCCTTATAATCATCATTCCTATATCACTTCTGTTCTCTTCCTTTTCACCATTTGAAATTGTAAACTCTTGCAAACTTTCTGTTTTTACTGTACACAATAACTGATCATATAATCTCTGTTTATTGTGGTAATTAACATTGTATATGTTATAGTAGAAAGTATTTGGTTTAATGCTGTATATTGCTTGGATTGGATGTTGTTATTATTTGTCTCCCCCTGAACAGTGATGTATTGGAAACTTTCAGGGCACTGTAAGTCCACTGGGTAGAAAGTCTACTGCCTCAGATCCATACTGTTAGATGGGTAGACACACAAACCACATGAAAAAGCAAGGGAACAAATCACTCCAAGCAAACCAACATACTCCAATAACAGAATTTGTTGTTACCACAGTGGAAGAAATGTCAGAGAAGGAGTTTAGAATGTATATAGTTAAACTGATTTGCGAAGTAAAGGATAATGTAAGAGGGTAAATTCAGGTAGCAAAAGATCACTTCCATAAAGTGATAGAGAATCTGAAAAACAAACAGAAATCCTTGAAATGAAGAAAACAATAAACCAAATTGGAAGATAGAACCTCAAAGAATGAAGACAAAATATATAATCTTGAAAATAAAGTTGACCACAGAGAGAAGATGTTAAGAAACCATGGACAGAACTTCTAAGAATTATGGGATAATATGAAAAGAGCAAATTTAAGATTTATCAGGGTAGATGAAGGTGCAGAAATACAAACCAAAGGAATGCACAATCTTTTCAGTGAAATAATGTCAGAAAATTTCCCAAAGTTAAAGATTGAAATGGAAAATCAAATAAAGAGGCTAACAGGACCCCAAATATGCAAAATTACAACAGACCCACATCAAGGCACATTATAATGAAAATGCCTAGTATACAGAATAAGAATAAAATTTGAAAGGCTGCATGAGAAAAACATCAGATTACATATATGGAGAGAAAAACTCAGATCTCATCTAATTGCTCAACCCAGACCCTCAAAGCTAGGAGGTCCTGAAATAACATATACCAAGCTTTGAAGGAAAATGAATGCCAACCAAGAATCCTACATCAAGCAAAATTAAGCTTCAAATTCAAAGACGAAATAAAAACCTTCCATGATACACAAAAATTAAAAGAATTCACAACCAGAATGCCTGCACTTCAGACTATTCCCACCAATGTATTCCATGAAGATGAAATGAAAAAAAAGTGAAAACCAGCAATGGGAGGAACTATATTAAAGGAATGGTCAATCAAAGGAGAAACTAATTCAAATTAAAAACTAGAAATAAATCAAAATAACCAAGAATACAAATCATATCTCAATAATAACCTTGAACATTAATGACCTAAACTCATCAATCAAAAGACATAGATTGAGGTGAGGGTTGTGGCTCAGTGGTAGAGCACTTGCCTAGCATGTGTGAGGCACTGCATTTGATTCTCAGCACCACACAAATAAATAAATAAAGGTATTGTGCCCATTTATTACTAGAAAAAAAAAAAAGACATAGACTGGCAGATTGGATTAAAAAACAAGAACCAACAACATCCTGTCTCCAAGAGACTCTCCTCATAGGCAAAGACCACAGACTAAGGGTGAAAGAATGGGAAAATATGTTTCACCCATGTGGATCATCTGAACAAGCAGGGATTTCTATCCTCTAAAACAGACCAAGTTATGTAAGCTATACAAATGTGATTATGCAATTGTAATATTACCTTAATATATTTTTAGCATATCTAGGGTGGTTTTGATAGCTTCCTTTCCATTGATATTTTTTCTTGATTAGACTTGTTAGATTTTTATCAACTTTTAGCTGTATTATTTCTTTTCTATTTCACATATTTCTGCTCCTACTTTTATTTTTTTCTTCCTACTACTTAATTTGCAAATAATTTGATTGTTAATCTAGCTTCTTTCTGATAAAAGTACTTTAAGTTATAAGTGTTCATCTGAGTACTATTTCATCCCAGAGATTCTGATATTTTAAGTTTTTATTATCACTTAGTTCAAAGCACTTTTTATGTACTTTTCTTATGCTTTCTTTTTTGAGTTCTGAGATATTTATAAGTGTGCCATTTAATTTTGAAGTAGTTGAGACGTGGGGGTGGGGTTCTATATCTTTTTTTTTTTTTTTTTTGAACCAGTCGCTGGAATTACAGGCGTGCGCCACCGCGCCAGCAGTGTTCTGTATCTTAAGGTGATTGGTTTCCAATGTAATAAATCATGCAGGAAACACAGTCTGCTTGATTTCAAATTTTTTAAAATTACTCAAAGTTTGTTTTATGACAGAATATAGTCTATCCTTATTAATTTTCTATTTGTCATTTTTGTGTATAGTTCTCTATAAATAACAAATAGGTCAAGATGGCTGATAATGTTAAGTCTCCTATATCATTACTCCTTCCAGCAAAGTGAGGGGTCTTAAAATCTCCAAATATGATTGTGGATTTGTCTTTCTAGTTTTATTAATTTTTACTTCAAGTATTTTAAATTTTGTTATTAGGTACAAACACATTTAGGATTGTTTTACTGTCTTATAGAAGTTACCCTATTATGGTTATGAAATATTCCCCTTTATCTCTGAAAATACTTTTTCTTGAAACTTACTTTATTTTATTTTATTTATTTATTTATTTATTTATTGGTACTGGGGATTGAACCCAGGGGCACTCCACCACTGAGTCATATCCCCAGCCCTATTTTGTATTTTATTTAGAGACAGGGTCTCACTGAGTTGCTTAGGGCCTTGCTGAGTTGCTGAGGCTGGCTTTGAACTTGAGATTCTCCTGCCTCAGCCTCCCAAGTGCTGGGATTACAGGCCTGCACCACCGCACCCAGCAAAACTTATTTTATATTAATAGCTCTATTTCAGATTTCTCATGCTTATTTTTCCCTTCTTTTTCTTTTAACCTACTGGTATATTGATATTTAAAGTGTGGCATATGTATAGAGCATATAGTTATTGTTTGCTTTTTACACATGTTGAACATTTATTTGTAATTATAATATCTAGTTCATTATATTTAAATTAATTATTGATATTATTGAAAAAAAAAGAACACCTGACATGAAGGTCAGTGAGAAATTGGGTAAATGATAGGTCTCATGATGTCATATTTTGGAAAATGGATTAAATAGTCCTACTGTCAGACTCAGAGAGAAGATTGCTGGAATGCTCTGTTGCAATTGTTCACTCTCTCATTTATCATGGTACACAGCAACAGATTTATTTTATTGTTTGTTAACACCTTTTATTTTGCATATGAAAAATAACATATACAAAAAGACAAAACAAAACCAGGATGGAATGCCCAATCGTTGATCAAACCACTGATGGATGGGAACCTACTGGTCTCAATGCCATAGACCACATAGTGAAGAGGAGCCCTGATCCCTCTCCTCCTGGCACTTGGGCATGGGAGACAATAAGTTAACAATGAGCCCCACAATTAATTATTGCACGGCCGTGACAGCCTGAGTGGGTCAGGTATTTTGTTAGGTGGGTCAGAGCCCACGAGCAAACCAGAAAACAGCACAGCAGCACAGGCTGTGCACAGACTGCAGCTGCCCAGCACTCAGACCACTCCCATTCTGTCTTAAAGAGAAAACAGCCCGAGAAAAACCTTTCCTGGCACAGAGTAATGTAGGAGCAAAGGGAACCTGTCCCCAACCCCAATCAGGTTCAATCATTGAATCTGCTGAAATACACTGACAGCAGATCAACAGAAAAGGCAAAGGAGTTTACCATGGGCCCAAGGGCATCGCAGAAAGTTGAGTACCAAAAAATCCAGGGAGCTTTAGAGACTTAGATATCCTCTTCATAGGGAAGAGGGAAGTGGGGGGTGTAGGCAATTTTAGAGGAAAAGTAAATGATTTTTAGGGGAGATGAGTGGACTCAAAAAAAGAAAATAGCCTGCGACCCAAACCTGAAACAAAGTCTGTTGGCTCTGTGTGTAGCTCCTTCCTGCAACATGCCTCAGTCTCCCTTGGCTGGTGGGGTATCTGGGGAAGGGAGTCACAACAGCTGAGTATCTTCTGGAGGATTCAGCCTTGAAGGGAGACAAGGGAAAACCTCTCCTGCACCTGAGGCTCCCTGAATGGCTTTTAATTTGGAGTCCAAAGTGGCATATTTGGGGGATACAGTTTTTGAGCCCCAACAGCAGACAACAGGCACATACCTTGGCCATGCCTAGCAGCCATTAGTCAGCTAACAGGGATTCTGATATTTGAGCTCACAACTGCAGTAGGGGATGTTCAATTAGCAGCAGAAAAGAGAACTGGTCCCTGATAAGAAGAAGCAACAATCCACGCCAGCAGCACACCAATGCAGAATAAGAGTGACACGGGACATTCTGAAAAGGTCAGCAGACAAAACACAGAACCAGCTGACAAAAGAGGTGAATATGCACCCAGCGGAGACCCTTCCTTAGGCACACATCCCCAGCAGGGAAGAATAATAAATTAATAGCAGAACCACACTGGAAGGTGTTTGAGTTGTTAATATAGAAAATGGTGGTCACCTTCAGTGCAGTGTAAATGTAGGTCTCCTTCCATGTGTGGGTTTTGGCATCCGCAATTAACGCTTTTATTATCTCTATAAAGGTCCAAGCTAATGAACCCCTCCAGGTATTGCTACAGCTGTATTCAGAGGAGTGGGGAAAAAAAAAAAAAAAAAAAAAAAAAAACCAGACTGACTGACAATGAGAGTCCAGATTCTGGCGCCCCAAGGGGGTGGACCAAGTAGGCAATATTCCTCCCCATGCAGAATGGGCCCAGTGTTACAATTACTTAACACACTTTTCAACTAGTCCTCTAGAAGAAAAGGAAGATGGATTAAATCAAAGGTTTTCAGTGCTGCCAACTGCTAAGGAGGAATCTGTCATTTTCTAGATCAGGAAGGGAAAAAAAAAAAAAGGATGTGCTCCATGGACAATTATTTTGCTCTCTCTTTGTGCTCCCTCAGCTTCTGCTTCACATCACACTTCTCACACACCCCAGTGGCCTTTAGAGTACAGACAAATTTCTCTGACATTACTCCTCTCTCCAGTACCCTATTCTCATGCAAATTCCCCCATAAGTCCTCTTCTTTCTCATTCCATTCCCATTTTGAAACATAAAAAGAACAAAACCCCCAGAAGCCCTGTGGTTGCACCAGAAGGGGTAGAGGCTAGATAACCTTTTGTACCTTTTCCATCAGTGATTCCCGATCTGATCCCAACGTGTTCCCACTAATGCTGCTGCCTGAAATGGTCTGCAGATTGAGCTTTTGTCGCCATCCTATCAGATGCCCACAGCAATTCACATTCATAAAAAGTGAGATAAAATGTGTGTAACTGTTGGCCTGGACTCCTGAATTCCATTTTTGACTCTACTAATGATTTCTTTTCAAGGATAGATTTTTTTTTTTTTTTAAACCTCAGTAGAGAGAGTGAAGCCTCCCTGGCTGTCAGGAATAGTTTATTAAGAAACTAAAGCAGATCTCTCCAACACAAAATAAATTATTTGGTGAGTGTGGTTAATGCACAGCAAAATAGAGCAAGAGAATGGTTCATTCATTAAGTAAATATTTATTAATTACCTACATTATACCTATAGGAAATATTATGCAGAAGAATAGTCCCTGTGCTTAAAGAAACTCAGATCCAATACAAGAGATAAAATACTTTTTTAAAATGTGAGTGCTTAAAGGGCCCCAGGAGTTCAGAGAGGAAAGAATTACAACTCCCTAGTAGATGCTTTTTAGCTTTTTTTTGATTGGTTGCCTAGAGGCCCAAATGCACCAAATTCAATCCCAACTAATTCAATAGTTATCAAGGCCATAAAATAGAAAATATTTGCTGTGAAGGCTACAAACACCTTGATGAGCCAAAGCTATTATTTAGGGAACACTTGCCTCAAACACTATTTATTACACATATATGATTTAACCCCCTCAGTGACCCTGAGAAGTAGATAAAGCTAGTGGACCCATTTCACAGATAAAGGAAGTTCAAACAGGCTGTCATTTATCCAAGAAAAGTGGCAATACAAGAATTCTAAAAAATTCTCTGATCTTTCCGTCTGAGTGTTTATCACTGCTTGTACTACCTCTCATTTTACCAGACTTTTTCTCTACTCTTAGGTTCATTATGGAGGGGCTGCAAATTGAATGACAACAGACAGATTAGCAAGAGAAAAGACAGATTTTCATTCACAGCAGTGGGAGTTCAAAGAAAAATGGGACTCCAGGAAGCAGTAAGAATTTGAGGTTTATTCCACTTCCCCTCTTTTTTTCTTTTTTTCTTTTTCTTTTCTTTTCTTTTTTTTTTTTTTTTTTTTTTGCAGTGGTGCTGGGGATTGAACTCGGGCTTCACACGTGCTAGGCAAGCACCCTACCATTCAGCTACACCTCCAGCCTCTTGGGTTTTTATTCTGAGATGGAATCTCACTAAATTGCTCAGGCTGGCCTCAAACTTGTGATCCTCCTGCCTCAACTTCCCAAGTAGCTGAGATTATAGGCCTGTGACACCAAGCCTGGCTATTTACCATCTTAATGGAGAATGAGAAGGGGCAGAAGTGCCCTTCTGTGAGAACAAATTACTTCTTAGAAGGTAGGGAGAGAAGACACACCGAAACAACAACGAACTTTTTAAAAAGATAAATGGCCCTTAGGAGAATACATAGGAGATGTAATAGCTTTGTGACCACGTCTGTTTGGGGTGTTAGGCTGACTTCTATCTTCTTTGAGAAGATAAAATAGAGTTGGTTCCAGGGAAGGGATCCATGATAACTGAGTTCTTTTGGAAGGCTCTGATTGTGGGCATGTAAGTCATTCCAGAAATGCCTTCAGCCTAAAATAATCTTTACGCCCAGAGTGGCCTATTTTGGAGTGGCAAATCCTGATTCCCTTCTGTTTTAGCCTCTGAGAACAAGAACACAAGAACAATAGTACAAAAGAGGACATTGTAAATACCACTAAAGAAGGACTAAAAGCCAGTGAAGAATCAGAGAAAGAGCTCACTCCTGATGAGAAGATCAGGAAAAACTGAATCAAAGCAGAGGCATAAGATGCAGCTCAGTAGGAACAGACTGGACAAAAATTTCTGGAAGGCTGAAGCAGCATTTCCATTGGACACAGTAGGAGAAGGGGATAAAATCTATCCAGAGCACATTACATAATCAGTGTGGCTGGGAAAATAGGGAATACCTCAAAAATTTCCATGTCGTCCTTGCATAGGGTCTCAGCTCCCTTTGACATGTCACTCCAGGTGAGGAACAGGCCTATTTCTGTTTAAGCAGGAACTAGATTTTGCCAGAAGTAGGAGCTATATTGACCTTTTGAAACAAAAGTCTATCCTTTCCAGGATATCCCTTAATTACATGTAAATCCCTGTTAAACCGTAAAAATTCTGTTACAATAATTGATGGCTCCAATTTTACTGCTCCAGTTGGAGTAAAAGTCCTCAGTAGGAAGGTCCTGGCACCTGAAGTGCTGGCATCCATTGTGAAGTCACAAGCAGTGGGTCTCTAAGACTCTTTCCACGGATTTTCCTTTTTAAAAAACAAATGAGAGAAGAATCTGATTTTACTAAATTGACTAACTTTACTCTCATTTTACTGATTTGCATTCCACCAGGCTCTCTTTAGTGTCTGAGGAAAGGCAGGGAATCAGCTCTGGCAAAGAATTGTACATAATAACCAGCCTATCTTCTGCTGATAGCAGAAAGTCTGCCTGAGGATGCACGTCGTTGTCACATGGATCACTGTTGTAAAAGTTTGTATGCACCGGGCTTTCACCTCCCTTCAGAAGAGCAGTATTTTTGTTCTGTGTTCTATGTTAAGTACATAGTGGATAGGAAGAAAGCTCCTTAAGGAGCTATAAAGAAAATGCATCACACAGTTTAAAAGGTATTGTATTAATACCTTACAATCATCTCAAGTGGCCTTTGCAAACACGTGCCTGGCTTCCTAATTTTTCAGAAACATTAGTGCAGGTATTGGGGCGGGGGGAATCTTTTTGGATGGTGGAAGGGATTCACACAACCTAAATCACCAGCATGAAAAGACCTCAGTGAATGACAGACACCAGCACCTCCTGCACGATCGTGAGCTGTTATGCTGGACACATGGACATAATGAGTGGAAATAACCCGGCAGGCTCACACCATGGGTCTGTTTAGTTAACCCTCCCCAAGACTGTAACTGAGTGCAGCTAGAAGAAAAAAGTAGACCTTCCCCTCTTTTCTTCCTGCCCTCACTTCTAAAGAAGTCTCCGTAGTTGTATAAACTAATTAACGAACCATTCAGATGTTTTGTCAAGAGGCAGGAATCACAGAGATCACAGTGGTTCAAAACATGCTTTCTTAAATATATCTATACATTAAGCATGAGACTATTTCTGGCTAAGTAAAAGAGTAGTCGTAACTACCGTCATAAATCACTGACTTTTCTCAGGTTGTTTAAAGCAGGATGGAAAGTTCAGCCAGTCAAAGCTTGGGGCTGGCTCTCTGTTCCACACCTCATAAAATGAACCCAAGGTACCGTTGTAAGAAAGCAACTTAGACCAGACAATGCCAGAGCCACTGAGGAAGAGAGAAAATGTGGAAAGCAAACTATAGGCTTTAAAAATGCAAATCCAGCTTATGTTTGGATTCCACCATTTTAAAATATGTCCTCTCAGCCTGCTAGCCACTCTGCTTGGAAGGAAACCCTTAATTTATTTCTAAGGAGTGCCAGGATTCATTAGAATCATAGTCTCCTTATCCAGCCTCATGGTTTTAAAAATGGCCTCTGGGTACTTGCCTAAAATAACTTTTTAGAGTCTGTACTCCAATAAAGAGTTCTTTGCTGAAACTTGGATCAGATGTTCATTTATTGCCCTCACCTCTTAATCAATTAAAAAACATATCATAAAAGCACATTCCTTATAAGAGGAAAAACATAGGAGTTATTCTCCTTGCTGTGCTCAGAGCATAATTTTTCTAGAATGAAAGGAAACTACACATGTGTACTGAGTGAAGAAAATGTGCCTGCATCCTGGGGTAGCTGTGTGAAATATTATTACCTTATCAGAATCAGACAGAAACCAATGGGTAGGAGGAAATAACTTCCCTTTGCAGCCATCAACTCTAGGCAGGGTGGGGTGGGGGTGTCTGTAGGATTAGAAAATCAGTGTATTTCTGATTTTTAAAACTGAACATTTTCTGGCTAAAAGGAAACTGTTGTTCTGTCTTAGAATCGAGATGGCCACAAAGGTGCTTAGTGGAGATGGTTTATTCCTAAATCCCCTCTTCTTGAAAAAATATTTATTTAAGAGATCAAAGCCTGTGAGCCTATCATCAACTTTCCATTCTTCTTAGCACATGGCTATTTTGAAACCAGCCAGCTCCCAAATATAGGCATGGAGACATATGATGTCAGAGTCTAGCATGCACATTCTCCCCACCCCACACCCACACTCACATATGCTCATGAAGAATGGAAACATGTCCCAAAGTCATGAATAGTTGAGCATGCTTTGAAAGGTTATATTTCTGCATCCCCAGAGATGGAAGAGAAGGAAGGATGCAGACAGCAGGAGATATTATAGCAGAGAGGGCTAGCCTCACTAATTAGAATTTTCTAGTCTCTAAAAACAATGAGCCACTGAACAAATGAAATCAAAAACAGCAACAGGGCAGGTGTGGTGGCACATGCCTATAATCCCAACGGCTTAGGAGGCTGAGGCAGGAGGATGGCAAGTTCAGAGCCAGTCTCAGCAATTTAGCAAGACCCTGAGCAACGCAGTGAGACCCTGTCTCTAAATAAAATATAAAAAGGGATAGGGATGTGGCTCAGTGGTTTAGCACCGCTAGGTTCAATCCCTGCACCAAAAAAAACCCAAAAAACAAAAAAGCCAACAACAAACAAGAGTTATTGATCCTCTTAGGAGTCCATTTAGGGTCCATTTAAAAGAGAAACATTTCGACATGTTAGATTTAGCATGATTTTGTCCCTCAGCTAAAGACAATCCATCAATGAACATATAATTTCAAGTGTTACCTATGTACTGCAACTAGGATTAAGGGCTAAATATCAGAGAAGCTAAGGTTTCTAGTCATAGAAAGTCAGTAGTCTAGTTTGGAAGGTCCACTCAGGCTGCACCAACACAATATCATAGACTAGGTGACTTATAATCAATAGAAATTTATTACTCACAGTTCTGAAAGTTGGAAAGTCTGAGATGGAGGAACCAGCAGATTCAGTGTCTGATGAGGAACCAGCTCACTGAAGGCCTTCACATGGTGGAAGAGGTAAAATAGCTCCTTGGGACTTCTTCTTTCTTTCTTTTTTTCTTTTTGCAGTACTAGAGTTTGAACACAGGGTACCCTCCCACTGAGCTATATCTCTAGCCCTTCTTATTTTTTATTTTGAGACAGGTTCTCATTACATTGCTCAGCTGGCTCAAACTTTTGATCCTCCTGTCTCAGTTTCCTGAGTAACTGGGATTACAAGTGTGTGTGCACCTCCGTGCCCAGCTCTGGGGCATCTTTTATAATAGCACAAATCCCATTGATGAGGGTTCCTCCCTTATGACCTAACCACTTCCCAAAGTCTCCATCTCAAATACCATAATCTTGGGGGTTAGGATTTCAGCATATGAATTTGAAGGGGATATGAACATTCAGACCATAACAGAAAGCATGAAGAATATATGGAATAATTAACAAACTATGCTAGATAATATATAATAAAGAGAACAATCACGTGCCCATCAGAAGGTGTTGTGAATTCCACTGGGTTGTGTTGCAGTTTGGGCTCCTCAGGAAGCAGACCCTGAGGTGAAGATCAGGGTGAAAATTATTAGGCAGATGATCGGAGCCAACACCTATGGAGGATAGGAGGGACTCAGGACTGGGCCAATGGAGAAGCTGGGCTGTGGTGCAGACCCTCTAGGGGGAGTTCTGAAGCTGGGATGTTTTTCAAAATTGTCCCAAGCCTGTTTAGACCACTCCACATTCCCATCTGTCACTGGGTATGGTGTGCCCAGAAAGAAATGTGGCCAAGGACAAGAGGTACACTCTCAAGAGGAAGCAATTCCTAGGTTCCCTATTGATTGCTCCCACTTGACCTAAATGGCTCCCAGCATCCAAGGGAGTAAGCTCCACCTTGAAGCGAGAATCTAGGCAATGCACCACAGCATCTGCGGGAGGAGGTCTCCAGAGCAGAATTTCTACCACTCAGGGAAAGGACCCCATTCACAAAGGAAAGCCCTCAGTGACCTCAGTTTCCTCAGCCACCTCTATCTGCCTATATGATCTAGGGGTAATCACCCAACTCAAGCTTACACACTTCATTTTTCTCTGGGATTTGAAACCTGGCATAAATATAGACAACAGCCATCACTAATGCTGCGGCAGTGCCCTAAAAAAAGTCTTGATGTTTTTACAGCTGAGATTCCTGAGGGGTCTCTACTCCTCTGGTGGGAAACCAGAGTTCCAGTTCTCCCCTCAGCTCTGTGAGATACCTCATGGCCTTCCTAGGAAATGCATGTTTTGGCTTGTGTTTTAGTCAATTTTCTGTCACTGTGACAAAATGCCTGAAAAACCCAACTTCGAAGGAGGGATGGTTTATCTTGGCTCAGTTTCAGAGGTTTCAGTTCATAGTCACTTGGCCCCCATCATATGGGTCCTATGATAAGGCAGAACATCATGGGAACATGTGGTGAAGCAAAGCTGCTCACCTCAAAGGGGCCAAGCAGTAGAGAGAGAGGAAGGGGCTGGGGTCCCTAAAACCCCTTCAGGGGCAATGACTCAATGTCCTTCCACTAGACCCCACCCATAAAGGTCCACCACCTCCCAATAGTGTGTCCAGCTGTTAACCAAGCCTTTAGAATATGAGACCTTGGGGGACATTTACGATCCAAACCATAACAGCCTGTACTCCAGAACTGGGTTTGTTGAGAAAGAAAGGAAAAAAAGAAAGAGAGAGAGAGAGAGAGAAAGGGAGAGAGAGAAAAGAATGAAAAAAAAAATCCTACTTAATAAATAAGGATGTCAGGGAGGACAGAAAGAATCTATTTTGTGATGTGTGTGTGTGTGTGTGTGTGTGTGTGTGATGTCTAGGTCTCCAAGATTCTCAGTCTCATGAGACAAGGAACAGGTCTGCTGTGTGTGCTGTGGGATTCCCACTAAGCATTGTGATTGGCATAGGACAAGCATCTAATAAGCATTTATTCAATGAATGAATGGATAAAAATGGGGAACTTCATAGCAGGCTAGGGTCACCCAAAGGCTTCATGACAGAGGCGGAACTTGACCTCAGCATTTCATGAAATGACTTAGCTGAGCAGAGAAAGACAACCTCAGAGGAAGAAAAGTGGCATGAAGAAACTGGAGAAGAAGGGCAGCCAGCCGGGAAAGGAGGGTGTGGATTATGGGATTAGACCAGATTGTGCAGACTGTTGAAACTCATGAAGAACAAGACAGACTTCATGTGGCAGGAAGACATTGCTAGATCATTGTGCAAAGGATAACTGGCTTCCTTATCCACTTCCTTCCCCTCTGCTGAAAACTCAGACTGAAAGACAAATTCATGCCAAAACCTGTTAGAAATTTTCACCCACCATTATTGCCATTGGAGCTGGGTTCAGAAAAATCTAACTAGAGCCAGACTGAAAACATAAGACATATTTTACCTCCCTCTGAGTCTACTTCCTGTCTCAGAGACTAAGAGTATGTGGCTACCAAAACACTAAATAATGAGCAGAGAGGAAGTCAGAATAAGATCCCTGCATGCAGGCCATTTCTCTGCCAGAAACTTCAGGTTTTGTAGCAGTGATGCACTGCATCCTCTGAGGCATAAGCCCCACAATAAAGTTCTATAGCTGAGCCAGTATAGGGACGTGCCCCTGTCGTTCCAGCTATTGCAGAGGCTGAGGTAGAAGGATCACTTGAACCCATGAATTTAAGACCAGCATGAACACCATAGGGAGACTCATTTCTTTAAAAAAAAAAAAAAATCTAGATATCAAAAGTGAGCCACCTGAAATATCAGTGTAGGAGAATAAAACATGCCGCTCCCCCAAATTGCCTATTAGGCAGACCTTGTAGACACAGAAGGAATTCTGTGGCACTCTAGAAGTGACCCTTTTGTAAGGAAATTATATCTGTAAAGGAAATTAACCCTGAATTGAAAACTACCTCAATGAGGTGTCATTCATTTCTCTGGATATCACCCATGTAGGTATGAGGTGCACATATTAATAAACTTCTTTTTGTTTCTCTCTTACTTGTTCTCTCTCTCTTTTGTTTCTCTCTTTCTCTTGTTCATCTGAGCTAAGTATATGGTGGGGGTTCAAGACATGCTACCCCGAATTATGGCATGTTGGCATTTGATAAAATAGAAGCAGGAAGGTCTCTGACCTGCTCCTACTGGACTCTCTTGGCACAGGCCATCTACAAATTCTCTGACCAGCTAGGGGGTGTAGCTCAATAGTAGAGTGCTCGCCTAACATGGGCAAGGCCTTGGGTTCCATTTCTAGTACTGCAAAAATAAATACATACATACATACATACATACATACATAAATATATAAATACATAGTATTTCCTCTTTCTTTGGATCTTCATTTCTGGACATGTGTCATATGAAACTTATATTAAATAAATATGTATGCTTTTCTCTTGTTAACTTGTCGTTTGTTTTATAGACCTCAGCCTTGAAACTTGAAATGGGTAAGGAAAGAATATTAGTTTTCTTCCTTACAAAGGATAAAGAGAAAATTATTTTTCCTCCCCTAAAAGGTGGAGTCAGAGAAAAGAAGAATCCAGGTGGCAGGTGGTCCTCAGCATGGCAATCTGTCTTAGAGGTTGTGATCTTCCCTGGGGTTTACAGTTTACCTGGGAGTTACAGGTGTTGGTTCAAATAATCAAAGACAAGTTGAGGGTTGGCTAGGGAGGCATCATGCCTGAGCATCACAGGAAGCCCACTTGAGACTGTTTTAGAGTGTGGGTAAGAGCTGAGTCCATAATTTTGCACTTAGCTGCAAGGAGAAGCATTTAATGAGCAGAGCCAAGAGCAATTAATTCCTTGGTCTAAAAGCAATCATCAAGCATGAATAGATCTTTTGTTTGAAGTTCAGAAAAAGAGAGGGAAAAAACTTGAGGTCTGTGAACTCACACTCAGATAAAACAGAAAGGGAAAAAAAAAATCCCCCAAAACTCACCAGTTGAGAATGCTCCTATCCAGAATCCAGGAAAAAATTAGGGAACCATTTGTTATCCTTAATACAATGAAAGCAAGAAGACACAAATGATCCATCTGTAAAAGAAATAAACACCATAAAGAGAAAACAGGTTGAAAATGAAGGCAAAAGTATTCATGAGATTAGTTAATATACTTTATATATACTTTATAATATACATTGTTATTTATTTATATATAAAGTATTCATTATAAACAAATAATTTAAAAAGGAAGCAAAAGAAGAGTTTATCACAAGAATGTGGGGTGATTTACAGACCACAGGAGTGGAAAAGATCAGGGTCTCAGAAAGGACCAGAGCTAGAATGCTCTGCTATGCTCTGGTATGAATATAGGGAAGGAGGTCATGCTTTTTCCGACTTCTCTTTGTCCCACTTCTTCACCAACAATGGATATGACTAATATCTTTCATTTCATTACGACAATGGGAGACACAGTAGCATCTCATTTTAATACACATTTCTGTGATTATTAAGGAAGTTGAGTATGTTCTCATGTTTATCAATATTTCCATTCAGCCTGAACGGGGCTGCTATGAGAAATGAAATGAAAGAATAGAGAAAAAAAATTGAAAACAAATGGAGGCTGCTGTGTTACTCTATTCTTGAAAAAAAAAAATGAACAGCGGTTTATATTGAACACATATTTCAAATAAATTCTGAAGTTCATCAGGTTTCTATTAAAGAAGAGCAATGTGTATCTAGAGAAAGACTATTTTAGATGATGAAACTGCAACCAAACAAATAAGCACTCGATGGCTAGATGTGATAAAGAGCTGTCATTTATCCCTAAACCAAAACAAAGAGGAAAAAAGGGAAAAAATGCTAAGCCTCAAAAGAAATTTCATGTCCTAGGTCATCCTTTCTAGACACCTTTTGTCTGGTTTTTGTGGGACTTTATTTCCAGGTAGGCAAGCACCCCACCACTGAGCTGCACCCCTAAGCCCCAGGCACTCGCCTTCTCTCTCTCTCTCTTTCTCTCTCTCTCTCTCTCTCTCTCTCTTTGAAACAGGAGTCTTGCTATATTGCCCAGTTTGCCTCCAATTCCTGGGCTCAAGCAATCTTCCTGCCTCAGCTTCCCAAGTCACTGGGATTACAGGCAGGCTCCACCAAGCCCAGCTGGACCTCACTTCTTAAAGTCTCCACCACCTTTTAATTCTGTTATATAGAAGCCCAAGCTTCCAGGACAGGAACCTTTGGGGGATGAAACATAGCCAAACCACAGCAGACCTGTTCTACCGGGCCTCCCATACCTGGTAGAAAAAGTGTGATTTCCAACTGGGTGAAAGGATCTGTCTTGTCTATCAAGACATGTGTGAGTGAGGAGCACACAGTGAAGAGGCAGACAATCTTGCTTAAGAGAGCGAGTGTCATCTTCTCCTTCATCTAGGAACACTTTGAAAGACTGACAAACATTATTATTATTATTTTCCCAAAATATGCTCACAGAAGGTTAATTATAATCAGAAAAAATTACCCTTAGCCAGGCTCAGTGGTGCTAGACTATATCCCAGCTACTCGGGAGGCTGAGGCAGGAGGATCACAAGTTGGAGACCAACCTGGGCAATTTAGCAAGATTCTGTCTCAAAATAAAAAGGACTAGGGGTGTAGCTCAGTGGTAGAGTGGCTCTGGATTTAATTCTCGATACCTCAAAGAAAGAAAAAAGAAAGAAAGAATGAATTATTCTTTACTACTTAAAATAGGATTAAGCATTCTGCCTCCAACTGAAGGGTGTATAGCATGCAAAAGAACACCCAATCTAACTTGTGTAAGCCCTAAAATCTGACTTTCTAAAAATCCTACTTTAATTTTCTAACCTTCCTCCCAGAAATACAAACAAAGTAAATGCCACAAGAGACTATTTCTACCTACTTCCTCACAGACCACTTATTTGGTCTTCATTAGACACTCCAAAACTAGCAATGTAAATCTGATCTATGTTGAAAAAGAGCTTTTAAAATATATAGATGTTTTTCTTAACCAGAGATAACCAGAAACAAAATTGTCTTATTCTAGCTCCAGTTATTTTATTTATTTAAAAAAAAAAAAAAAAAAAAAAAACTTTTCATGCCAGCCATAGTACAACAAAGGAAGCCAAGTAGAATCCTTGTGCTTCCTCCTCTGTGTCTGAGGAGCGATGTCGTTATCGCACTAAGGATCCATTTCTGATTTAGAAGGCCCTAGATATATAAGCTCATGCACATCTAGAACTGCAATGTGCACTTTCCAACTTACCCTGGGAGTGGGCATACTTCTGTCATCTGTATACCATTTAAAGGGAAAACGTCCATTAAAGAGAAGATAAGCATAAGCAAACCATTTGCACATCTAAAAATCTGTTTTAAAAACTTGAAACAGTTGGAATTTCAACTGACCAGAAAGATCTAAATTTATGCTCACTTCAAAGCAAGCCGAGTACCACTGGCATTGTTTTCTAAGGAATGCCCAGGCCCCTCCGTAGCTCCTGTCAGAGGTTTTGGGATTCCAAGAAACCAGTCTTTCAGAGTGTTCCTCGATAAAGGAGAAGATGACACCTGTTCTCCTAAACGAGATTGTTTGCCTCTTCCACTGTGTGCTCCTCACTCACACTGACCATGCTTTGTGATGTGACTGTTTACATGTTTGCTCCTACTTTTATTTTTTATTTTGAGACAGAGTCTCTATACGTTACTTAGAGCCTGGCTAAATGACCAAAGCTGGCTTTGAACTCATGATTCTCCTACCTCAGCCTCCTGACTGGCTGGGATTACAGGCAGGTGCCTGTCAGCCCAGCTTGCCTGCTCCTATTGAGCTCAGAAAACAGTAAACCAAAGTATGAGCTTTGACCTGCTGAGCTGGAGAAACAGGCTCAAAACTAGGGTCTCTCTGACCCTCTTCCTCCCATCTCTCCATCACCTTTGATTCTCTTTCTCCCCTGAAGTGCTGGCAGAGGCTTTCTCTGAAGTTCTATGATCTAACTAAGGAAAGTTCCCTTCCCAGAAATAATGAAACTATTAACAAATCTCATTAATTGGGAAGGATTAATCACCTAGAACCTGCAGAAATTTTGTTCCAGACCATTGTCGTTTCTTTGCGCCAATTCATCAGTCCCCAAAATCACTTATGACCCCTAAAACTGCCTAAAGCCCCCCCATTCCCCTCACCCCTGTTAAGAGAATATTTAAGACTCAATCACCTGACCCTTCCCGAGTCTCATGTTGTGCATGGCTCCCATGACCATGCACATGTTAAAAAACATGTACTCCTTTTTCTGCTATTAATCTATTATCAGTTTATTTCAGCAGATTTGAACCTTCAGAGAAGGAGGGGAAATTTCCTTCACCTCTATACTCCTCAAAGGAAGGGGCAGTGTCCTGGACAACATTTCCTCCTCACTCCTTCCTCAGTGCCTACCGCAGCAACTGGAACATACACTCCATTCAAAAACTGCTTTAGTAGACAAATGAGTGTATGAATGAATATGTCAGGGAGGGAAAACTTTACCCCCCTAGGCTCTGTATATTCGGACTTGCAAATTAAACTGACAAAAGATTGGCAAGAGGAAAAAAAGATTTAATTACATATATGCACACACATATATGCATATGTGTTCACAACTCATATATGTATGAGTTCACAAAGATATGACACAAAGAGACAGAATTTGGGGCTTATACTCTATCTTTTTTTAATTTTTTTTTAGATTTTGATAGGCCTTTATTGTATTCATTTATTTATATGTAGTGTTGAGAATCTAACCCAGTGCCTCACACATGTTAGGCAAGCGCTCTTCCACTGAGCCACAACACCAGTCCTATACTCTATCTTAATAGGTGATAGGGAAGGGCTGAGGGGCACTTCTGGGAGAACAGGTGACTTCAAGGAAAAAAATCATTCATCACTTAAAAGAATACATAGAAGATTGGAAAATTGTCTTAGTCCATTTAGGTTGCTATAACAAAAATATGATAAACAGTAGAAATTTCTTTCTCACAGTTCTGGAGGCTGGGAAGTTCAAGATCTAGACATTGGCAGATTTGTGTCTGATAAGGGCTGTCTCTGGGTTCATATACAGTCATCTTTTCACACGATGGAAGTGGCGAGGGATCTTTCTGGTACCTCTTTTATAAGGATGCGAATCCCATTTATGAGGGCCCTGCCCTCTCGACCTGATCACCTGCCAAAAGTCCCATCTCCAAATACCCTTGCATTGGGGATCGAGTTTCAATTTATTAATTTTGGGTGACACAAACATTCAGACTACAGCAATCGTTTTTTGGGGTTTTGTTTGTTTGTTTGTTTGTTTTGAAACCGGGGATTGAACTCAGGGGCACTCAGCCACTGAGCCACATCCCCGTCCCTATTTTGTATTTTATTAGAGACAGGGTCTCACTGAGTTGCTTAGTGCCTTGCCCTTGATGAGGCTGGCTTTGAACTTGCGATCCTCCTGCCTCAGCCTCCCGAGCCACTGGGATTACAGGCGTGCACCACCGCGCCCAGCACAGCAATAGTTTTATGACAGTGTCTGTCCAGGTGATTTTTCATCCAGTGTTGACTCATACAGATTCTCTCTTCAGGATTAGGAGTCGAACTAACCTAGTCAGGAAACTTCCAGGGAGGGAATTTATGACAGGGAACTTTTTGAGGAGGCTCTGCTTTTAGGAAAATAATGGAAGCTCAGAACAAGCCTCTTTCTGCAGCTGTGGATTCCCAAATATCTTCAGCTTCAATTAATCCTTAGGCCACTGTGACATATTCCGAACACCTTCAAGAGAATAGATGAGTGAATGAATGAATGATTGAACAAATGAAAGCACAAGCAAAACTTCAGCCCACCCCACCATTCAAAGGCAGGAGCAGTGCAGATGGGACACCCTCAGGGATCTCTCTCCCCACCACACAAAATTGCTGTCTCCTTCTGCAGGAATCCAGAGGCCTTGACCCCCAAGAACAAGGAGGTGAGAACCACAGGAAAAGAGTTAGAGCCAAGAGCCTAGAACAGTGAGAAGAAAAAGAGAGAGAAGGATTTTGGAGGTAATATCTCCCAGAAGCTGGCAAAGACCACCAGAAATGTGAGAGGCCTGAACCCAGGAAGGCCTGGCGTGCCCTGCTCTACCTGTGTGACTGTGGATGAAGTGTGGGGTCTAATGACTTGAGAGGGAGTAATTAGTGACTTGCCTTGGGCACTGGCAAACAGCAGCGCCAAAGAGAGAGGGAGAATCCCAAAGGAGATTCATTGGAAACATTAAGTTATTCTTATTTTATTGTGTAAAGGAAGAAAATTGTGTTTTCCTCACCCATCCTGACACCATTATAACAATAGACAGATTACAAGAGAAAAACTTGCAAACTGATTTAGTATGAGTTTTACATAACACGGGAACCAGAGGAAATGAAGACCCAAAGAAATAGCCAGAGTGTTTTGTTTGCAGTGCTAACGATGGAACCTGGAACTTCTCACATGCTAAGCAAATGCTTCAGCCTCCTGAGTCACTGAGATTATAGACATGTACCACCCTGCCTATCTTACGTTGTTTTTATATATGTGGGTGCCATTGCCTATACAGGGTTAGGACCCCCAAATGTCTCAATCTACTCTATGATCACAGATATTGATAAATACAGGTTTTGCATCTCTGGGTATCTAAATAAAGAATCATGCAGAAGAGTACATGAGAAGTCTCCATAATGAAACAGACTTTGGTGAGAGCCTGTGAAAGCTGTCTCATTTCCTAATGCACTTTGGTTATTTATGAACACACATGTGATTAAAGGTTTGAGCTGAGTCCTTGTGTAATTAACTCTGTGTGCACGTGTGTCCATGTAAACGTTTGTAGAAGCATGTGTACACAAGACGTGGGTAAGTAAAGGATCCCAAATGGGAACCCAATCTCAAAAATTTTGGCTCAGAAGTAAGACAGCTTGAAACAATCTATAAAAAGGATAAGAAACAGAAAGGAAATGGAGTCAGCAGAGGATAAAGGCCAACATCTTACTGAAGAGGCCCAAGTAAATTGAAAATAGATGTGTACCACCAGTGAAACTGTTTGCTATGATGCTGTGATGCTGAAAAATTACCAGCTCTGTAATATGGTTTAAAACTGTGTTTACCAGCCTTGAATGGGTTTAGATATTCCCCAAAAGCATGCAAAAGAATTTTAGGATAGGTCGAAGAAAAAACTCATAGAGGAACATTGTTTCTAGTTTGTAGACATAAATTTGTGAAGTTTTAATTAACCTCGACTATTCTAAAATAGCACCTCACATTATAGAGAAAAGCAAAATCTCAGGGAAATGATTATTAATTTATCATTTCTTATTAATAGGAAGAAGTTAATTCTACTTTCTGAGGAGAATTATAGGAAACTTTTCAGTTTGATTGACTTTGCCAATGTAAAAATGAAGATGTAAAGTGCAGCATTTTAAATCTCATGCACAGGTTTGGAATTACAAGGAAATGGAAGAGATATGTAGATCTCAGCTGATTTCCTCCTGGGACCTGTTTACTTGAAGGTTTAGGTATTTTGCAAATCTCCTGCATTCTAATGACGCACCCTTTTTCAAACGGCTTTTACATTTCTGATCCTTGTTGATCCTCATAACAACTTTGCACATTGTCTGAGTGCTAAGTGTGAGGAAACATGAGCTACAGAGAAGGTGTGTGGTTTATTTGAGGTGTCACAGTCAGTGACAGCCCCACAACCAATAATTCCTATTCTTCTTCCCGTAGTAATTAATGCCTTCCAAGAACTATGGAGCTGCCCGCCATACTGTGTTATAATGAGGTCACACATGGAAATTCCCTGCTAGAAGACACCACACGGCCATCTTGGTTGTGTATGCTCATTCCAATGAGTTGGTGCCCACGCCAGGAAAAATATTTGAATGTGATCTGTGTTTATATGTGTAAAGGAAAAGGCCTCTGATGGGGGTCAGGACCTTTGAGTCCTAGCCCTTGTGTTTGTTATTAACAATAATACAGCCATAGCTCTAGCATTGAGTGCTTACTACAAATAAGGCATCTCCCTGAGCATGCCATCTGGAACATCTCCCTCGATCCTCACAGCTACTCTAGGCAGTAAATTCTCTTGGCTTCTACTGATCTGATAAAAAAAATTTAGTCCCAGAGAAACAAAATTAATTGCCCAAGGATATTGTTATGGTTTGTATATGAGGCGTCCCCCCAAAACTCCTCTGTTTATGCAGGAATGCTGGGAGGTGAAATGATGAGATTGTGAGAGCTATGATTTATCAGTCCATCCTGGTTTAAATGGACTGTCTGGGTGTAGTTGTGGGCAGGTGGGGCATAGCTGGAGGAGGTGGGTCACTGAAGGTATCCCCTGGAAGGATTCCTCTTCCCTGTGACTCCATACCCACTTCTCTTTCTGCTTCCTGACTCCACCATGAGCTGAGTAGCTTTCCTCCACCAGGTCCCTAGGCCATGATGGCCCACCTCGCCTCAGACCCAAAGCAATGAAGCCAGCCAAGGTGGACTAAACGTCTGAAATTATGACCCAAAATAAACTTTCCCTTCTCCAAATTGTTCCTATGTGGTATTTTGGTTATGGTAATGAAAAGCTAAACAAAAATGTAGCTAATAGGATGAGAAGCCAGGACTTGAACTTGGTGGTCAAACTCCAGAGTTTCTGCTTCTGATCACTGTGAAGACCTGACTTGGGCAATCTTAGTTTTTCTGGGTTCAGTTTCTTTGATTATTTAGCAAGAAGGGTCTTATTAAGCCTCTTTCAATTCCACATATATAGAATATAGGAACTGAAGAAGAAACAGAAACAAAGTCTAACCTCCCATTTGTTGGTTAGCATGCAAAAGGTGCTCTGAGCCCAACAGACAAAACTGAGGGCCTTCAGATGCCCACTAGCCATCGGTTTCCTCCATTTTAAACTTGTTTGCTTCATGTTAGTTTATTAATTACTGTAGTAATTAATGCCCTCCAAGAACTATGAAACTTCCAAGAAGTAAGATGTCCTCTTAGTATGTTACACACAGATTATTAAAATCTAAATGCTACCTTGAACCTCCTGGATAAGTAATCCTTCAAAAATCATTATCATGGATCATTTGTAAAATGAAGAATTATCCCCAGTAGGGGAAAATGGTGGGCACCTATACTCCCAGCTGCTTAGGAATCTGAGGCAGGAGGATCACTTGAATCTAGGAGTCAGGGACCAACATAGCACAACCCTGGCTCAAAAAAAAAACCAAACAACAACAACAAAAAAAAAAACCACTTAATTGTTTTTTTCGTAGGGGGTGGGCAGCTGCTGGAAATTGAACCCAGAATGCTTTACCACTGAACTACATCTGCAGACCTTTTTTTTTTTTTTTTTTTCAAATTTTAAGACAGGGTCTCACTGAGTTGCTGAGGCTGTCCTTGAACTGAGATCCTCCTGCCTCAGCTCTTGAGTTACTGGGATCTTAATTACTTTTATAAAACTCAGGTTTTCACTCTCACTTTATAAAGTGCTTAATGAGAAGCACTCCTGTAAGTCAACCAGTCATTTCTACGGCTTTGTGCTTTTTCTTTCATGATCCTAAAAAGTACTCCCAAGAGGTAGCGCAATCTGATCATACAACAATGCCTTCTTTCTTCTCCAATTCTTCATTTGCCTAATTCTGTTGCAGGGTGGGGTGGAGGGGTTCTGGTCTATCTGCTGGTTTTTATTAACACATCAACAATTATTTTACTTCAGTGACATATTTTGAGGTGATAGTTCATCAATAGATTAAGGAAACATTGCAATCTAACACATTCCAGTAAGTAATCAGGACAAGATTAATGGTTACACTTAATGAAAGCCATCTGTTTGTTAAAGCAGCTTGCTTGCTTCATTTCATTTTGGATTCCAATACATTGTGAGCACTTTGAAGCATACATGAGTCAGCTGAGTTGATGGAACTCTTTGGGTGTAATATTCACCTCTTTCAGAACACGGACCAATATCCACATGGTCTGTAGTTGGAAGAAAGAAAACAGACAACTGACAGGCTGTTTGGTTGACTTGATGGCTACCCTCAATTCTGTCTTTTTATTTCCCCCAGCTTACATGAATTGGCACGTGTTTTCTTGGTGTGTAGCCTCCATCACAGAATGATGGAAGCCAGACTGCTAAATTTCCTGGTCTTACAGTCATATTTTACCCTCTATCCCCAAAGATTACAAGTCAACAACCATAAAAATTAGGTAATTGCCTAAAATTAAATAGACAGTTTCTCCCATGGTGGCTTTTAACCTAATAATTGGATTAAAATACGTGTCGGAAGGGAGGGGGAAAGCATGCATTTCATCCTCAAAGTGAGTGTGTCTCCCTAAAATGTCCAGAACAGCTGGGCACAGTGGCACATGCCTGTAATCCCAGCAATTTGGGAGGTTATGGCAGGAGGATCACAAGTTCAAGGTCAGCAAGTTAGTGAGACCCTGTCCCAAAATAAAAAATAAAAAGGGTTGAGGGTATTGCTCAGTGGTAAAGCATCCCTGGATTCAATCCCCAGTACAAAAAAAAATAATAATAATATTCTTGAACAATGTATTAAAAAAATGGCCTGGGGATATAGCTCAGTTGATAGAGTGCTTGCCTTGCATGCACAAGGACCTGGGTTCAATCCCCAGCACCACAGGAAAAAAAAATTAATAACAATCTCTGGACATGAGATTGAATGATTATTTTCTTTTTAAAATGTTTTATTACCTGCATTTTCACTATGTATGTATGCATGTGTGTGACACTAACGATTGAACCCAGGAAAGCACTCTACTGCTGAGTTACATCCCCAGCTGTAATACCTGTATTTTCAATTGTTCTTCATAATCTCCTTTTTTTTTTTTTTTTTTTTTTTTAACGGTGCTGGGAATTGAACCCAGGGCCTTGTGCTTGTGAGGCAGGCACTCTACCAACTCAGCTATATCCCCAGCCCCTTCATAATCTCTTATAATCATTTTAATAATATTTACATAATCACTCTCTCTATATATATATGTATATATATACATATATATAACCTATGTTTTATCACCTTTTTGTCTTACTACCATGGATATAATTATATCATTTTCTAACTAATATTTTAATGTCAGGTACAATAGTAAATTAGATCCAATTTCATATCATTTTTACTTGACGATTTATAATTTTATTCCTCCTCTAAACCAAGAGCATACAAGCTGTATCAAAGAAAATCATTTTCTGTACAATAGTGCTAGCACTGAAATTGCATCCATCTCCATCATCAAATGGAAAGATCTCAAAAAATTCATTTTTCAAGTAGAAACTTCCTACTCATACAGTGGTTCAAGCCTGTAAATCCCAGCTACTCCTGAGGCAGAAGCAGGAAGATCCCAATTTGAGGCCAGACTGGGCAATTTACAGAGCTCCTGTCTCAAAATTAAAAATACGCCGGGCGCAGTGGCGCACACCTGTAATCCCAGCACTTGGGAGGCTGAGGCAGGAGGATCGCGAGTTCAAAACCAGCCTCAGCAACTTAGCGAGACCCTAAGCAACTCAGTGAGACCCTGTCTCTAAATAAAATACAAAATAGGGCTGGGGATGTGGCTCAGTGCTGGAGTGCCTCTGAGTTCAATCCCCAGTACCAAAAAAAAAAAGAAAGAAATAAGAGGGTTGGGGTGTGGCTCACTGGTAGAGCCCATCCACCAAGCCCTGGGTTCTATCCCAAGGAAGGAAGGAGGAAGGCAGGGAGGGAGGGAAGGAAGGGAGGAAGGAAGGAAGGGAGGAAGGAAGGAAGGAAGGAAGGGCATTATGGTTGGAGTGCCGCACAGTGGTAGAGAGTGTACTCAGCATGCAGGAGGCTCTGGGTTCAATACTCAGCATACACAACAAAAGAACCTTAAATGAAGAACAAATTGTCTGGAGATTCTCATTTTTTTCTGGCAATCTTAGCTAACCAGACAATAGCCCAGTATCCTGACAATTCAGAAAAGTCCCTAATAACCAATAAAGTACCTGCTCAGAAGAGAATCACTTTTCCTTCAGATACATGCAATGGAGTCTCAGTGTACAGAGAGACTCAGGGCGTGTTTGCTAATTCACCGGTGTCTGAGAAGACATTTTGGGTTGACTATTCTCATCCTCCAGGTTCCTAAGGACCATTTGAGATCTATTAGCAACCCTCAGAATAAGAACCCCACTCTCCAGGGGAGCAAGGACCACCATCCACTCTGCAGGTATTGTTTGGGCGGGTGGTCAGCTGTGAATTGCATGGCGCAGGACACTCAGACCTCCCTTCTGACATAAAGGGCCAGCACCTTTGGGATCTTGGGGTGTAATGGAAGAACAAGGAAAACACAACCTTTCTCACTTAAACTGCATGAAGCAAGGACACCTCCACCCAGCATGTGGGGCACCATAAATTCACCATAAATCCTACAAAAGTTGACAGGAGTATTTTCCTAACTTCCTGTTGCAATAACTCTTTGCTCCAAAGCAAATCATCCCCAAACTTAGTGAGTTCAAACAACAAGCCATTTATCTGCTCACAATTCTGCAGCTGAGCTGGAACCAACTGGGTAGTTTTTTCCTACTCTTGTCTGGGGTAACTCATGCAACCACACTCAGTTGATGGGGTAGCTGGGAGCCAGCTGGCACTGGCTGCCCCAGGATATTCTCGCTCATGTGTCTAAAATAGCTGGAATGACAGAGACAGCTGTGCCTCTCTCTCCCCATGTGGTCTCTCCTCAAAGACACTAGCCCAGGCTCATTCTCAAGAGAGCAGAAACAAAACAACAGGATCCCCTCAGGGTTCACACAATGTCAATTCCACTGCATTCTGTTAGTCAAAGCAAGAAGTAGCCCTAATCCAGGAGGTGGGGTGGTAGCCCTACTCTGGAAAAGGTAGCAAAGTGACTTTGCAAGGCAGTCACAGAGGCATGACTCATTGGGTCATTATATGCTAACATGGTACCACATTACCTTGGAATTCACTCCTGTGGCTGATGGAGACAGGGACAGCAGTACCTCAGGAATGGGAATGGGTGGTGCACCACATCAGTCATGCAGAGGTCAGAGTCCATGACCTTGTGAAAAAAAGAAGCTGAGCTGGGTATGAGGGTGCACACCTGCAATCCCAGCTGTTCAGAAGGTTGAGGCAGGAGGATCACAAGTTTGAGACCAGTCTGGGCAATTTAGCAAGAACTTGTCTCAAAAAAATAAAAAATAAAAAGGGCCAGGATACAGCTAAGCAACAAAAGAAAAACCTTATTTTTTTTTCCCATAAGTGGAAATGTGAATAAGTTTGTGGTTCCTATGATGAAGCAGGTGAAGACTAAACCACAATATAATTGGGGGCTAGGATGTAGCTCAGTGGTAGAGCACTGATCTAGCATGTGCAAGGTCCTAGGTTCAATTCCCAGCACTGCATAAATAAATAAATAAATAAATAAATAAATAAATAAATAAATAAATAAATTTGTTTTTGAATGTTCCTGATGCAAAGAAATGATACGTGTGCATTGGTGTTATAGATTTGTTATCACCATGGTCTGATCATGATCCATTGTATGTAGGTATCAAAATGTCACACTGTAACCCAGAAGTACGTACAATTACTACGTGTCAAAAATATTTTTATTTTAAAAGAACAAATGGAAGCAAAACCAAATCTCATCCTTAAGTTGTTTGTATTTTCTTTTTGTTCTTGATGTTTTTGTTTTGTTTTATAATGGTTTTTAATCACCTTCTTTTAACTTTGGCTCGTGGCCCAGGAAGCACATATAATTCTAATAAATTTGGTCTGCTGGCTTGCTAATCCGTAGTAGATTTTAAAAGGAGCAAATTACAAGAGAAACAAAAGAACTACTGGGATTCAGTACTCTGACGGATGCAAAAATGACCATAGGAAACCTAACAGAAAGGAAAACTCAGAAAAGCCAAAAGGAACAAACTGAATAACCCAATAAGCCAGGTGAGGTGGCGCAAGCACGTAATCCCTGCTATTTGAGATGCTGAGTCAGGAGGATCACCTGAGCCCAAGAATTCAAGGCCAACCTGGTCAGCATAGAAAGATCCCATCTCAAAAAATATATATATTTTATATATATTTCAGATATTTCCAATATATATATTCTGATATTTCCATATCAGATCCCAGCAGTATTTACAATGATCACCAAGATCCCCAGACATTTTAAATCATTTTCAGCTTGAATATTCAAGGAAAAGAGCACAATAAATAGATATAATAAAACCTCACAATAATACAAAATTGTGAATTTGAACATAAGCTAATTGGTAACTGTCTCCAAGGAGTGGAAGGAGGAGGACAAAGTCCCTGCCTGGTGATCATGTGGGACTTTCTCATTTGTGCATGCTCAGTCATACACAGGACAAGGACAGGTTGGTATGCTTATCCGAAATGCTCAGGACCAGAAGCATTTCAGACCTTGGAGTTTTTCAGATTTTGGAATATTTTTATAGACTTTACCAAATGAGCATCCCTAATCCAAATATTCCAAATCCAAATGTTCCAAAATCCGAAAACTCCATTTTTGAGTGCTCACATGATGATGGGGGAGGGGGTCATGTGTTTCAATTCTGGGAAGAGGAGAGATTCAGAGCCCAGAAAACCAGGAACAACTGGCAGGACCAGTAAGAACAAATGCTCAGGATCTTTCCATTTTTTTCTTTTTCTTTTTTTTTTTTTTTAAGATGGTAGGGGCAGACTTTATTCAAGAGGGGTTACTATAATGGGATTTTGTAATAGGGGAGAGCCCCCAGCTCACCTTCATGGAGTACCTTTTTTATGCTTTATGTAAATACATTAAATTTTCCTCCTGGAAATGCCTAAGCATTGTTCATAATAGGAGGTGTCTAAGGCCTGGGCTTAGAAATCAGACAGACCAGACCTTCACAGACCAAGTGTGTGACTTTGGCCAAGTTACTTAATCTTTCCAACCCTCATTTGTTGTTGGTGGTGGTGATGGTGGTGTGTGTGTGTGTGTGTGTGTGTGTGTTTCACAAGACTGGAGATTGAACCCAGGGGTGCTCTACCACTGAGCTACCTCCCCAGTTCATTTTTTTGTCTCGCTAAGTTTTGTCTCGCTAAGTTGCCCAGGATGACCTCAAACTTATGATCCCCCTGCCTCAGCCTTCAGAGTAGCTAGGATCACAGGCATGCACCACCATGCCTGCCTCCAGGCTCTTTCAGTTAAATGGGAATGGTAACAATAGAATGAGCATCTATCATTTTGGTCTTGGCAGGAACCACTCTTCTGGGGATTCATACCTCCCTAAATTATGTTTCAGCTCAGTAAATGGTAAATTTTTATTAATTATGATTACATTACTAGCTGTTCAGGACATACTTAGGTCTCTGCAATAGAAAGAAATCTACAATATCATGGTAAATTCCGTGACAGATGTTCCCACAAAATGCCCTCTATTCTCCTTCACTTAGATCCCAACCTGGAAAAGCTATGAGGGGAGATATTGCCCCACCAGCTTCAGGGAACCTTCCTGACATTGTCATGCGGCACATCCAGAGGGCCTGCAGCAAACTGCTCCTAATTTTCCTTTCTGGGCATCAAGGTGTACTTTTTGTCCTTTGCTTTCATCAGACATTTCAGTCACCATTTTGCAGCTCTCTCTAACTAGTAGCCCCTGTTGTGAGAGTGATCATATCACACATAATGGCATGTCTGGCATGGCAGATTATGGGGATAATGTGGGTGATGGTCACAGATTAGCCCAAGTCTATATAAATTTCAATTACTACCTGCAGCTCTCCCCTGCACATACTTCGGTCCAGAGCTAGACTCCACTGCTTTCCTTTGCTAGAAACTCTACAGACAGAACCTATAATCTTCCTCTATCGTCCTCATTCTTTGTTTTTATTTTCATTCTTCTCTTTCTACAATTCCAATATTCACAATTCAAATGCTGGCGAGTGAACCCTGTGACATTCACCATCTGGGAGGACAGCTCTTATCTCCTATCACCACGATTGGCTCTTCATCTCCCTGCTCATAAAAAAATCTCAGAGTTGAAAACACACTCACAAAGTGCACACCTGAGCCATTTTTAAGCCACGGACACCTATGGTTCAGGTAGATTTTAAAAGCAGTGATGTTTCTACCTTTTGTCAAAAGAGCATTCGCTGCTTCTCTGTGTGGGAAAAGCTTTGTTAACCACGAGCCCACACAAGTACAGTGGACAGAAGATGTCAGGAGGGCATAAAAACTCACCAGATAGGTTGCTTCTGCTTTCCCAAAAACAGTTCGCTTTCTGATACTTTTGTTCACTATGGCCTTATTCTAGAGTGACTAATTTCTGTGTGGTTCTATTGCCATGGGAAAAAAAATTAAAATAAAATATTGTTAATATTGAAATTGGCTAAGACCTGGATACACCCAGACATAAATTCCTTAAATAACAAAGTGTTTAAGTTTTTTTTTGGAAAAGCATCCAGAAACCAGTTAAGGACCAATTGAAACTAGGTTTTTAAGAATGGACATATTTCAAAAAAGCCAGCTTCACGGGTTCATGGCCTTTTGACATGACAAGTTCAAAATCCCCCTCACAGAACTTGTTAACTCCCCAAAAAAGAAACATGTGACCTATAAAGAGGCATAAAAACTGCCTACATCTGCGCACTTACACACACAAAACTAAAACTCCCCCTTATTACCATCTAATCAACAAGTAGCCCCCACCAAATACTGATGCAGGAGGATCAAAAGTTCGAAGCCAGTTTCAGAAACATAGCGAGAGACCCTGTCTCAAAATAAAAAAACAAAAAGCTCAGTGGTAAAGCACTCCCTTGGTTCAATTCCCAGCACCAAAAAAGAAAAAAAGAGTATGGTTTTTTGGGCAAGATGAAAATCTTGCCTGCCATTTCCCAGGCATGGAACCTGGAGATCTGTGCCTCAGCTTCAAACATGTGTAAAAGGTGATATTAGTCCCACCTAGCTCAAAAGCTTGTTGGGAATCAGATAAAGTATATAGATATAGTGCCTGATACATAGCTGCAGTACCACTAAGGCTTATTCATTATGAATGAGAGCTATTATTTTTATGATTAACACTATCATTTTCATCTTGCTTCTACAGCTATCAGTTACCTGTTATCAGTTATCAGTTTTTCTGCAAGGTATTCCTTTCCCAGCCAGAGTCAGCCTTCATGAATGCACTTGCTGTTTTACCTAAACACTTCAACTCCCTCTTTTTTATGCTTTCCAGTTTTCATTTATTGCATTCATGGTCAATTCTTTTCAGCAGTAGCAGTGGTAGTTAATATTCAGATCATTAAATATCATTTTAAACATTTTATTATGAAGGATTTCAAGTAGAAAATGTATTCAAATATGGCCACTTTGCCATACCTGTCTCATCTACTCCTTTTTGCATTCTTTTTCTTTATTTTTGGTTTGATAATGGTTTAATATTTTCAAGAAAAACCCATGTGTCTTTATGTGTCTAAAAAGAATGAGGATAATGGTGTTGGGATGAGGCTCAGTGGTAGAAGGCTTGCACGGTATATGGTGGGGGCAGGGGAGAAAGATGAAGAAGAATGAAGACAGTTCTGTATTGTTAGCTCTATTTTAAAAGTTAAATAGAGCTGGGCGTGGTGGCGCACGCCTGTAATCCAAGTGACTTGGGAGGCTGAGTCAGGAGGATCGCGAGTTCAAAGCCAGCCTCAGCAACTTAGCGAGGCCCTAAGCAACTCAGTGAGACCCTGTCTCTAAATAAAAATACAAAATAGGGCTGGGGATGTGGCTCAGTGGCCGAGTGTCCCTGAGTTCAATCCCTGGTTCAAAAATAAATAAATAAATAAATAAATAAATAAATAAATAAATAAATAAAAAATAAATAAAAGTTAAATAGTCTAACACCCAGTTCAAAATCAAATATCCTGATTCCTCCCCCCGCCCCCCAAAAAAATGACAGATGTGGGCTGGGGATATAGCCCACATTGGATCCTCAGACCAGGATCCAAACAAGTTCTGCACTATGAAATTAACCTAGGGGTATAGCTAGATGATAGAGCTTGTGTCTAGTACACAAGGCCCTGAGTTCCATTCCCAAACCCAAAAAGAAAAAAGAGTATAACAATACATGTAAGAAACATAACAATATCGCTTAAGTCTTATTTTGTGTGTGTGTGTGTGTGTGTGTGTGTGTGTGTGTGTGTGTGTTTATGAGGGAGAGAGACAGAGACTAAGCTACACCCCCAGCCCTTTTACTATTTTTAATTTTGAGATAGAGTCTCACTAAATTGCCCAGGCTGGCCTCCAACTTGTGCCTCAGCCTCCTGAGTAGCTGGGATTACAGGCGGGCACCACTGGGCTCGGCGTAACTCTTCTCAATTAATTAAAAGTATAGCATAACTACAAGACCTTAATTCTCCTTAAAGACTGATTGTAAAATTTTAAGATGTTTTTTATTCTTTTTTTATTAAGACTTGAGAATAAATTCTTAACTGAATTTACGAGAGAGGAAAAGGGGAAGGGAGGGCCAGAAGAACAGTTTTTACTTCTGTTTTCTCCTTGTAGATTTATAGTCTCCAATAGCTCCTGTTCATCCTTTTTTCTTTTTTTTTTCTCCCTGCAGTGCTTGGGTTGGAACCCAAAGTCTTGTGCTTGCAAGACAAGCACTCTACCAACTGAGCTATATCCCCAGCCCACATCTGTTCAATCTTTCCCCTGGACACTTGATTTCCCTCCCATGCATTAGAAGAGATCAAGCAGGACAAACCCAGATTCTCAAGGAGAAAATTAAAAAGACTTTCACCCACTTAACTGAAACATTAGGAGTCATTTTAATAGCCACATTTATTTTACTTCCTGAGGGGTTAGTCTCAACACTGCCATCTCTCCTCTCTGCCCACACTGCTACTTAGATCATGGAGAAGGTTGGAAAAGACGTAGAAAACAAGTCCTGACCTTGGGGTAAAGATGGCAGATGGAGCCTTTCCATTTGCTTCTACAGTCTCCTAAAATACACTAAAATAACAGCAAAGGAATTTTTAATCCAATAAAAGTAGTATTTTATTGGTATAAATTGGCAAAATACAAATTTAGTTTTGAAAATCTATTTCCAAATTAAATTATAAAGCTGGGCACAGTGGCACATGCCTATGATCCCAATGACTCAGGAAGTTAAAGGGGGAAGATCACAAGTTTGAGGCCAGCCACAGCAACTCAGTGAGACCAACAACTTGGTGAGACACTGTCTCAAAACAGAAAATAGAAAACAAAAAAGGACAGGGGAGGTAGCTCAGTGGTAAAGGACCCCTGGTGTCAATCCCCAGTACCAAAAAAAAAAAAAAAAAAATTAAATTAAAAACTAAATTATAGGCAAACATATACAGAAACTCTCTGTGGAGCCTAGTTTGAAAACCGTTGGCTGAACTTTATAATGGGCCTTCCCTTCAGTCTCAAGGAAGCAAATGGACACAGTAGCGAGAGTTGGTAGCCTAGCAATCGCCTGATATGGGCTTCGGTCCCAGTCATGTCCCCAGCTAGCTGCATGACATTAAGCTAATCTCTTCCCCTCTCCAAGCCTCAATTTCACATAGATGTTCTCACACATTCCTGCCAGTTTTGAGACAGGTTCTGGCTCCAGTACCAAAAATCTCAGGCAAAAATCAAGTGAAATCCTAAACCTATACCTTACTAAGCCAAAGTGTTTAAATGAATAAAAACAAATCCCTAAGAACAGGGTAACCCAAGAAGAAACAGCACCGACATTCTCAGAGCAGATAAGTGAGTGACGTCTGAGTTGCATCCCGAGAAAACTGAATCCTAATCTGACAATAGGAAAGTCAAGAACGGACTAGGTTCACAGCAGCAGATCCCCGAGAGTCAGGAGCTGGTGCATCAGACGGCTCTGGGAGTAGAACTGAAACAGAGCAGGAAGGAAGCAGAGAAGAAGAAAAAAGAATTGTCTGGAGGTCTGAGGAGTGATGGGGTCCTCACTCCCTTCCCAATAACCAACCACCAAGCTACTGCCTCATCCCTGCAAAAGATTTACTCTCTGGGGGGCTAGGGTTGTGGCTCAGTGGTAGAGTGCTTGCCTAGCACATGTGAGGCACTGGGTTCAATCCTTGGCACCACATGAAAATTAATTAATTAATTAATTAAATGAAGGTATTGTGTCCATCTGCAACTAAAAAAAATTTTTTAAAACAGATTTAACTTCTGAAGGAGATTAGAAAGGGTCTTGGGACAAGGGACACCAAGGAATCATTGGAAGCAAAGGAAAACAGGGATACAGACTATTCACCTTTTCCCTCTCAGCTTGCAGAATGTTAACAACCAGGTCATCTCCTTTAAGCAAGATTTCAGTCTTTTTTACAGATTTGGCCAGTCCAAGAACAAAGACCTACTTGGAGGGTCACTGCTGAAGAGCCAGTACAATGAAATGTAACCAAAAAGTGCTCCTCACTACACAGCTGTGTAGTCAATGATGTTTACCTGCGGTCTGATACCCAGAGATCAATGGATATCCAAGGAAAGACTCCAGTATAAAGAATAGTCACCACAAAGCCAGGCACAAGGGTGCACGCCTATAATTCCAGCTACTTGGGAGGCTGAGGCAGGAGGATCACAAGTTCAAAGCCAGCCTCAGCAACTTACGAGGTCCTAAGCAACGCAGCAAGACCCTATCTCTAAATAAAGTATTTTTGAAAAGGGATCTGGGGATGTGGCTCAGTGTTTAAGTGACCTTGTGTTCAATCCCTGGTACCAAAGAAAGAGACAGAGAGAGAAAGAGAGCACACACCAAATTGAAGAAAGGAGTCCACAAACCCACTCTCAATTCTGACACTGATTGCAAATCCAAGGATCCTTTAGACCACCCTAAGGTTTAATAATTTACTAGAAGGGCTCGCAAAACTTACTGAAAGCTACTGTGCTCGAGGATAGGTTATTATAGCTAAGGATGCAGATTTAAATCAATTAAGGCTAGAAGCACATAGGGAAGAGTCTAGGGGAGTTCCAAACTAGGAGGTTCCAGTTGTCATCTCCCACACATCACCTTGAACCCACAGCAAGGGCTTCAGCCAAAGGACACAGCCCCCTTCATCAGTCCTTATTTTGATTAGGTCACAGGACTATTGACCTGGGTTTCTGTTTGCCATCTTTGTCCTCTGGCTTTTTAAATACGTCCAAACTATTGCAAACACAGCAGACTGGTTTAAACTTATTTAAATCTATGGGACAGGGGATAGCATAGATCCACCCAACTTCCAAGAGTGCCGTATTAAATGAGACCTTTATTTTGATCCTACCAATTTCTATTTTTAAACCATTTAAAGATTTCTATCCTGCTGGGATGAGTTAAGGAGCTCTCCCTACCCCCTTTTAAATTTTTTTTAATTTTCTAGTTAGTTATACATGACAGTGGAATGCATTTATACACTTTGATATATCATACATAAATGGGGTACAATTTCTCCTTTTTCTGATTGCATATATTGTAGAATCCCATCGGTCATGCAGTCATATATGTACATAAGGTAATTAATGTCTGTTTCATTCTACTATCCTTCCTATCCCCGTATCCCCTCCCTTCCCTTTACTCTCCTCTACCTAATCTAAAGTAACTCTATTTTTCCATAGCGCCACCCCCCTTATTGGAAATTAGCATCCACACAGCTAAGGGATTGTATATTTAGTTTTTTTATTGATTTTGCATTTCCTTAGGCATCCAGTGGGCCAACCCTTTAAATTCAGATCATTATTCTAAATTCCATTTGTAAATTTCACCTCCTGTAATTGATGGCAACACAATTGCAATTCCAAACCAGGGGTGTCCCCGTGGCCACCTCAGAATGAAAGTTCATCACCCTGCACCATTATCTCCATGCTCCCTCTTTCCAACCACAGCTTTAAGTGAGTTCCTTGAGTCCTTTTAGTTAATTATCAAACATAAGGGTGGTCTTAGGAACCCCTAAACCTGGAACTGGTTCAAAAGTGACTGTAGTCTTATGCACTGCTCCCTTTAACTTTACAATGCCAAACTAACAAAGAGAAAAGGAGCAGGACTTGATAGTGTGCACCAGTAGTCCAAGATTCTCAGGAAGCTGAGGCAGGAGGATCCCATAAGCTCAGGAGTTCAAGTTCAAGGTCATCTTGAACAACTTTGTAAGAACCCATCTTAAAAAAAACGTAAAACTCAAACAAACAAAAAAAACAAAGAAAATAACAACTTGGAAGACACAAAAACCATGGAGGAGAAAAAATTTGGAAGGAGTTCAGATACTGTACCACAAAATAAAACAAAATTCTAAAAAGATGAAATCTAAGAAAAAGAAAAGTCTTAGGAATTTCAAACTGTTATCAGACATTAAAAATCCAACAGAATTCTTGAAAAATAACACTTTCCCAAAAGAAAGACAAATGACATATAAGGAAAATATAAAATAAAGGTTGGATTTCCAATTATACAAGTACTGAAAAGTATCCTATAGCCTGTGTATCGCGACCCATCTGTAATCCTCGCTGCTCAGAAGACTGAGGCAGGAGAATCTCAAAAACAAGGCCAGCCTGGGCAAATTAGTGAGACCTGTCTCAAAATGAAGTAAAAAGCTAGAGATGTAGTCAAAGGTAGAATGCTTCTGGGTTCAATCCCCAGTACTAAAAGAGAGAGAGAGAGAGAGAGAGAGAGAGAGAGAGAACTAAATGTTTTATAATAACATTTTGCCTCAACATTTTAAAGAAATTATTAAGGGATGAAATGAGACCCACAAATAGAAAAAATAACAAATTTTGCCTAGCATGTGCAAGACCCTGCATTCAAACCCCAACAATACAAAAATTAGTTTATTAAATAAAACTTCCACGGCTGGGGGTATAGTAAGTGGTAGAGCTCAGAGTAGCATGCCTGAAACCCTGGGCTCAATCCCTAGCCCCTTAAGAAAAAGAAGGGGGAAAAAAAGTTAAAATAAAACTTCCAGATCTTTTCCTGTGCAGAAATATACATAAAGATATGTATTTACAAGGATGGAATCAACTTCACTAATTGCTTTCTATTTGTTTTTTTTTTTTTTGTCTTTTTAAAACAGAAAGCGTGGTGCTGGGGATTAAACCCAGGGCCTTGTGCTTGTGAGACAGGCACTTTATCAACTGAGCTATATCCCCAGCCCCTTGCTTTCTGTTTTAAAAAGACAACATAATCAGAAGCAGTGGCAAATAAAGTAATCCCAGCTACTTGGAAGGCTGAGACAGGAAAATCACAAGTTTGAGGTCAGCCTGGGCAACACCGCAAGACCCCCTCCCCCCAAATAAAACAAAGCACCATGAACAACTTCCATGACAATAAATATAAATGTAAATCATCATCTGTAATGGCTACACAGTAGCCAGATGTGGTGGTGTGCCCCTGTGATCCCAGCTACTCGGGAGACTATGGCAGGAAGATTGCAAGTTTGAGTCCAGTCTCAGTCATTTAATAAGACCATGCCCTGAAATTAAAAATAAATAAAATAAAGGTCTCAGAATGTATCTGAGTGGTAGAGCACCCCTGGATTCAAACCCTAGACCCACAAAATAATAATCATAATAGTCACATAGAACTCTACCATAAGGATGTGCTATGATTTCATTAACAAATCAGTAGAGACGGCCGGGCATGGTGGCGCACACCTGTAATCCCAGCAGCTCGGGAGGCTGAGTTAGGAGGATCACTGAGTTCAAAGCCAGCCTCAGCAATTTAGCAAGGCCCTAAACAACTCAGTGAGACCCTGTCTCTAAGTAAAATACAAAATAGGGCTGGGGATGTGGCTCAATGGCCGAGTGCCCCTGACTTCAATCCCTGGTTCAAAAAAAAAAAAAAAAAAGTAGAGACTTTGTGTGTGTGTGTGTGTGTGTGTGTGTGTGTGTGTTACTAGGGATTGAACAAGGGCCTCCCATATGCTAAGCAAGTGCTCTACCCCTGAGCAACATGCCCAGACATTTATTTTATTTCATTTCTTTTCATTTTGTTACAGGGTCTCAGTAAGTTACCCAGGCTCGCCTTGGACTTTCAATCTTCCTGCCTCAGCCTCCAGAGCAGCTAGAGTTATAGGTGTGTACCACCATATCAACTTCAGTAGAGACTATTTGAAGATAGCTGATGGGGGCCATACCATATGGAGTCAGACACAAAGTACAGGACTTTGGTTCTATTCTTGGTTTTGCTGAGTGACCTTAAATCAAAATCTATGTGTGAAGTTAAGTCTTCCACTTGGTGCATACCAGTAATCCCAGCAGCTCAGGAGACTGAGGCAGGAAGATTGCAAGTTCAAAGCCAGCTTCAGCAACTTAGTGAGGACCTGTCTCAAAATAAAAAATAAAAAGGTCTGGGAATGTGGCTCAGTGATTAATAGTTCCTGGCTTCAATCCCTGGTTCCAAAAAAGAAAAGAAAAGTCCTCCACTAGGGCATTATCAATAAAATTATCATTTTTCATCAATAATGAAAAGTCACCAGATCTGTTAACTGGTTAAATATGAGAGTTAAAGAAAAATATTTTATGTATGTAAATTTATGATAGACAAAGAATTTTTTTTTTTGAGGAAAGCACAGGATAGGAATTAACATAATATAGTTGCAAAAGTAGAGAGGACCAATATAGCCAGATTCTCTTTCCTCCTCTAAAGCCTAACAAGACTTCTTTGAGCTCTAGCTGAGTTCTCACCTGATGTATAAAGCCTGCTGTGGTTTTTACCCTCTGATTTCCTGTTACACTTACAGAGTCTAACACATGGTTTAGCCCTTAATCATAAAGTCTTTTATCCTTCCCCAATTATTGGCCTTGGCTTCCCAACCAGACTGTAAATTCCTTGAGTTCAGAGATGGACTCCTCAAGCATCCCCTCCAATACTTACTTTTTGGGACAATAGTAGCAATGTAGTGCAGGATACATGGTAAGTGTCTATTAAGAACATTTGTTGATCTTCAATTTTACAATTCAGTAATCTTACCAGCAGACCACTGTAGTTACTGATGCATATTTTGTGTCCCCAAAGACAAATCTCTAGGAATACTTAAACTTACAAATATGTCAAAGATAGCCACTTCAATTTAGACAGTCTCTAAATAATCTAGCATTTGAGGTTTTTTTCCCTTCCATCAGCTAGAAACCTAAGCTCCCCAAAGCCCCTTTTTCCCTATTTTTCACCAAATGACAGCTGCAATGACTTCCAGAGTTCAAGCCAGTACACAAATCATACTACCATGAAAATCTGCAGTCCTATGTATTTGGCCAGCTCATTACACAATAAAACCTGAGGTCAGAGATTAAATTGTATTTCACAGCAAACAAAAATTAGTTTGACAATATACAACCAAGTCTGTTTAGTACAATGTTTACAAATGGCACATTCTGCTTCTACCATAAACGTTTTCATTTTTTTAACATTTCATTATAAAAACAACAAAAATGATTTTATTTTTCTTCCCTAAAATGAATACAGAGAAGCAGTGAATGGTTTTCTTTCTTAGTTAATACTAACTAACTTAGAACTCCTAAATATGCAATTAATCATATTGCCTAGGCTAATGTTCTTAATATAGGCAAATTTTCCCAATATAATTTTTTTTTCAGTGCTGGGTATAGAACTCAGGGTTCTATGCTAGACAAGATGTTAGACAAGCAGTCTACCATGGTGCTATATCTCTAGTCCCCAGCATCATTCTTTTTTGGGGGGATAGGGGGTCTGGGGATTGAACTCAGGGACACTCGACCACTAAGCCACATCCCCTGCCCTATTTTGTATTTTGTTTAGAGACAGGGTCTCACTGAGTTGCTTAGGGCCTCACTTTTGCTGAGACTGTCTTTGAACTTGCTATCCTCCTGCCTTAGCCTCCGAAGCCACTGGGATTGCTGGTTCCCCCAACATCATTCTTTATAGAAGGAAAAAGGAAAACAATTTCTTTAATTCCCTCCTTCCTTCCTTTTTTTTTTTTTTTTTTGTCTTCTTTCTTTCATTAAATATTTAGTGCCTAATATTGCCCTCACTGTACCAGGTATTGCACGAACAATAATGAATATAACACAATCTAGTGATAAGACAGATAAAAACCAGAGAGTGTAAACTGACAGCTTTCAGGTCTACTGGCCACACAAGATGTTGGAGGTTTGTAATGGTTTGGGATTTTGTTTTTCCCCCCCTTTTTTGGTACCAGGGATTGAACTCAGGAGCACTTGACCCCTGAGCCCCATCCCCAGTCCTATTTTGTATTTTATTTAGAGACAGGGTCTCACCAAGTTGCTTAGTGCCTCGCTTTCATTGAGGTTGGCCTTGAACCCTCAACTGTTTGCTATTTAACCAACCAGGTCCTTGCTCATATTAGGCAAGTGCTATACCCCTGAACTACATCTCCAGCCTCACATGTTTGGCCCACACGATGTCTTTTGAATCATTTCCCAAGAGTTTAAAACCAGGGCATTTCACATAAAAAGTCAGAGTTCTGGGTAATATGAGGACTTGGAGAGTCTGTAGCACTGAGCCTCTTGCTCTCTCAGAACAACTGGCAGGCGGGAGGGGGTGGGGGAAGGAAAGATAGTGGACTGAGACAGACGTTATTACCCTGTGTACGTGTATAATTACATGATTGATGTGAATCTACATCGTGTACAACTGGACAAATGAAAAGTTGTACCCCATTTGTGTATCATGAATCAAAATGCAAGCTGTAAAAATTAAAAAAAAAAAATTAAAAAAACCTGGCAGACTCAAGTGGGCACCACCCTGGACAGAGAGTCGAGTCCTCCCCCTCCTCACGCAACCTCCTCCCTCAGCGCTGAGTTAGCAACTGAATTAGGAATAAGAACTGCACAGTTGCCAACAGCGTGAAGGCCACAAAAGGAAAACGATTTATTAGAGAATATAAGAGGGAAAACCTAATTTAGATTGAGGGTTAAAGGATGATCTCTTTGAAGACATGACATCTTGAACTTGGCTCAATATTGCCACTCACCTCTTGTGAGGTATTTATCCAAATAATAAGTATCATTTATTGAGAGTCTATTGGTGCCAGGCACCTTATTTAATTCTCACAGAAACTTCTGCATAATCCCCATTTTGCTGATGAAACACCTGAGATGAAATACTTGAAGTTCAAAAAGATCAGACAATTAACCCCAATACACAGAACCAAAGGTGGAAACCCTGAGGTCAAGAAGGAATCCCTGATTGATTCCAAATTACATTGTTCATTCTACTGGAGAGTGGCTTCAAATAAGTTCCAGTCCAATTCCAAAAGTCAGTTCTCCGCTCCTCCCAAAGTATGATGGCAAGAGGATTCGGTAGGGAGAGGGCTCCCTGGTAGATCTTTTTTTTTTTGTTTTGGAGGGTTTTGTTTTTGCAGTGCTGGGGATTGAACACAGAACCTCATGCATGCTAGGCAAGTGCTGTATACCATTGCTATGTCCCCATTCCTCCCTGATGGTTTTCTACAATAAGATTGACCTTGTTCTCAGATTATACCTCCATTCACCCACAGAGCAGAGCAGAGTCACTGTTGGAGACCAGCCGGTCCTGCAGTTGGATCCCAGGGCTTGGAACTAATGATGCTTTCAATGATTCTAACCTGAGCCAGGTGTATCAAGTCGAGAGCTTCACACGTCAGTCCTTGCCACCTTGGTGGGGACTTCCTGCCCTCACCAATCAGCCATTCCATCTGTATCATTTAACCAGTGTATCATCATCTCACAGAACTGTCTCATCTATCAGGTGTTCCTCTGAAGCCTCTGGGTCAGAATGCAGGAGCATTTTCATAATCTGTTACTTCTTTCTGTCTTTCTTTGGAAGCTTGGGGTTGAACCGGGGACCGAGCATACTAAACGCATGCTCCATCACTGACCTATAACCCCAGCCCCTATCACTGTTTATTATGAAAGTTTATTGACTATTCAAATTCCTTATCATAGCACCTGTTTGAAAATCTCCTCCAGCTCATCCAGAATCCCAATTAAACAGTATCAGACAGTTGTTTTCCAACAACAGGTGTAGCTGTGTTGCTGCCCCTTCCACCACTAATTCAAACAAATATTAGAGGATGACATATGTGGTGGGAACAGTAGCACGTGCTTATAGTCCCAGTGACTCAGGAGGCTGAGGCAGGAGGATCACAAGCTCAAGGCCAGCCTCAGTAACTTAAGAGATCTTGTCTCAATTTTTTTTTTTTAATTTAAAAGGGCTGGAAAAAAAATTTTAAAAAAAAAGGGCTGGAAGATGTAGCTCAGTAGTAAAGCATCTCTTTGGGTTTAATTCCCAGTACCAAAAAAAAAAAGTATTACATGACATTTTATCAACAAAACCAATTTTAAAATGAGATAGATTTATACTTGTGTATGTGCACACATACACACTCATACACCTTCTTTTTTTTCTGTCCAAAGCAAAAATTTAAATATTTCAATTTTTGAAGACAGTAGAATCTGAGGATTCATGGCATGATGTATGGCTTAGCTTCCTCTATGTTTTTAGGACCTATTTTCCTCCTTAATAGTGTAGGAGCAGAAAGGCATGATACCTTTGCTCACCCATCATAATAGTCGCATTCAACACTCTTATAACAAAAGATAGGTTAAGGAGAGAACAGCATAACAAATTTATGTAATCAGTTTTATATGCACCTGAGCCTTCAGAACGACAACCCAAGGAAAATGGTTCCTTTTTATGCTTAGTTTCAATGAAGGATGGGCAGCCAGATAGAAATATGATTGGTCAAAAAGAAATGATCAAGGTGGATGCACGCCTATAACTCCAGCTGCTTGGGAGGCTGGGGCAGGAGGATCACAAGTTCAAGGCCAGCTTCAGCAATTTAGCAAGACCCTGCCTCAAAATAAAAAGGACTGGTGGTAAAGCCCTCCAGGGTTCAATCCCCAGTACCACAGAAAGGGTAGGGGGTGACTTCATGGTAATAGACTGAATGGGGACACTGCTCTGATCCTTCTTGACCTCTCAATGTGGCATTGTGGGTATGGGCTAGGACTCCTCTTCCAACAGACAAAGTTGATCTGAGAATTTCTTTCTGACCTCTATAGTTCCTCTATAGCAAAGCAAGGGAAGGACAGAGTAATATTTCTAGGTTTTATGACTGGCTTTTGAGGAGAGGGAATCTATGGCCTACTTTGGGGAGAAATGGGAGCAGGAGAAAGATGAACAAGAGAAGATCACAAAGATTTAGCTTCAGCATTCCTTCCTTCCTTCCTTCCTTCCTTCCTTCAGGTTAAAGCATTCAACATTCTGAAGCACCATTGGGATATAATGTTCAGAGCCCCAATGATAAATTTACTAAGCTGATGTAAAAATCCTTCCACTTCACCCACACAGGACTGCTGTAGAAAGTATTATCTTTTAAATGTTAAGGTGGAAATGAGATTGAAACCCAGAAGGGAAACTCTTAGGAATGGGGCAGAATTTAAAATGGTGCTTGGAAGCTGAAGTCAAATGACAAGGTAATGAGAGTTGAGTAGGTGCCTTGACAGTGGGGCTGTGACATTAACACTAAGTGAGGGAGGGAGTAAAAGACTACATCGAGTGGCAGCAATTGGGGGTGCAGCATGCCTATAATCCCAGCAGTTTGGGAGGCTGAGGCAGGAGGATCACAAATTCAACTGGTCAACTTAAGAGACCCTGTCTCAAAATAAAATATAAAAAGGGCTGGGGATGCAACTCAGTGGAAGACCACCTCTGGGTCCAATAGTCGTGATTCAAAAAAAAAAAAAAAAAAAAAATCACAATCCACACCAGGAAATAACAAACAAGGGGAAAATTCAGCAGATAGGACCAGGGTGAAATTTGTACTCAGGAACTGGTTTGAGTGAAACCATTAAATGAAAGTTCAAAATACCTATGTTTATAATGCTTGAAGAGATAGCATAAAGAATTGAATTTTTAAACAAAAACATGTTCGATCTGACTGAACTGATGCCCAGCATTGTTCTAAACACTTGAGATTGAAACACCAGTGAATGAAACAAAGATTCCTGTTCTTGTGGAGCGTAGATTTGAATGGAAATCAGTACAAAATCAGGGCATGTGGCTATTTCACATTATGATCTGCTGACACTAACATTATCTGATGCTATGCACAGTGAGCAGAAGCCTTGATTTACAGTCTTAGGCAATTAAGAAATATAATTTTATTTCTCATAGCTCTGTCTAATTTTTATTTTGAGTCTTCATTCCATTAACCTCATAGGCAACATTAACTCATAGGACTTTTCAGGACTTTCCAACCCCTTCCTTATCATGTCCAGAAGCCAGGGAAATTTCTTCCAAAGCATTAAAGTAGTTCATTCCTCAGATCACTTAATATTGTTCTAATTACAAACCATTTATTTAATAAATATTTTCATGTATGCTTAGGAAAAATACGTAGTTATTTAACAAGAATATCTTTGGCTATAACCTGAAAAACTTTTTAAATGATTTAAATACAAAGGTATCTGCAATAAGGTTTTAAAGCATAAAAGAATGCAAATCAGAATTGAGAGGAAAGAAAGAAGAAAATATTTCTAGGAACTGAGAATTCCACTTTGTTCTAAGCACCTATGTAGCCAAGGCAACAGGGAAAAATTGAGAGTCTATACATTACATTATCAGAAAGAAAAAAAATAGACCATTCTTTTTTTTTTTTTTTTTTGGTACCAGGGATTAAACCCAGAGGCACTTAAGCACTGAGCCACATCCCAGTCCTTTTAATATTTTATTTAGAGACAGGGCCTCTCTAGGTTGCTGAGACTGGATTTGAACTTATGATCCTCCTGCCTCAGCCTTCCAAGCCGGTGGGTTATAGGCCTGCGCCACCGTGCCCAGCAAAATACACCATTCTTCAATGGAAAAAACTTCCTGTCTTTCCTTACCAGTGAAGTTCAGTCTCTTAGGGATGTTAATATTCAAATAATGAGAGAACAACAGCTTAATTTAGTGAACAAAATAAAAGAGACACTGAAGCTAAAATGATGTCATGAAGTTGAGATTCACAAAAAGGAAAAAGAAAATCTGATGTTTGATTTTTTAAAGCAATTTTGAAAAATGTAGGAAAATTTTGCATGTGGTAGTTTAGTCATTTTATTCCCATATATAGCCTATTCAGAATTTAGAGACTTCAAGACCAGATACACATTAAGGATGAATAACACTATATTCATTGTTATTACTGCTAATAATCCTAGTCAATTGAAATTGTCCCTTAAAAGTCTGAGCCAAGGTACGTCAAATCAGAAATAAAACTGAAGTAGTAATAAAATTAAAATGTAAATTTTGTCAATAGGTAAAATAAAATTGAACAAACAATTTTTGGACTGGGGATTAGATTCAGAGGTAGAGCACTTACCTAGCACGCACTTACCCCAGCACCACCAAGTGGAAAAAAATCAAGGCTCAAAAGTGAGTTTCTGAGCTAGCATACACCTAGTTCAAGAAGCAAACAGCAAGGGCTAGGGGTGCAGCTTAGTGATAGCGAGCATGTTAATCCCTAGGTTCAATAACCAGCGCCAGAAAAGATAAAAAAGGAAGGAAGGAAGAAATGAAGGAAGTGAGGGAAGTGGGGGCGGAGGGTGGGGGGAGGAGGGAGGACAAGGTGAGTAAGGAATTGAGGGAATAAATGTTTGAACCAGAACTAGCATCATCTGGCCCTGCCCTGCTAACTCCTAAGACTCATTCAGAAAAAGAAGGACAATCAAGAATTGTGCTAAAAAAAAAAAAAAATCCTGGTCTCTCATGATCACCTTGTAAGAAAACGCCTATGCACTGAGTGAAATACATCCAAGAACACCTCCCACTTCAATGACAAGAAAAATAATTATTATTGCTTGTATGTGTGTGAATTTCACAGAAAGCCCATAAAAAAAGAACTGCAGTTAATCAGCCTTAATTGGGTTCTAGAATTCCCTGTGCAGTAGGTTTCAACACTGAGCTTTTCAGAAGGCACATCAATTGCTCAGGGCCACTGGTTGGTGAGTGCATTGCTACCATAAGGAATAGATGGCAGCCTAATGACCTGAAAGAGTTAATATAACGGCCCTCCCCCCAAATTTATTACTAGAGAGATCTTTCAGATATTATTTGACTCTGGAAAGAAAAAGCTCATTTGTTCCCAAGGATTTTTTACTCAGAAAGCCCAGCCAAGACTCACTCTTTCTAGCTCCAGCTTCCACTACTGCCTACCCTAAAAACCAATTTTGTAAACCAAAATTTTAAACGAGATGACTGGTTTTTCTCAGGAGGCAAAGGAAAAGCTGCTATGATTAATGCTTTAGCTAAAAGCATAGAATGTAGAATGGGGAGATTATTTATGGTTCTTCTCCTGAGGAGCTAATAGAGTCAGATGTTAGTCTAAAAGGTTGGAAATCCTACGGTGGGATTTTTTTTTTTCCAACTGATAAAAGTGGCTTCTGAAAAGCAGCATAAATACTGTCTGCAGTGAGAGCCATAAGCACTAACAATCTTGCTATAAGTGCTCAGTCAAAGGGAGATGAACATGTTAAATGTTATTAAAAAATGGACAGCATATTATCTTGAAAGCCACAGTGAAATAGTGGCCTAAGTGACAGGCATTGCTTTCAGGGCTGTGCTTTAAGGTGGACAGTGGTTGAGGGATTTACCAGGACACTGCCCTACAGTTGGATCACATACAGTAGCTCAAATGTAAGATGGATTGAATTTTCAATTTCTAGCTCTATTTTCTGCAGGGCTGTTAAATTTCTTTTCCCCTAAACTGTTCATTCTTCTTAGGTTAATCCTGCTTCGCTAATTATCCAAGACACTCAAGTGAATGTGAAACTTGATTTCACTATTTTGATGATGTTAAATTTTAGTTGGGCAGAGAAAGGTGTTTTTTTGTTTGGGGCTTTTTGGGGTAGGGTGGGGTGGTTTTTAATAGGATATTTCCAGTGAAAAGCTTTTTGTATTTTCATTCTCTTTTTTAAAAAACAGACTCCCAGGTATTCCAGAAGATAAGGCAGGAGAATCACAAGTCTGAGGGCAGCCTAGGCAACTTAGTGAGACACAGTCTCAATATAAAATCAAAAGAGTATAACTCAGTTCTGGAGGCCCTGCACTATGGCAAAATATAAAATAAAACAAGAACACTGAATTTTATTCCTAATGATGCTTTTAAATTTGGGGTTGTTGTTTTTTGTTTGTTTGCTTTTTGTTTTGGTTTGGTTTTTTTGTAGTGCTGGGGATTGAACCCAGGGCATTGTGCATGCAAGGCAAGCACTCTACAAACTGAGCTATATCCCCAGTCCATTTTTAAATTTTTTAAAGAAATGAGTTCAAAAAATTATTGGGAACAAATAAATAGCAATTTGAAAGTAAAAGGTCTGACTATAGTGTTATGACAAACATATTGCACCGTTACAATAAAAGATATTTCCATGGGCTGGAGATGTAACTCGGTGGTAGAGCACTTGTCTGGCATGCAGTGTCCTGGGCTCAATACCAGAACCACTAAACAAAAACAAAAGTGAACAAAAAATATATATATAGCCAGGCATGGTGGCTCACTCCTCTAATCCCAGTGATTCGGGAGGCTGAGGCAGGAGGATCTTGAGTTCAAAGCCAGCCTCAGCAATTTAGGAGTACCTAATGACTTAGTGAGACCCTGTCTCAAAATAAAAAATAAAAAGTGCTGGGAATGTGGCTCAGAGGTTAAGAGCCCCTGGCTTCAATCCCTGGTATCAAAAATCAAAATGTGTTTGGGGAGGTATTTCCACAGAATGGATATATTGGTTGTCAGGAAGACAACAATTGGCTACTGAATTGGGACATTATTAAAAAAATATTTATGTGCACAGAAATACCACTATTACCAAGTTATTCCATGGAAAACTTTGGTCAAAGGGAATAATGAAACACAGCATCCTAGGAGAGCAGAGAGTTCCAGAAGAGTCCCATGTCCATGTGGGTATAAATAGCCTAAAGTGTCGGTTGGTGTTAGGGAAGTACTCCAAATCAGACTTCTTAAACACATTTAGTGTTGTGTAAGCATAGTTTTTAATGTAAAAGGAATTCACTGGACTAGAGATGTAGCTTAGTGGTAAAGCACCCCTGGTTTTAATCTCCAGTGCCACAGGAGAAAAGAAAAGAAAAAAAGGGGTTCATGAATCTGCAGTGGGTTTTGTTTGTTTGTTTGTTTTGGGTGGTACAGTGATGCTCTACTGATAAACTACATCCCAGCCCTCTCTTTTTTTTTTTTTTTTTTTTTTTTTTTTTGGTACTGGGGATT
>JAJEJO010003418.1:814043-826895 GCA_020662805.1 Glaucomys volans
CTCACTGAGTTGCTTAGGGCCTCGCTAATTTGCTGAGGCTGGCTTTGAACTTGTGATCCTCCTGCCTCAGCCTCCTGAGCTGCTGGGATTCTAGGCATTTGCCACTGCACCCAGCTTCCCAGCCCTTTTTGAGACAGGGTCTCACTAAGGTGCTGAAGGTCTAGCCCAGACTAGCCTCAAACTTGGAATCCTCCTGCCTCAACCTCCTGAGTTGTTGCCATTACAGGTGTGTGCCACCACACCCACGAGTGTTCTATTTCTTAATAGAAAAAAAATCTGAAGCGAATAAGGCATAGATTGATAAATTAGCCCAGCATGGTAATCCCAGTCACTTGGAAGCTGAGGCAGGAGTAGTGCAAGTTTGACATCAGCCTGGACAATTTAGTGAGACTGTCTAAAACAAAATTGTGAAGGTGATGTGGCTCAGAGGTGTAGACCACCCCTGGGCTCAATACCCAATACCACACACACACACACAAAAGATTGATAGTTGATATATCAGTCTGCTTCCAACACATAACAGACTGGATAAGTACTGTTAAATGGAAGAGTAATTTATAAAGGTGCTGCATTAGTTTAGCTTAGTAGGGTTGTCATAACAAAGGATCAAAGGGTGGTTGGCTAATCAATAGAAATGTATTGTCTCATTGTTCTAAGACTAGAAGACCACAAGTCAAGGTGCAGGTAGTGTTGGTTCCTTCTGAAGGCTGTGAGGGAAGGATCCGCTGCAGGCCTCTCTCCCTGATTACGGACAGCTGTCTTCTTCCCATGTCTTCACATTGTCCTCCCTCTGTGTGTCGGTCTCTACAGCCAAGTTGACACTTTTTGTTTTGTTTTTTGTTTTGTTTTGTTTTGTTTTGTTTTGTTTTTTGGGACCAGGGATTGAACTCAGGGACACTCGGCCACTGAGCCACATCCCCAGCCCTATTTTGTATTTTTATTTAGAGACAGGGTCTCACTGAGTTGCTAAGGGCCTCACTAAGTTGCTGAGGCTGGCTTTGAACTCGTGATCCTCCTAACTCAGCCTCCCAAGTCGCTTGGATTACAGGCGTGTGCCACCACGCCCGGCAAGTTAACACTTTTTGTAAAGGACACCAGCCATATTGGATTAGAGCCCACTCTAATGACCACATTTTAACTTCTGTATCCAAATAAGGTCACATTATTAGATACTGGGGATGAGAAGTTCAACACACCCATAGAAGGTACAGGCACCACTTGAGGAACCAGCAGCAGAGAGTACAGTAAGTACCCTGGGGCTGATCACAGCCGGAGGATGGAAGATGAACATCGAACAAGATGGAACTTAAACCAATGCAGAGGATGATACCAATGTCTTGCATTTTGGGTGGTAGTCAAACATTCACAGGGTACGTTTGAGGAACTGGAGAATGAACTGCCTTGGGCTTTCTAAATGGAACTCCCATGAAAGTTATCTTTAAACCCCAGCTGTCAGAAGCCTGACCACACTAGCAATCAACAGCCTCTGCTTTAAGGCTGGATGGAGAATGTGTGTGAAAATCTTCCGTGGAGACTCCCCTAGAACCCTTTCCCATGCCATGCCAGAACACTCGGCCTCCTTTGATGAGAACTGAACAGAGCTGAGATCATTTTTTTGGCGTCACCCATTGTAAGATTTTCAGTATGACTTCTGCAATGTCGTAGTAGGATCTTTGTTTTTATATTGCCTAACAGATGTAAAGTTTTAACTTCAATATAAAGGTTACAGCATAAATTCCATATGACTTTGTAAGTTCTATGACATGGTAAATAAAGTAAAAAACCAGCATCTACACATATGGTATAAAAGTCTCATATCAATTTTCATCAGCAGATGAAGAGTAACATACCAAGCATGTGCAAACATGTAATATTAGAGCTTTCCAGCTCGAAAAAATACTAAGCTTTTTCTCAAACTAACAGCGATTGTATTCCTCAGAGGGCTATGAATATGTAGAGTTTGAAGGTTTTATGTCCAACTATTCTTAAAGTTATTTGAGGGCAGAAAAAGGTCACCCGGATTTTTTTTAAATCATTTTATAGGAAAACAGCTGAACTGATTTACTCTAATATCCACCAGCTACGAAATGGGAAGAAATCTGCCCTGTTTAAACCTGAACATCATGGCGATCCTTCAGAAAGAGAGCAAGAGCATGTTTTGTGTTGGAATGCTTTCTCAGATTTAATCAACTGTCATTCATCAGAGCTGCTGTCACTCTTAAGAATACCACTTCTCATGACACATAAAAGTGACGAAGAAAATAATTTCTCCTGAAATGTGGGTTGTATCAGGCAAGAAAAAAAATAGAAACTCAAAATTTTGTGACCTCATTATTACATTTACTTTTCTGACAAGTCTCTGTATATAAACTAGGAGTAAACATTAAACAAAGAAGCTAAAAGACCATTTCCAATACCTAATTAAAATTTAAACTATTCTTGCACAAATGTTTAAATTAGTCTTTGATTCCTCACCAAATTATTTATCTTGGCTTTGAGTAATAACCCCCCTTTCCTAAAGCATGCAGGTGTTTTCTGATTTATTTGTTTTGTTTGTGATGCTGGGAATAAAACCCAGGGCCCTGGGCATCTTAGGCAAACTCTCTGCCACTGAGCAACATCCCCAACCCTTCAAGCCTTCAGTGAGGTTTGCTGTGTGTGATAGCATTCTCAAAAACAAGACGGCTCTGAAACACAGTGTATTTTTTCATTCTGTAATGAGCCTCTTGGACAATGCACAGATTTCCACTGGCTATGGAAAAAAATCTACATGTTGATATAGATAGATATTCAGTATGCTATTAAACATATTATGAGCTTCCAGAATAAAATTGAAATAATGTCTGGGGAAACAGTTTAAAATCATTAAAATGGGGCTGGAGGTGTAACTCAGCGATAGAGTGTGTTCTGAGCATTCCCGAGGCCCTGGGTTAGATCCCCAGCACCGCAAGAAAAAGAAAAAGAAAAAAAAAGTGATTCTTCTGTTTCAAGGGTTCTTCCTGAGAATGAGTAGTTAAAGACCTCATAAAACAAGTCATCCTTTAACCAAATCTCCATTCCGTAGGTGAACTAGGAAGGAAAGGAGCCGTCAAACAGCAAGAAGTTCAGAATGACTGCAGCACTCAACGATGGAAGGCAGGCAGGAATGGAGTGGGAGGAAAGAATGGGAAAACCACGCGGCCCAGAGGGAAGATGGAATTCCGGATGTCTGATGACCTTGTGCTAAATCACTTAGGAGGCGACAAAGGCAAGACACATTCAAGCTGGGGAAAGGACTTGTGCTTTGAAAACGTAGTTCTCACTCAGTGGGCTGGAGGTTCGATTGTAAAAGAAGAAACTCGAGCCTGGAAGGTCCATCGCAAAGCTACGGCAATGATGTGCTCGCTACTTTTATTTTCCTTTTCCAGCTAACGCCTTTGAGATTATGAGTTTTCTCCCTTTGATACAAAGCCCAGATGTCAAATCGTGATAACTCCTACTGCTGTTTGATCTTGACCAGCCATTGGCTTCTTCTAATTTTGATACCGCTACCACATCTTCATGTAGTCAGAATATTCCTTTCGCTTGCCTTCAAATTCACCAAAATTTACTCCCTTCCCCATCACGGATGACTTTCCTGCAGTGGAGAAATGGGATTTGTCTCTCTTCACCATTCAAATGGGGACAGAAAGGAGATGGGTTTGCATCTGAAGACACAGATCTGGAAAACAACCATGTGGGACACAGCCATATAAAGAATCCAATCACCCAGGGAAACATACAAAAAAAGGAAGAGTCCTGAAGAGTGGACAGAGTATGGAGCGAGCAAAAGAAATGAATGAGCATTCCAAGATATCCAATACCCATCTGGTATGACAGTCAAGGAGAGTCATGGCACAAAGGGTCCCAAAGTTATCCCAAATAGGCAGGTCATTCCTATGTAATCCAAAATTCAGCAACCTGCTCACCTACCTTCTCTGGTCACCTTAGGTGGACCTGTCCTTTAAAATTCTCCTGTAGAAGTGCAAATTAGTACAACCTGAAAAGAGTATCATTTAATAATATCCACTAAAATTTTAAGCACACATATATTTGATGTAGCAATTCTACTCATAGGAATTTCTCCTATAAACATATTAGCTCATTTGCAAAATTATTTTTTAAAAGAGTAGTTAAGAATCAGCCAGGCCACACCTGTAATCCCAGCATCTCGGGAGGCTAAGTCAGGAGGAACTTGAGTTCAAAGCCAGCCTCAGCAACAGCGAGGCACTAAGCAACTCAGTAAGATCCTGTCTGTAAATAAAATATAAAATAGGACTGAGGGTATGGCTCAGTGGTTGAGTGCCCCTGAGTTCAATCCCTAGTACCCCCCGCAAAAAAAGAACCAGGTGAAGTAGCCCACATGTAAAATCCCAGCTACTTGGGAGGCTGAGACAGGAAAATGGCAAGTTTGAGGCCAGCCTCAGCAATCTAACAGGAGGCTGTCTGAAAAATAAAAAATAGAAAAATGACTAGGGATATAGCTTAGTGGTAGAGCACTTGTCTAGCATGCATGAGACCCCAGTTCCAATCCCCAATAGTCCAAAATAGGGGGGGATAAAATATTTTGGTTGCATAGTATTTCATGGTTAGAAGTACCATCATTTGCCAGGCACAGTGGCACAGGCCTATAATCCCAGGAGCTGGGGAGGCTGAGATAGAAGGATCACAAGTTCAAGGCCAGCCTGAGAAATTTATCAGGGTCCTAAACAACTTAGTGAGACCCTGTCTCAAAAGAAAAAATAAAAAGGGCTAGGATGTAGTTTAGTGGTAAAGCACCCCTGGATTAAAATCTCCAGTACAAAAATAAAATAAAATAAAATAAAAGTACCATCATTTATCTAATTGGTACTGCGGGTTGAACAAGGGCCCCACACATGCTAGGCAAACACTCACCCCAGAGGTGATACAGAGTCTAAGTTGCCCAAGCTGCCCTCAAACTTGAGATCCTCCTGCCTCAACTTTCTAAGTAGCTGAGATTACTTACAGGCATGAGCCACCACATCTGGTCCAAAATCCAAAGTATCTCTTAGAGAAAACTCAATAAATTGATAGCACTCAAGAAATTGATGTGAATAGCTAGAAACTGAGAGAAGGGTCCTTCTTTTTCATCACATGCCCTTTTGTTCTTTCTGAATTTTATACCATATAAGAGCTGTTCAAAAACAAGTCAGTTTAAAAAATTAGCGATTATGTAAGTTTTTGTTTGTTTGCTTGATTCATTTTTGTTGTTGTTTGGTGGTGGTGGTGGTGGTGCTGGGGATTGAACCCAGGGCTTCACACATGTTAAACACACACTCTACCACTGAGCTCCACCCCAAGTCAAGATTTTTTTTTAAGTGAGAAAATGTTTATAAACAAGATGAAAAAGTATTTTTTATTAAAATGACTTACTTTTCCATCCTACGTACAGAGGAAATATAGTGTCCCTCTCAAATAGCTCCAAGGATTCCTGAGGGAGAGACACTACCTTTTCTCCTAGCTTAAGAATCTTAGCCTCGATTCTTGCTCAACTCCAAGCTGTGCCTCCTACATATGCCGCACATCACTGTGAACAGTAGGAGCAGAGCAGCAGCCCCTGGTGCTTCTTCCTTCAAAGTCCTCCACTCCCAGGCTTGGAGGTGTTTTGTTTGGCTGGTTTTGGATTTGTTTCATTGTTGTTTGTTTTTTTTTTTTTTTTTTTTTTTGTCTATTGTAGATTGAACCCGGGGGTGTTTTACCACTGAGCTATATCCCCAGTCTTTTTTTATTCTTTTTTTTAATTTTGAGACAGGGTCTAGCTAAGATGTTGAGGCTGACCTCAAATTAGTGATTCTTTCTGCCTCAGCCTCCCAAATCATAGGGATTATAGGGATTATGACTGGCTTTTTTCAAAAGTCTATTTACAGCCTTGGGTGGTGACACCTGCCTGTAATTACAGTGACTCTAGAAGCAAAAGCAGGAGGATAGCAAGTTCTAAGCCAGCCTTGGCAACTTAGCAAGACCCTGTCTAAAATAATAATAATAATAATAATAATAATAATAATAATAATAATAATAGGAATGTAGATGACTCAGTGAATGTAACCCTGGCTTTACCCCCCAGAACCACCCCCCAACACACACACATATACAAAATTCTGTTACTAGTAACAAAAATGTGGAAGTCTTTTCTCCTTCCAGTTAGGGTACAATCAAAAAATCCAATACATGAGTCCAAACTCTGACCACAATAGAGGACAGCCATCCAAGTGGTGGTCAGCCGTAGGCCACAGCCTCCCGGGTGTCTGAAGCTTTGTAAGAGCACATGACTTCTGTAAGCAGCCTTCTGTCCTAGTCATTGGCTCTCCTTCCCAGATATCTGCTGCTATTGTAGCAGCTCTGTGGTGTGGCCAAGTCACACATCAAAATCCTTAACCTTTGTACTAATGCAATACTAAGTTTCCAGCAGCAAATGTTTCCTTCCAGAAGCTCTGTCGTTGCCCAGTTGCTTGCCCTATAATAGAGACCCAGCCTCTAGGAGCAGAAGAAGAATATTGGATCAATGGAAACCACCTGCCAAGGAATTCGTGGCCATAGATTTGCACAAGAACTTCCAGGACCCTCTCTCGCTTGTTACTTCTGCAGTGCATTTCTTGGTCTTGATCACTGTGGGAAGCCCATGCAGAACTGCACACCTCCTGCCTAAAACTTCCCTTCTTGAACTCCAGTTTCAAGGGCCATCTCAAATCATTTCAGTAAGTCCTTAGATTTTGAAGTTTTTTTCTTTTTTAATGGTTTTTTAAAATTGTTTTCCTGTAGTTGAAGAGGGACAGCATGCCTTTATTTTGTTTATTTTTTATGTGGTGCAAGCACTCTACCCAGCCCTTAAAAATCTCACTTTTAAAGCATCTCTCCTTGTTACTCCTCTCCTTCAGACTTGTTAAGTCTAGTCTCTCTGCCCTATTTTTGATCTCCCAGGTGTCCTTAATCTGTTGGCCTGGACATTGTTTCACTCTCTGTCACTCTCCTCCTGTTCTCACTTCCCTTCTATTCACCTTTGACTCTGCGACCCAGCACATCTCCCCAGCAAACACCCCTCTCTTTCTTCCTTGCATTGGACGTAACTCACAAGTGCACATGAGCTGCTCCTAAGTCACAAAAAGTCACACAACCCCACTGATGGCCATCAGCTTACACTGATGGCTGTGTATCTCAAATAGGGACTTACCATTGTCAGATAATTCTACCATAAGTCTTCCCAAATTCCCTTACCTGTCTTTAGAAGGACTATGTTATACCTTCTCCTCTGTGCTCATACCTCCCACACTCCTGCCTACCTCCCTCTAATCTACCTTTGCCAAATGCTTCACTGAGATCCTGGATATCATCATATAACAATGTTCACAAACCACCAGGCAGAGGGCCTAGAATCCCAGCTCCTCAGGCGGAGGCAGGAGGATGGCAAAATCGGGGCCAGGCTAAGCACAGGTAGTGTGTAGATTCTACGTATCACCCCTCACTGAATGGAAACAGGACTTCTTGGGGAAAAAAGCCAGTTCCAAGCCTGAGGCAGGGAATACATGGCAAGTCAGGATAGGTGCTGACATTTCATGTGCCCAATAAGGCAAAAATTGAGATTTTTCTTACCTAAAAATGCCAGCAGAGTTGAGGGTGTAGTTTAGTGGTAGGGCAATTGCCTACTATGCTAGAAGCCCTGGATTCCACCCCTAGCACCACAAAAAAAAAAAATAAAAAAAAAAACAAGCCAAAAAGCACATGTGCTGTTTATTATATGCCAATTATATCTCAGTAAAATATTGTGAATTTTGCGGGGGGCGAGGGTGTTGTTTGCTTGTTTTTGTTGTTTTGGTTTTGAGAAATGAGGAGGGAGGACCTGTTTAACTCTGCAGCTCTTTTGTTTTGGCGTAATGGGTACTGGGGGTCAAACCAAGGGTAAGCACTCTACCACTGAGCTACATCTAGCTTCTCAATAAATTGCCAACCAGTTGCCAAGCCTGGCCTTGAACTTTTGCATCCTGCTCCTTAGTTTCCTTAGTAACTGTAATTACAGGCCTGTGCCACCATGCTGGCATAAAAGTACTTTGACATTGTGGATCCCTTGAGTTTTACTTAGAGTTCTGGAAAGATTTGCAAACCATACACACACACACACACACACACACACACATACTGGGGATTGATCCCAGGGGTTCTCAACCACTGAGCCAGCCCTTTTTATATTTTATTTTGAGACAGGGTCTCACCAAGTTGTTTAGGCCTTGCTAAGTTGCTGAGGTTGGCTTTGAACTTTCAATCCTCCCGCCTCAGCCTCCCAAACCGCTGGGATTATAGGAGTGCACCACCACACCCATCCTGCAAACCTTTAAGAACTTCTTGGGAACCAGGTGAGGAGATGCACACCTGTAAATCCCAGCTACTTGGGAGGTTGAGGCAGAAGGATTGCAAGTTTGAGGCCAGTCTGGGCAATTTAGTGAGACCCAGTCTCAAACTAAATGAAAATAAAAAGAGCCAGATGCAGTGGCACATGCCGGTAACCCTAGTGTCTCATGAGTTCAGAGCCAGCCTCAGCAATTTAGTGAGACCCTGAGCAATTCAGCAAGACACTGTCTCTAAATTAAATATAAAAAGGGCTGGGGATGTGGCTCAGTGGTTAAGTGCCCCTGAGTTCAATCCCAGGTACCAAAAAATAATTAATTAATTAATTAATTAATTGAGTGTCCAGTCCTGAATATTACTAAAATGTCACTTGCCTTTTCACTATTTACATTTGCACTAATGGTACAATAGGAAAGATGGCAAAATACTGGCCCCTTAGCCCCAATCAAGGCAGTTGCACCAATGTGAACGGTAGTCATCCTATTCTTCACTACCATGCTGTAAAGATGTGGGGGGAAAGCCTGAATGGTAGTGCTCACCTGTAAGCCCACAACTTTAAGGAAAACCTAGGCAAACAAGCCAAATACTGTCTCAAAATATTAATTAATTAAGTAATTAGAAAATAAAAAAGCAATATAAGAGCTGGGCGTGGTGGTGCACACCTGTAATCCCAGTCACTCAAGGGGTTGAAGCAGGACAATTACTAGTTGGAGGACAGCCAGCAATTTAGTGAGACTCTGTCCCAAAAATAAAAATAAAAAGCGTTAGGGGTGTGGCTTGGTGGTAGAGGTTCTCTGGGTTCAAAACCCAGTACTACACACACACACACACACACACACACACACACACAGAGGGAGGGGAGAGAAAAGGGTAGTACTGGGGATTGAAATGGAACAAATTATGTTATATGCATTTATAAATATGTTAAAATGAATCCTACAATTAAGTAAAACTATAATGTACTAATAAAAACATAAATAAAAATAGGGGGAGGGGTCGGGCGTGGTGGCGCACGCCTGTCATCCAAGCGACTTGGGAGGCTGAGTCAGGAGGATCGCAAGTTCAAAGCCAGCCTCAGCAACTTAGCAAGGCCCTAAGCAACTCAGTGAGACCCTGTCTCTAAATAAAATACAAAATAGGGCTGGGGATGTGGTTCAGTGGTAGAGTGCTTGTCTAGTATGTGTGAGGCACTGGGTTTGATACTCAGCACTGCATACAAATAAGTAAATAAAGTTTCATCAACAACTAATAAAAAGTTTTTTAAAAAAAGGGGGAAGCCAGGCGTGGTGGCGCACGTCTGTAATCCAAGTGACTTGGGAGGCTGAGTCAGGAGGATCGCAAGTTCAAAGCCAGCCTCAGCAACTTAGCAAGGCCCTAAGCAACTCAGTGAGACCCTGTCTCTAAATAAAATACAAAATAGGGCTGGGGACTTGGCTTAGTGACCAAGTGTCCCTGAGTTCAATCCCTGGTTAAAAAAAAAAAAAAAAAAAAAAAAAAATTAGGGGGAAGCCACTTTTTGCTTTAAATCACTAAATTTTAATCTCAATTTAATTATACATCTTTTTTGAATTTTTTTATTTTATTGATTCCTCTTAGTTATACATGACAGTAGAATCCATTTTGATAAAATTATACAGCATGGGCTACATCTTATTCTAATTGGACCCCATTCTTGTGGGTGGACACAATGGTGGACACAAAACACTTAGGTGTTTTCATATGTGTACATGGGAAAATTACGTTAGATTTATTCTACTGTCTTTCCTATTCCTATTCCTCCTCCCTTCCTTTTGTTCCCCTTTGTCTAATCTACTGAACTTCTCTTCTTCCCCTCCTCCCCTTTATTGTGGTTTAGCTTCCACATATTAGTGAAAACTTTCGGCCTTTGGTTTTGGGGGGATTGGCTTATTTCACTTAGCATGGTAGTCTCCAGATCCATCCATTTACCAGCAAATGTCATAAAGTCATTCTTATTTATGACGAATATTCCATTGTGTATATACCACAATTTCTCTATTGTATTTCTTCTGTGTGAAGAAATACAAAGTTTACATAAAGTTTACATAAGTTTACATTCATCTGTTGAAGGGCACCTAGGTTGGTTCCATACTTTAGCTATTGTGAATTGAGCTGCTATGAACATTGATGTGACTGCATCACTCTAGTATACTGATTTTAAGTCCTTTGGGTATAAACCAAGGAGTGGGATAACAGGGTCAAATGGTGGTTGCATTCCAAGTTTTCTGAGGAATCTCCATACTGCTTTCCATAATGGTTGCACCAATTTGCAATCCCACCAGCAATGAACCTTTTTCCCCACATCCTTGCCAACATTGTTACTTGTATTTTTGATGATTGCCATTCTCAATGGAGTGACATGAGATGGAATCTCAGTTTTAATTTGCTTTTCTCTAACTGCCAGTGATGTTGAACATTTTTTCATATATTTGTTGATCATTCATATTTCTGTTTTTAAGAAGGGTCGGTTGGGTTCCTTTGCCCATTTACTGTTTGGGTTTTTTGTTGTTGTTGTAGTTGTTGTTTTGTATTTTTGGTGTTAAGCTTTTTGAATTCTTTGTATATCCTAGAAATTAACACCCTATCTAAGGTGCAGATGGCAAAGATTTTCTCCCACTCTGTAGGCTCTCTCTTCACACTCTTTATTGTTTCTTTTGTTGTGAAGAAGCTTTTTAGTTTGATGTCATCCCCATTTATTGCTTTTTTATTTTATTTCTTGTTCTTATACAGGAAGTCAGTTTCTGTGCCAATATGTAGAAGTATTTGGCCTATCTTTTCTCCCGGTAGGTGCAGGGTTTCTGGTCTAACACCTAGGTCTTCGATCCACTTAGAGTTGATTGAACAGTCCGTGTGAAGAAATGCAAAGTTTATATAAAGCATTTTTTTTCTTCTGTCCTTTTGTACTGCTGGGCGTTGAACACAGGACCTTGCCCATACAGGCAGAGCTCCACCACTATGAATTACACACCCAGCCCCAAATGCCAAAGTACTGCAGTTGTCCCAAGGAAGGCTCTTGTGTGATGGTCCAAGTTCCCAGCTGAAGTAGCAGCCTTTTAATGCAACATCATTTTAACTTGAAAGAACAAATGACCAACTATGATTAATTAGACTTGGGTATTTGGCATAGTATCTCAAATGAAGTGAACCTATCACTTCAAGGAAAACAACTAACAATGTTTATTACTAGTGATAAAATTTGAATGTTCAAGCAAATATTAGAATTTTTGAAATCTGCCTTTGTAAGCTTATTAGTTTCCCAATACTTAAGAATTTTTTAATAAGGGCTTAGGGTGTAGATTAGTGGTAGAGAAGTTGCCTAGCATGAGCAAGCCCCCAGTTTCAATTCCTACTACCACAAAAAGAGAGAGAGAGAGAGAGGAAGGAAGGAAGGAAGGAAGGAAGGAAGGAAGGAAGGGAGGGAGCAAGGGAGGAAGGAAGGAAATGGGAAGAGAAAGAAAATTGTGATGAGATCAATGGTGATAATAACTAATGTCAGTTTTTTTGTTGTTGTTGTTGTTTTGGTACTGGGGATTGAACTCAGGGGCACTCGGCCACTGAGCCACATCCCCAGCCCTATTTTGTATTTTATTTAGAGACAGGGTCTCACTGAGTTGCTTAGAGCCTTGCTAAGTTGCTGAGGCTGGCTTTGAACTCGTGATCCTCCTGCCTCAGCCTCCCAAGTGCTGGGATTACAGGCGTGGGCCACCGCGCCCAGCTCTAATGTCAGTCTTTTAACACTACATAATGAAATGTTTCAACAATTGGGAAATGTATATAATTTGGTGAAACAGTATTTTCTATATGACCATTGCTTAATTTAACACTACTATTTATGGGTAGAAAGTACATTCAAAGTAAATAAATGGATTTTAAAATAAATAGTACAAAAAAGTCATTGATATGAATTCAAATTACACATCAAAACTAAATTTTAATAAATTACCACTTGTTGGGTTTTGAAATGGTATCATAGATTAATATCAATGATTATATAAAAAGGCTACTAAAACACTCCTCCATTTTCCCACTACTTATCTATAAGACTGGATTTCCTTCAACTATTTTAACCAAAACAACATACTGCAACAAATTGAATGCAAAACCAAATAAGAGAATCTGATACCTTCTATTAGATTAGCTATTAAGGAAATTTGAGGCTGGGCTTGGTAGCACATGCCTGTAATCCCAGTGGCTCAGGAGACTGAGGCAGGAGGATCAAGAGTTCAAAGCCAGCCTCAGCAAAAGTGAGGCGCTAAGCAATTCAGTGAGGCCCTGTGTCTAAATAAAATGCAAAAAGGACTGGGGAGGTGACTCAGTGGCTGAATGCCCCTGAGTTCAACCCCTGGTACAAAGAGGAAAGAAAGAGGAAAGAAAGAAGGAAAGAAGGAAAGAAGGAAAGAAGGAAAGAAAGAAAGAAAGAAAGAAAGAAAGAAAGAAAGAAAGAAAGAAAGAAAGAAA
>JAJEJO010003419.1:0-10252 GCA_020662805.1 Glaucomys volans
CACACTCAAGACAGGAAGACAGCCACAGAGGTTTATTTAAACTAAGATTAGGCAAGGCAGGGTCGTTAGCTGCTCTTGGTCCAAACACCAAGTTTCCACACTAGTGGAGGGTATGTCAGAGGACCTGGGAGGTAGAGAAAAGCAGCTCAGCCTTCGTAGCCCAAACAACATAGATTCAGTCTCCCTTAACTTGAGAGGAAGAAGTCTAAACACAATATCACTGTGCAGTGGACCCAGACCCCCTCTCACCAATGAACCCACTGATCCAAGGTCAAGGAGAAGATCTGTCCAGAAAGAGTCACCGTGAGACATGGAGGGCCTGAACTCAGTCCTGTTTGAACAGAGGGAATCTCATTTAAAACCCAGTGTCCCTGACAAGAAAGAGAAGAGGGGAGAAGAACTCTCTACCATCAGTGAAATAGAACTAATGCATATAAACCCTCAGTCACTCTGTCCAGTGTCCTCAAGGCTCCTTCTCATGGGAAGTGTTTGGATGACTCTGAGTGTCACACGCATGGAAATCTCTAGGACAGGATCTCCACCAGTTTATAGTCATAGTTTCCAGGAGTTTTATACTCACTGACTCAGGGTGATACCTCCCTCCTCCTCTGGCCTTGGGCAGGACTACTGGATATCTAGCTGAAACACAGGTTCCTTTCCAACCACTATCTTTTGAAACTTGAGCTCTTATTTCATTCACTAGGTCAGGTAAATTGGATGTACATACACAGTTCCTGATAATCTTGTATTTCTCCAGGTAACAGCAGACACCAGAAACTCTGCTACTACTTCAACTCCATGCAATGGATAGAGGAAAAATCAAAATTAAATATTTGTGAGTTGGTTCTTGACAGCTTCTCTCCTTAGCTGGGAGGGAGCCAGCAGGGAGGCCAATCCACTCACAGGGTCGTGACATGCAGGCAACCTCCAAATCCTAGGGTCTGTGCTGTTTAAGGGTGGCAGGAACTAGGGACCATGACACGCACCAAGCCAGTCACATATTACAGGGCCTCCTGCCCATGACACAGGGAGCCTGAGCTGTGTCTTTTATTTATTTCCTCCAAATACAGAAGACATTTGATGACCCTGGGCTCAGCAGGTAGGCCCTGTCCTCCCTCACTCTTTCAGTCCAGCACCACCAGGGCATTTACATGCTGCTCCCTGGGAAGGACATGTCTGCAAGGATGAGATAAAAGCTCAGCTCTAACCTGGCCTTGACTCATCAGGACTCCTCAGCTCAACTTCTCAAAATGAGGCTCCCTGCTCACCTCCTGTGGGTTCTGCTCATCCATGGTGAGGACAGAGGTGATGAGGAAGGAGATTTCTGGAGGGAGTGTCCCATTGTTCATCATGCTTATTCTGCCCATCTGGGAGAGCAGTGTGTTCTAGGTTCCAGAAAAGGGTATTTTACATCTGTTACAATTAGCATCTGCCCAACAATGACCAGTGTTCTAATGTTTATCTTGAATAACAAAGAGCACTTTGTGACATATGTATAGAATATTAATTACTTTTGTACATTTATCCTGTCCTATCATGAATCAGAAAATGTTAAATATGTAGCAGAATGAAAATAGTGAAGCTGATCAAAACATTGGTACCTAACCTTGTTTTTCTGTTGTTTCAGGATCCAGTGGGGATATGTGGTGAGGTGCTGACCCAGACTCTTCTCCCTGCCCAACACTGCTGGAGAGCTGGCCTCCAAGTCCTGCAGGTCCAATCAGAAGCTCCTACAAATTGATGCAATAACCTATTCATATTGGGTTGCACAAAAGCCAGGCCAGTCTTCACAGGGCCCAATATATCAGGTTTCCAACCAGTTCACTGGAGTGCCAGGCAAATTCGGTGGCAGTGGGTCAGGGACAGATTTCACACTGAAATTCAACAGGGTGGAGGCTGAGGATGCAGGAGTGTATTACTGCTTGCAAGGTACACATCCTAACAATGGTGCAGACGTGATCCAAACCTCCTTGCTAGGGTGGTCCAACTACTACATGTGTGGCCGGTCTGGAACAGGGAGGCTGTTCTTGTACGGAAACTCTAGAAGTCCCTTTGTGCTTGCTAAAGGTGACTGCAATAATTAATCAATGGAAAATAAGGGAAAGGGCTTTCAAGTTGGCACTCGATCGTCCATTTCTCTTACTATTCCAGGATTCAGCTGAGCTACCGTGATGACACAGACCCAATCGCCCTTCCTGTCACCTCTACACTGCATGCCTCCATCTTAAGGAAGATCAGAGTTGGAAAAGTCACTCATTAGTCACCTGGAGTGCGGAACCTTGTTCCTGGTGATGAAGGTGATTTGTAGATATTATGGGTGCTGCTGAATACAACTGAAAATCCAATATTTTTTGATGAGTGATAAATTTATATGACAATATTTATTTATGAGGAAGAAAAATAATTCCCAGTTCTTGAAATTTAAAAAGGAATTTTCTGAATTAGAGTTTTTAATGTATTTGGAATACCAGAAGGTGAAGGAAAAGAAAATGTGGCAGAGGAACTGATTAAAATTAGTCAGTACGATGTTACTGCTCCATTAAGGAAATGCTAAAGACTGTGCTCACAGAAGAGCCACCCTAATAGAGACATGGGGAGGGTAAAAGACAGATAGGGGAAGACATTAATCAGTGTGTGAATGTGAATTAATACTGACTGCATGAACCATCACAACTCCCTATGCAGACTGAGATTGAGAACTTGCAAAACTGTATTAGAAAGAACAGGCAGAATAAATGCAATTAAAAGTGGAAAAATAAAGTGGAAAATTTATGCCTATGATTCTGGGGAGAGAAATCAGAGCTTCTGCCCGAGAGGCACCTTCTCCAACCCTGACTACCATCCCACAACACCCTCAATACAAACCATGACAAGACCAACTGGGGAAGCTACTGCCCAATTCCTCACTCAAAGAAAGAGGGGGAGAATAAAATGCTAATGACCTAGCTGCTGGTTGGGGCAATATTATATATTAAAATACTCAGTGCATGCAGAGAAACAGTAGGAATGTTTTTAAAAATGATGGCAAAGTGTGCTGCTTGACTGCATGAAGAGGTGCTGTCTCCCTGGCTGATCATACACAGTCAAGTACCTTGCATAACATCAACATCATACTTAGAAGGTCAATGGATTGAAATACTAAGCAGTATGTTAATCATCCATGAAGTGTAAGAGAGCTAATGCAGATGAATTGTTTCTGGAAATATAAAGAGTTGTTGTTTTGATTTCCCTTTCAGAGTTTGCCTTGTTAAATTAGTGGCTCTTGAACAATCCAGTTTTCTGTAACTGCAAAAATCACCTTCAATCCATCAGTGACTTTCCAGGGCTACTTCCTAACAGCAGCAGCAGCTATAGGCCACGGAATCCATGTGGTACAAACACAAGGGGACAAGCATGCTCACCCTGGGTCCCCACAAGGCTGTGTGGAGCAGCCCCTGCCTGGTCCTGGAGGACACAGAATGAGCAAGATTCTGTGGTGCCACCTGTGACATCTGGGCAGTGGTCACCTCCACTCTCCCTGAGTTCTATGAAGGCACAAATGAATACCTGCATGACCGCAGTGAGAGACCATAGTGTGCTGTTCAGTTCATATAGTTTTGCTGCCTTACCAGCTAAAAATGTAAAATAAAATTTATGCTTGAGAAATAGATCAGCCCTACCAGATCTGAGGCCACGGTGAGTTTACTTTTAGAATCATGTTGCCCTTTTGTGAACACGGATTAGGATATTTCCCCACAGAATTAAGGGAAAGGAACCTGAAGGAGAAGCACCTCTGTGTCCACAGGGATCTCTGCCCTCTGCTCTCCACACTAATGTTCAATAGCTGCAAGGAGACAGCTCACCCATCTCTTCATCTCTGTGATGCAGACACACCAACCCAGAGAGGAAGTCAGAATGCAACTGTCATGCCTGGGAATCAGGGAGGAGACCAGAGCAGAAATGTCTAACTAGGTCAATCAGAGTGTTCAGGAAGAGTTGAGGCCAAATTCAGGTGTCAGCTGCTGATCTTCTGTCTCATCCTCCTCTCTAGTCCAGAGACCAGGAAAACAGCAGGATAAAGGCATTCAACATACACTGTTATAAATACTCTGAATTTATTTCTTAAGATGTTTTTTAAGTTGGGGCTTCAAGGTTCTTCATCTGAGCTTGGTGTGATGTGAATACATACCTTCCACTCCCCACTTTTGTAACTTGGACCAGTTTGAGACTAAGTTTGTAAACTTTGAGGTTTTCTCACAACTAATAACAAATTTTGAGATTTTTATCCTGTATGTTTGTGTGAACTTAAGCATGACAATCCTTTCATGAGGAATTCAAGTAAATTGTCACATCAGAAAGATGCTCCATGAGGTCAAGTAGCTTCATGGTGTCCAGGCTCACATCAGTTTTAAGCACCCTAAATTGAGAAGAGCAATAAAGAAATCTCCCCAAAACAACATTAGCTGTAAGACCAGAGTCTACAGTAGCATCAGAGTCCACCAAGTGCAATGCTCAGTGTCCCCTGCACTCTCCAGCTCATAGGTATTGTCCACATCCCTTTTCATTCAAGGTCAGAGGGCTCCCTGAACAGCCTCAGGTTCTAAAGGTAAATTTGAAACACAGGGGTCCCTGTGCCATCTTCCAGGTAGGTCCCCACACTGCACTATCACTTGAAGGTTGCTCCATCTTCCAGAAAATTTACCTTCCTCTTAATGAGGCCCTCCTGTGATGCTGAGTAAAGCTGCAGAGTTGGTTTAGCATCTCAGGCTATTGAGCTTTGAGGATATGACCACTTGTCTGTCCTTTGTCTAAACCTTCTTGTAGGAAACAGACTCACACAGAACATGTGACATGGCTTGTTCCATCCTATAGGAATCCCAGTGCTCCGCACCCATGGGAGACACATAATTGACAGACAACAGCAGACAGTGCCTCACACAGGTTGCTCTGTGCACTGCAACCACTTGTCTGCTGCTAAGATGGTCTTTAGCTACCAGCTTGCCACTCTTCCCTCACCTTCCAACCCCACCTGGTGACAGGGGAAAAAAATCACAGATAGAAGAATCTTTCAAAATCAAAATGCCTTAGTCCAAACCCTTCCTTATTGATATGTGTTTATGCATAATATAATTCCTCTATTTCTTTAAATTTTCACTTTTTTATTTAAAATATTTTGAATTCATTTAATTTTTTTCAATATTGCATTGGCATATCATGTTCCAAATACCAAAACAGAATCTTCTAAAAATGGACCTCCAAGGCAAATGCATCTGTGGCCTTAGCCTAGCCTGGAGCATGAGAAAGGATGTGAAGAGCAGGTGATTTCTGAAAGCCTCTCTTCATGATGAGGAGAATGGCCTGGGAAGACCTCCCTGTGCATGGAAGGTGCAGGACTTCCTGCTCCCTCAGGGAGGGACTGATGATTTAATCACCCAAACCAGACTCCTTAGGACAGAGCTCAATGCACTGGATGGTCACAAAGGTGACTGAGAGAGTAGGTTTCACAGACAAGGGCCTGGTAAGATACACCACCTGGCAGCAGAAGGGTCAGGTTGATCATTTTCACCACCTGCAGAGCTCACTGAAAGCCCAGTACTGAGGCTTGGGTGTGGGTTGTGTCCTACATAGCATGTGGGAGACACTATCTTTGATGCCCAGAATTGCAAAAGAGAAAAAATAATGCCATACTAATTCTCACCAGAATAGCCTCCTCTGACACTGTGAGCTCAGATCCAGGAACAGGAGTCTACAGAGCTCTCCATGAGGTTCCAAACCCAGAGGCCAAGGGTGTGAACTGCAATGTCAGCCTAGGAAAAGGACATTAAGCTTTTCAGCACAGTGAGAAACCTTCACAGAGATTTCATAGGGAAAATTGTGCCTAGGTTGGGGATTTTGTTATTTATTTTTTGATTGATAAGGATCTGGCTAAAGTGAACAGGCTGGCCTCTAACTTGCAATCCTCTATCTCAACACCCCGAGTCACTGGACACCATCAAACTCAGCTGCTTTGTTATTTTAAGATCACTCTGGTTACTCTGTGAGGGAGAATATTATGGAAAACCATTGACCATCAGCCACATAGGCATATAATTTCTTCCCATGAAATGGATCTTACCAAAACAATTAGTGATTTTTATACTATTTCATTATTCATGAGGCAGCTTTCTAGGAGGGAATTTATTGATCCCATGTTTCAGATGAGAAACTGAAGCTTTGAAAACGTGAAGTAACTAACACAATGGCACCCACAATCCTTAAGATGCACATACAAGATGCTACTCCTCCCTTGATGGATGTTGCTTTGACATGGTCATGTCTCCTCCAATTGGGGAGAAACCTCAGGAGCAGAGAAGGTCACTGGGCAGCCTGCAGGAAAATTTGTAGTCTGGTTTCTGTGATGTCTTTGGCATGGATCATCTGGATGAATCAACTGGCTTCTGAAAAACACCAAGGAGTTATGAGCTTGTTGGTCTTAGGTGGGAATCCACAGGTGAATTCACCAAGACTGATGCTTGGGATCCAGTCTCGGTGGCCATTGCATGGCTTGTCCACCACATTCCCAAGTTTCACAGCAGCCTTGTTTGGGGCTGGGAGAAAGTTGGGCTTGTGCTTTTGATGGAAGACAAACAATCAGTGTATGGAGGCAGACACAGGTCTGAGGGTGGGAGGCCATGGAGGTTGAGGTCAATGATAGGGGCAGTGGGCACCTGTGGGTGAAGCAGAGAAGCAGTTTATGTGCTCCCTGAGTGTTTAATGCCTGGTGCACAGGGAAGACAGGGAAATCGATTTCATTTCTGTGCCAACCTCAGGATTAACATTTTCTTCTATCCTTATCAGGAAACAAATGATCAAACTAAGAATTGAATCCTCCAAACAATGCTCACTTCCAAATACCCAACAGGAATTTGTCACGATGCTAAGGGATAAAGAATAGTAGTATGTGGAAAAGATTCTTAATTGTTGGCCCCAGAACTGATGTCCAATTATCAACACGTTTCCAAGGTATTCCAACAAGAATTTTTAAATGATTTCTTATGAAGGATTTTGAACATGTATTCAAATAAGGTAACTTTAAGAGAGGCAGAGAGGATACAACTTGACTCTCCCTCCTCTGGGAAGCCCTTCACATCCACCTATAGAAAGGAAGGAGATCTCCTGACATGGGAGAGTGGATGTGGGAGCTGCTCTAATGCTGGTATTGGAGATGGCAGAAGCCACAGTGAAAGCTATTAGGGCAACTTGCAGGAGCTTCATGCTGAGGGCCAGTAGGGAAATTCAGACATTCATCCTGCAACTATGGAAAAGTGGCTGGCACAGCACTTGAGCTGGAAGGAGACCCTGGACTTCAGCAAGGGACACTTCCCACTGATGCTCCATTTCAGCCTTATCAGACCTGAGCAGAGATCCCAACCTGAACTCCTGAGGGTCAGGCCTGTGAAGGAAGACATTACTTAATAGTTGGACATTTGTTGCTCAGCAATATAAAAGGAGGACGGATACAAAGCTGCCACATCTCAAATGAAGGATCAGTAAACTAAACACAAGAAACAGTCACCCCACATGAATCATGGTTGAGTGGAGGCTCAGCTCTCTGCTCTGCAATGTGGTCAGGTTCTGCCTTCTTCTACCATACAGATCCTTCCAACATGCCCACAACCACAAAATCTAGGGTGAAATCATGGCCAGAAAGATGAGTGAAATGATGGTATTTGTTGCGAATGGATTGAAGTGGAGAACATTATGCTAAATTAAATAAGCCAGACTCAGAAAGTCAAGGTTCCAATGCCCTCTATTCCATGTAGAAGCTAGAGCACAGGAAGGGCAAAAGGGGGATCATATGTCATAAGGATAAAGAGAAGAACAGGGGAGAAGAAGACAGACATGGAGGGATATTAGAGAACAAGAAAGAGGAGGAAATGTGGAATGGATGTGACCACATCAGACCATGTGTATGGATACAAATGCTAAATAACCATAACCGTAGTGATTTCCACCTCCGAATGTCTCTATAACACACCGATGAAAAGGTACATAAAAAAACAAGTGACAAAGGGACTAATGTCACTGTGCAGTGGACATAAACACCTTGCAAAAAGAGCCCCTTGGAGCAAGATCCCAGAAATCATCACAACAGATGGAGTCACCTTAAGTCATGGAGGGTATAGACTGATCCTGGTCTAATACAGGGAATGTCTTGTTAAACCCAGGACTTGTGACACCTGTGCCCAATGATCTCTGATAAGGAACAACAGAAGGAGGAATGAGTTCTCTCTCATCAATGAGAAGAAGCTAACCTAGGAAGTTCCCTTGTCTACTCTGTCCAGCACCCTCATGGAGTTCTAATCTTGGGAAATGTTTGCATGATTCTGAGTGTTACACACAGAGAGGTGACAGGATCTCCACCAATTCATAGAGCTAGCTCCCCAGACTTTCACACTCATTGCCTCAGGTGGACACATCCCTTCTCCTCAGGGCTTCTGCAGGGCTACAGGATCTCCACAGAAACAAAGGTTTCTTTCCCACCAACTTAATTTGACCCTGTGCTCCTATTTGATTCACTAGACCACAAAAGGAGAAAGTCTACACATGTTCCTGATCTTGTATTTTTCCTGGTAACAACAGACAACAGAAGCTCTGGAAGTACCTGAACTTGATGTAGTGGGCAGAAGAGTTTCAGAAAATCAATACCTGTGATGTGGGACTTGTCACCTGGTCTCCTTAGCTGGGATGGAGCCAGTAGGCTTTCCTGCAGGAAACATCCATATTCTAGGATCTGTGGTGTCTTAGGGTGGCAGACCCTGGGCACCATGACCATCCATAGCACCTGGCTTCTGTGATGGCCTCCTGTTCACACCACAGGCAGCCCTGGAAGTTTGTCTACTATATTTATTCCAAATATTGAGACATTATAATTTACCTGGGCTCTCAAGGCAGGCCCAACCTCCCTAACTCTTTTTATCCCACAACCACTAAGACATTTGCATACTATTCCCTGGGGAGGACCTCCCTGTAAGGCTGAGATAAAAACTTCTTTCTAACCTGGCCTTCACTCATCAGGACCTCTTAGCTCAACTTCTCAAAATGAGGCTCCCTGCTCAGCTCCTGGAACTGCTGATGCTCTGGATCCCTGGTGAGGACAGAAAGGATGAGGAATGAGATGGGGGAGAGAGGTGGGGCCATTCTGCCCATGTGTGCTCTATCCATTTGAGAAATGAGCTGGTCTTGGTCTTCAGGATGTTATTGATTAACGTGAGATAGAAAACATAGGGATCAAACTACTTGGCTCTGATCAAGATTGTTACAATGAAGAGGAAGATGCTATTGGTCATTTAAAGAGAGGCTGTCATAGATTATAAAATTTAAATACATTTAAAAATTGATACTTTTGTTATATAACTCAAAATAAAAAAATAACTCATTTGAAAAAAAGGACAAATGAGATATGTCTCATAAAGGGACTACATAACCTTGCATTTCACTGACATTTTTTCAGGATCCAGTGGGGATATTGCCCTGAAGCAGACTCCTCTCTCCCTGTCTTCACTCCTGGACAGATAGCCTCCATCTCCTTCAAGTCCAGTCAGAGACTCCTACACAGTAATGGGAAAATCTGCTTTATTCTGTTGTACACAAGTCAGGCCAGTTTCCACGGGGCCTAGTATATTGAGTTTCCAACTGGTACACTGGGGTCCCAGACAGGTTCAGTGACAGTGGGTCAGGGACAGACTTCACACTCAAAATCAGCAGGGTGGAGGCTGAGGATGCTGGAGTTTATTACTGCTGGCAATATTTGCAACATCCTCCCACAGTGGAGGAGCCCTGAACAAAACCTTCCCTGCTTGAGTGGCCCAGCTGCCACATGTTGCTCATCTGGCCAGTAGCACAGCACACTCTCTGAGTGTGGAGAGGAAGGTGTTGGGAACTCAGGAGAACAAGATGCAGCTGAGGGATGTGGATGATGACTGCCTTGGCCACAGCTCAGGTTGTTCCCATCCATGGCCCTATGGCCTCAGCACCCAGGCCTGGCATATGGAGGACAGGAACACAGGTGATCCAGGCACTTTCTGAATGAGCAGACAATGTGAGCATGAAGACTACAGAAGGAGAAGGACCTGTGCCCTGGTGAAGACACTGGCACAGGGAGAGCCATGGTGTAAGGGAATGTCTAGAGGTGCCCTTGATTTGCAAATTCTGTTCTCTGAGAAATTCAGTTTCAAACCTAATCACAAACAGAGAGAAAAGACTTAGCATGCAACAGTTAATAAACAGATAA
>JAJEJO010003419.1:10262-35760 GCA_020662805.1 Glaucomys volans
TGATCACAGGTCAAGAGTGAGACTCGGAGAACAAGGAATCAAAATGCACAAGGTCCAGATCAGAGGAGTCAGAGGGGAGAATTCATCCTTAGTGTGTGAAAGTCACTAGGTGCTTCTGTGAGCCTGAAGACTGAAAATTGGCTCAGTCATGTGATCTGTCCAGGGAAGCCATCAAATTCTTGTGACCTGAAAACTCTTTACTATCTCCAGACCTCCCCATCATTTGTGTGTGAGGGCAACCATTATATGAAGAAATAATAAACACCAAGAAAAGAACTGGCTCGTTATGTTCTCCTGGCCTCTGCAAACCATCCAAGCAATAAATCAAAACATGGGAACTTTCAGGAAAGAGGAGGCAGAAAAGCTCAGGGCACTGAGGAGAAGCAGCAGGATCACACACTCACCCTCAACCTGGTGAACGCGTTGACTCTGAGGCTGAAGTTCTGTGGGAGGAGCACTGTGGTGTGGCTGACAGGAGCACTGCCAAGTCCTCGGCCTGGAGCCTGCTGATGGGGAGAAGGAAATCTGTCCCTGGCCCACTTCTTTTGAAACTCCATGATTCCACAACTGCCCACCTGGATGCCCAGCAGAGGAGAAATTTTGGGCTTGTCCTGGTTTCTGCTGGTGCCAAGCCAACTCATCCTTCTGATTGTATAAGAGGCTGACTGGACTTGCAACTGATATTGACCTTGTCACCTGTAGACACAGGCAGGGTGCATGGAGAATGGGTCATTGCAATGTCCCCACAGGCACCAATAATCAGGATTGAACCATGATCATCACACACTCACACAACCACACACACACACAGAAATATACACACACACACACACACACACACACACTTTTCCACTTACATGTTCGAATATGGCATTTTAATTTCATTTTCTATCACTATTAAATGGCAGCATATAATTAGGTCCATATTGTTTGTAGTCATTATTTCTCACTACATCTTAAAATTCTCTTTTCAAATCTATGAACATATTACACTAAAGACATTGAAATCTGTAAATTTTTCACCTGGGGCCCAGAGCCACAGGAACTTGCACACCTGGTTCTGGGGCACCATTATGCTGCCCTGCTACATGATAAGCTCAAGTCTCATGGCAAATTCCTTGCTTATGAAATGTGGGCAGCATGGTTGGGCTTCAGGTGCCATTGAGACTATCAGATAATAAGGAAAAATTGCCTGGATTATTTTCTGGGAAATTGTCTGACAGATACCAAGAGGCAAAAGTACCACCACAGAAAGTGGATTTCTGTGACTGCAAAACACAGAATTCATATGGAAAATCAAACATCAAACCAAACCTCCCCAGCCTTCAGATAGAATTATGAAAAATAAAGAAAAACTTTATAAACTTTGCATGATAGACAAACTACTAGAAAATAGAAAAGAACAAACAGACTAATAAACTGAATATTATTGACACTAGAGGGTATTTGATTTCTAAAGGGAATTATTTAACTCATCTTGAAATTTTAGCATTAATCCAGAAATAATACTCACAAACAAATGTGTGCTTGAGGTTTCCCATTTAATCAGTCAGAACAGTCACTTTATTTTGCCTTGGAAGAGGTGTGACATGATTTTTTAGTTATAAAATAGTAAACTAAAACCTTAAATTAGATTCTACTTCTCCTGGCAGCAAGGTCTCACAGATAAACATATAAACCACACAATTCATGTCGTCAGGAAATTCCTAAATCCTGAGGACAAAGGTATGAAAAAAGGGACAGTGGCCTAAATCACATTTTGACATGCTATTATAACCTCTGGTCCTTGGTACACTCTAAATTTTGCTTTGTACCTGTCAGGTGAGCTCCAACTCATTCCACTTCATTTCATTTTCTCTACTCCTTAAGATCAGGAAGATGGAAAATGGGGTCTCCAGAAACCATAAATGCTTGCATGCAAACACCCCTGTTCACAGTGTTCAGACTGAGGCTGCACACTCAGGACAAGACAGCCACAGAGATGTATTTTCACTAAGAGAAACCACGACACGGTCCTTAGCTGCCCATGTCCCATACACAATGTCCCACACTGTGGAGAGCATGTGTCAGGTGACCTGAGCGTTCTGGAAAAGCAACTCAGCCCCGTTGGCCAAAAGAACACAGGCTCACTCTCTCCATCTTTTCTGATGACACTGAGTGTCACACACATGGAGATCAGTAGGACAGAATGTCCACCAGTTCCTAGAACTAGCTCCCAGGAATTTAATACTCACTGCCTCAATAAGTATGTCCCCTCTCCTCTGGCCTTGGGCAGAGCTGCTCGATCTCCAGCTGAAACATAGGTTTCTTTCCTACCAGCATTTGTTTGATGCTTGTGCTCTTATCTCATTCACCAAGCCAGAAAATGATGACTACTACACATGGATTCTGACATTCTTGTATTTCTCCAGATAACCGCATTCACCAGAAGCTCTGAAACTATCTGAATTCCATATTGTGGACAGAAGAATTTCAGAAAATCAATATCTGTGAGGTGGGATTTTTCACCTCTCCTTAGCTGGGATTGAGCCATCAGGGTAGTCATTTGTCTCCTAGAATCTGACCTGCAGGCAACATCCATATACTTGGGTTTGTGCTGTCTTAGGGTGACAGGAACTAGGCACCAAGACTACGCACAGCACCAGGCTTCAATGATGATGCATCCTGTCCACACCAGATGCAGCCCAGGCACTTTCACTACTGTATTTCTTCCAATACAGAAGATATTTGATGTCCCCTGGTCTCTCAAGTCAAGCCCCACACTCCCTCACTTTCTACCCCAGCACCCATGAGGACATTTGCAAGCTGCTCCCTGGGGGGAATTTTCCAGCAATTCTGGGATAAAAGCTCAGCTCTAACCTGGTCTCAACTCACTAGAACTCCTCAGGTCAACCTGACAAAATGAGGCTCCCTACTTACCTCCTGGGGCTGCTGATGCTGAGGATCCCTGGTGAGTACAGAGGGGATGAGGAAGGAGAAGGAAGTGGGAGATGAGCCAGGTGGATTCATTCTGCCCATGTGTGCTCTGTCCACATGAGTCATGTGCAGGACTTCTCCTTCAGGATTGGGTAGGTGAGGTTAATTAATGCAAGATAGGAGATTCCAGAAATTCCAATTGACTGGGCTCTGATCAAGATTGCCAATTAGAAATCAAGGGATGGTATACTTTAGTCCAGAGAGGCTGTTATAGCTTTGAAAATTTAAGTCCTTTTTAAAAATTGAATACTTACATTGTATAAATCAAAATTTTACACTAATTATTTTGCAAATAATGAGAGAATGTAAAAATAAAAAAGTCTCATAAACTTATATGTATTCATCCTGTCATTATTTCAGGATAGAGTAGGGATATTGTCCTGAACCAGACTCCTCTCTCCTTGACCATCATACCTGGAAAGTCAGCTGCCATCTATTGTAGGTCCAGCCAGAGTCTCCTTCACAGAAATGGAAAAACCTACTTGCATTGGCTTGTACTAAAACCAGGCCATGCTCCACAGGGCCTAGTATATCTGGCTTCCAACCCATACATAAAGACCCAGACAGGTTCAGAGGCAGTGGGTCAGGGATATACTTCACACTGAAAGTGAGCAGGGTGGAGGCTGAGGATGCTGGAGTGTATTGCTGCCTGCAAAGTTCGGGAGTTCTTCCCACAGTGGTGCAGCCCCTAAAAAACACCCGCCCCCAGCTGCCTCATGTGGTGTTGATTTGGGAGTGGCACAGCATATTCTCTGAACCCATAAGAGGAAGTAGCTGGGAACTCAGGGGAACAATGTGCAGCTGAGGGTTGTGGACCATGACTGCCTTGGCCACAGCTCATGCCAGACAGATTCCAGGCCCTGTCATCTGTAGCAGCCTGGACTGGCATATGGAGGACAGGAGCAGTGGTGATCAAATCACCTTAATGAACAGAAAGGATGAGTGTGAACATTGCAGAAGGAGCAGGACCTTTGAATCGGGCAAGAGTCTGCCATAGGGAGGGCAAAGTTGAAGGGAAATTTAAGGGTATTTTGTGCTTGCAAATGATGTTCTTTGTGAAGTTGGCATTCAAATCTAATCACAAATGTGCACAAATGACTTAGCCTGCAATAAATAATGGGAAGCAAACTATGACAATGGCTTATTAAGTTGGCACTCAATCTTGCATTTCTCTTATAATTCCAGGATCCAGCAGAGATAGTGATGATACCAACTCCAGTCACAATGCCTCTCACGCTGAACTGCCTGCCTCCATCTTGGGAAGGATTTGTGTTGGAAAACATTCTCATAAGTCAACTAGAGAGCAGAAGATGTTGCTCATGCAGGGGAAGTGAGCATCATGCAGACTCTTGGTCTCTACTGCCTCCTAATCATCCTGGCTAGATGCCCATCATCTCACATGTTCCCAGTCAGGCCTGCAGGGTACAGATGAGCTTCCACAAGGGGACTCAGACCTCCTCAGACGCCTAGGCATGGCTTGATGTAGATGGCCCTCAGGAGAGCCCTTATGAACAAGCTGAAAGGGATTTTGACCTAAAGAAAACCCTGGGCTGGAATGGTCAACAGGAGATTCAATGGAAGCCCTGCACAAACTGCAAGCCTACAGCAATCACAAGCAGTCAGGATCCTGGGAAGAGTCCCATGGGAATGGGGGAGGTTTCCTCTGCTTTCTGATCCAGCCATATTTTCCCTCCATAAGCACCATATATTTCCAGGGAGAATCCCAGCCTGTTGTCCAGAGATCAGTGCCTGGTCCATCTGTTGAGGAAGCTCCACAAAATTGCCAGGTCAGCTGGGTTCTCCTCCCTATGCTCCACCATGAATCTAACCCTGAAACCTACATTTGTGATATTTTCTCAAGAAATGTGAGGGTTATAAACACATGTATAATTAACAAGTTACCATAGGGAAAATAATTAAAGAAAACAATAATTTAAAAATTGATTAGTGTAAATAAAAATAATCAAGAAAATGGGGAAGGGACATCTCATGACCACAGACTGGTCAGTGCATCAGCAATCTCTTACAGTTCTGTGCCTAGATGGACCCTGATGGACTTCAAGTTGCTGGCAAGACAGAGCAGAGCATTCCAGCCCAGCAGGGAAGGACCAGTCACCAGCAAAGTCAGAGCAAACTGAAAACATTTCCTCTGGACCCCACAAAGGAAGTGAGGCCCCAGGGCCAGCTACTGCCCAACACTGGGGAGCCAGAGGGCAGATGCAGAGAGTCACACTCACAGACAGACACTCACAAGCAGGAGACTCTAAGAAACAGTGACAACAGCAGGAGAAACGGAACTGTAATTTACAAGTGGCTGGAGGCATTGGAAACCAAGAGAGCTACAAACCCCAGGTCATGCTGTCATGGGCGAGCCCCTAACTCCTCTGAGTTCTGCCTGCGTGAGCACAGGAGCATCTCACAGGAAACAGCACCATAACTCAGCAGGAAAGGGGGAAAGCACCAATTCCGAAGGATGCCAGAGCATGTTGCTTTCCTTCAAGATCTGAAAAGGTCTAAGCAAGGATTTCTCTCACATTCCTTGACCAAATCATAAATGTTGTTAACCTCTATCTCCAAAATAGACCACTCACTGCTCCCTCTACTTAAATCATCCTGGACAAAGGAAACCACCATGACTAGCATGGATGTTGGCAGTGACCTCCTAACTGTTCCCTCTCCTGACTTTTCTCTGCAGAAAGAGCCTATTTCCTTGTCCAGTCTCCCATCCTTGCCTTGACCATCTCCTCATAGGCCTTGTCAAGAATTTTGCAGTGATCTTGGCATTGTGGCCATCTTGAACAGATGATGACATCATTCCCTTAAGTAAATATCCAGCATAGGGATTGCTGGGTCACAGAGTGAATTCAGTTCTAATTGGATGAAGATCTAGGGAAGGCCAGTTTCCTTAATTTTCACTTTGACCAGGTGAACCCTACACAGGTTGATGAAGAAACATGTGGTCTTTCAACCAGGATGGAGACATAAATGTTCAAGTTCTTGTGAGGAAGACATAGCTGGGGAAAGCCTTGATTACACTCAGCCTGGTGAAAGGTTTGTGTCTGAGGCTGAAGCTCTGTGGCAGGAGCACTGTGGAGCTGCTGATAGGAACACTCTTCCTAATCCCACAGCCTGCAGATGAGGAGAGGGAAATCTGTCCCTGACCCACTGTCCCTGAAATTCCATGTGATCCCAGCTACCTGCAGGAATGCCCAGGAGAGGGGCAGCATTGGAAAATGTCCAGGCTTCTGCTGGTGCCAGGCCAAGTAGTCCTTCAGGTTTGATAAAAGATTCTGGACTTGCAGCTGATGGTGGCAGTTTCTGCCATAGACACAGCCAGGTAGCCTGCAGAGCGGGTCATCACCATGTCCCCAAAGGCACCTGCAATCAGGACAATCAGAAATGGACCATTAACACACACACACACACACACACACACACACACACTTTATGATATATATACTTTGAAATATCATATAAAATCCATTTTCCAGCCATGTTATGATTCAGCACTTTACTAGGCCTATATTGGGAATCACCATTATTTCCCAACACATGGTTTAATTGCATTTTAAATGCTAAAGATATATACTATTCTGAAGTGATTGAAACACTTCTGTTTCTCACCTGAGGCCCACAGCCACAGGAGTATGCAAAGCAGGGTCTGGGAGACAATCCTTCTCTCTGCCTGATAGAGTTCAGGTCTCATGGCAAAGTCCCTCTTTTTAAAATGTGGGCAGCTAGGCTGGGCTACAGGGGCCTCTGCAGTGTCGTCAGCAGATAGGGAAGCAAGTTTCCTGGATTGTGGCTTCTGAATGTAGCTTCTAAAACTGCAAATAGGCAGATGAATTAAAGCAGAGTTTCTGTTTTAACTTAAAAATACCTCAGAATGGATTGAAATCCCCAAAACTGTTAAGCAGATAACCTTAGAGTAACAATCTCAGTCAAATAATTAAACATGCTGGAAAATGCAAAGCATATAAAGAAGAGGAGAGAGAAGGAGGGAGGGAGAAAGGCAGTGGAGGAAGAGCAGGAGAAACTACATCCGGAAAGTACTCAAAATCAACTTTCAACATAAAACACTGTAGCCAGAAAACAGAGAATTCAAATGAAGGTGTAGAAACCTTTTCAGACAGGACCTGAACATCATATCATGGGTCTTTTCACAGAATAGGAAATGCCCACATGACTCTTCCAGGCCAAGGTAGATGGCAGCAGAGGAAGGATTCCATTGCACAGAGGATGGAAAAACAAGGAAAGATTGACAAAACTGTCTTCTCTTATTTAAATGTATTTAATATTTAATTGACCATGTACTCAAAACTATACCAGGGCATCATGGGCTGTACAGCATAAAAGAGTCAAATGTCTGACCAGAGCACTATTGAAAACCCTTTCCTGCAGGATCATGGGGCAAAGAATGCTGAGAGGATGCTCCAGGCAGGAGGCCTCCAGGGACAGTCAGAAAAAGGCTCAGCCTTCAATAGGCCCACTGCCCTGACTCCCATTTCCCCTCTAGCTGTTCAACACATAGGACAGGGCTGGCTAGACTTTCCAGTGCTAGGAAGGGGCAGTGAGTGACTCTAGAGGACAGGGGGCTGCGTCTCCTGGCAACTGATCATTCTGGGAAGAGAACTGCTCCAGAAGAAGCCAGAGAACACCTAGTGAGATCTCCCAGGCAGCTCAGGGCATGGGCAGAGTGAGAACCCCATCCCTTGCTAATAGCAGCATCAAATTTTTAACAGAGGGAAGACCCTTGGAGGTCCACCAGAGAAGTCTCTCCATGGCTGCAACTGTGGCTCACATCCCACAACACCTGAAGACACACCTTGAGCCAGAACCACCAGGGAAGCCACTCCTGATTCCTCACTCAGAGAAAAAGTGGGGAAGAGTAAGAGGCCATGGTTTAAGCTGCTGGTTTGGGCAATGTTTTAAACAGAAATACACAGTGCATGCAGAGGAATAGTAAGATCAACAAAGTATTGGAAAAACTATAATTTCTATTGACTGCAGAGAGCAACAGTGCTTCACTGGGTTAACATACACACTGATGAACCCCTCAAAATATTAGCACCACACAAGGCAGTTAGTTTATATGAGCTTTTCTGGTCAAATACATAGTTGTTCTATTTTCTCTCTTCTACTCTCTGACTTGCTAAGCAGTGATTTGTTTTTTCTTTTCTTTTTAAGAAAAGAGTTTTCTGTAACAGTTAAAAGAAATCATTCAATAAGCCACTCCCTTTCCAGGGCTTCTTTTCCCACAGTTCAGCAATGGGCCATCTGCTGCACATGGTGCAAACACAGGGGACAGAGCCCTTTCAGCCTGTGCAGAGTAATGATGGCTGAACCTTTTCCCGATATTAGGAAGACTATGGACATTCAGGATAACTAAGCATGAAGGTCCCAAATAAAACCAAACTAAAGAAGGTCACATTGCAATGTTATAAATAAATGACTGGTGTGGTTGCAAATCTGTGCAGCCACCCTGGAAAGCAGTATGGAACATCCTTATAAAACTCAGAATGGGGCCATCATTTTCCCCCCATCCCACTCCTTGGCCTATATCCAATGGACTTAAAATCAGCACACTACAGTGATGCAGCCACATCAATATTTGTAGCAGCCCAATTCACTATAGCTAGATTGTGGAACCAACCTGGATGCCCTTCAATAGATGAATGGATAGAGAAACTGTGGTATATATACACGATGGAATATTATTCAGCAATAAAGATTAATAAAATTATGACATTAGCAGGTAAATGGACAGAGTTGGAGAATATCATGTTAATTGAAATAGGCCAAAATACAATAAACTAAAGTCAAAATGATTTCTCTGATAAGTGGTTGATGACACATAGGGGATATGGGGGAGGTAAGGGAAGAATGGAGAAAGGATGGATTGATTGTATAAGAGGAAAATGAGGGTGAGGAGTGGGCGGGGAAGGAAAGATAATAGAATGAGTCAAACATCATTACCCTATGTATATGTATGAATACACAAATTGTATGATTCTACTTGGTTTACAATGAACTGAAATTTAAGAAAAACAGAGAGAGAATATAAAACTGAATTATATTAAAGAATAAATAAATTATTAAAACTTAGAGAAACTTTCGAAAGGAAAAGAAGAAACGAAACCCCTTAAAATTCTAGGGAACTTCAACAGTACTATCAGCGAGGTCTCAGAAGAAAGAGGCAAAGAGAAAGAAAGAGACTAATACATGCAAAATGCTAAGGAAAAAACTCAACCAAGAATAACCAGTCAATGAGTCCACTGTTCCCCATTCAATTTCTAAGCTGACTTTAAAGGATTATTGTACTACTGCCAGTTTTTGAGCCTCAAAAAATCAGATCCTGGGCAATAAGCACCTATGCCTCTTTGGTTTTGCATATTCCTTCAGGGTTCTTGAAGATAGTAAAGGTTTTCACTGGTATATAGTATTTTATTACATGCACTTTCCTTATTTTACTTATACATTTTAATCTTCATTGGCACGTAGCTGTTTCAGTTGGCAGTTATCACAAATAATACTGTGAGGTCACTGCACATGGGGATCTGTGCACATCTGTGTGTGCTCTGAGTGAAAGGCCTGAATCAGAGGGTAAGTGCATAGCCAGGGCAGTCCTCCAACGCAGGTACCATTCACATTCCCAAACACATGAGAGTGTTCTAGATCATTCCCCATGCTGTACTCGATGTTCTTCATGGTTTAGTTTTTTGGTATTTCTTCTGAAGGTTTTGAGTGGTTTCTTGCCACTTTCACCCTCTAATGATTATTGATGCTGAGCACACATGATACTAGATGATCATTTGCATGTGAGGTTGACAGACAACATTTCTTGTGAAGAGGTCTTGTCCAAAGATATTGTAGTGTTGCTTTTGTCAAAAAAAACTGACCAACTATGCACACATCTGTCTCTGTACACCTGGTTAGTTCCACTGGGCAGCTTGGCTGAACTCACTCAGCACCAGTGTCCTACACCTCATAGTGTAAGAATTCATTGTGGTGCCTTTTAACTTGCCTCCTGACTGCTTCCTGTCACTCATTGGTTGGTGGAGCAGGACTGCACTGAGCAGGGCATGCACCTTCAGAGGCATCCACTCATGTTGGTCTGATCTGATGGCTGTGTGTTGGGGCTGACAAGGAGAAAGAACAGGGTGCAGAGGATCATCTCTGAGCCTAACAAAACATCTCAGTGACACTGAGAGTTTGGCTGCCTCTGAGCAGTGCTCTCAGCAGGTGGAGGCAGCAGGAGGAAGAGCTGGGGCAGCCCAGCCTCACACTTCTGCTTCCCTGGGAGGTTTTTGTCATGGCCTGTATCACTGTGGGAGGGGAACTGTAACCTTGTTGACAGTAATAAGTGGCAAAATCTTCAGGTTCCAGGCTACTGATGGTGAGAGAATAATCTGTCCCAGATCCACTGCCACTGAACCTTGAGGGGATCCCAGATTCCAACCTGTTTGTATAATAGATCAGGAGCTTAGGAGCTTGCCCTGGTTTCTGCTGGTACCAGCTTAAGTAATTGCTAATGCCCTGACTGGCCGTGCAAGTGATGGTGACTCTTTCTCCTTGAGATTTAGACAGGGAGGATGGAGACTGGGTCATCATGATGTCACATCTGGCACCTGAAATTGGACAAATGAAAAGAAATATGCACACAATTAATTGTGTTGTAGGAGGTTTTCTCTGAAGAGCAGGTGATCATATTTATCTGAGCAAATCCTCTGGATTGTCCCTCCTTACCTGGGAGGCAGAGCAGCAGGAGTCCCAGGAGGTGAGCAGGTACCCTCATGTCCATGCTGTATTCTGACTGGGAGTGACTCCTGCACAGACTGTGACCAGCCTCTTAAGAAGTCCTCAGGGCAGTGGGCTGTGCTCTGAGCACATGCAAATCATCAGGTCTGGGCAGGGCTGAGCACAGTGGCAGGGCTTACTCCTCTCAGTCCCTCCAACCTGGTCAAGTGTCGCTTTATGTCCCAAGTTACACCAGGGCAGCATAGATTTGCCTAGAGGGAATGTGTTACACCAGGGAACAGAGGAGATAATCATGCATCTTTCCTGAGAGTAGAGTAACTTCAGGCTCTCATCAGGGTTCAGGACACACTTCTCCTGCTCCATCTCCAAACAAGACAAGGTCTTTAGCTCTATCACAACCCACAAACTGATACAGTTTTTACAGACCTCTTTCTTTTGGTACCTATGAACAGTATTTATTCCAGGGAGCTTTCTCAATGCCTGACTTCTTGAAGACCTTGGTATGATAAATTATGAGTACTGCCACCCAGAAATACAAAGATGTGTAAGAAGAATAAACAGAACAGAAGGAAAAAAAAATCAACCACAGGGCTAGTGATTGTTAAGTGAAGGATGTTATCTGTGTGCCCTTTCTCTCCCACCATCTCAGTTGAGATCTTGGTCTCCTCCACCATGAAGCTCCTCTGACCTAGGCTGGCCAATGTCAAGGATGGCCCTTCCACACCTGAAGCTCAGCTCCTCTCTTTCTGCATGCTGCTTTACACATCAGGACACATGTTCCCTGAGATCCTCCCATTGTTGCTGCACCCCTCCCCCAGCTTCACCTAAGCTTTGCTGCAGAAGCTGAAAGTCTCCATCGACCACCTGCTCATCTGCTCTGTGTCTACTCTGATTCCTAAACCTGTCTATATTCCTATCACCAAATCTGATCCCATTTCTAAGAGAAGAGCAGTCCTAGATTCTGGTGCAGAGCTGGGGGCACGTGCTGGAGAAAGACAAGTAGGAGGACTGGGCTGGAACACTCTCCATGACACCAAGGCAAGGCACCTGTGTGTTGGAGGGCACACAGAACCAGGGTGACAAGGGTGTCCTCACATGTAGATGGTGATCTGAGGGCCAGTGTGCAGGTCAAATGTAGAATATGATGAGGAGGTTACGCAGGAATGTGGCCCTAAGTGTGTAGGTGGGGGAAACCAGGCAACATCAGGAGAGCTTCTGATAGATTTTAAATATGAGCTGTCCCCCAGAGACTCATGGGTTGTAGACCTCATTGGGGGATCAATCCATTTCATTTACTGATGATTTCAATGATTTCTGGGGAGATAGAACCTAGTTGGAAGGAGGAGGTCACTGGGATTTGCCCTGTAGTCTGTTTCCTGCCCCTGAGTCCTTCCACTCTACTTCCTGGATGGCAAGAGCTGAGCAACTTTTCTGACAAATCATTTCCTCCATGATGCTTCTGCCTACAGACAACTGATCATGGATGGAAACCATGAGCCAAAATGACTCTTTCCTGCTCTAAGTTGCTTTTTCTCAGATATTTGTCACATTGACAGAGTAAACTGACACAGCATCCCTATGGTGTGCAGAGTTGGTTGTGTCCTGACAAGAGGTATCAGAGCAGGATCAGGGTACATTCAGAAGTGTGGGTGAGGTTGCCTAGTGGAAGAGCAGGCCAATGACAGGAGGAAACTTCCTCCAGTCAGTGGGAAGTTGGTGAGGGATGAAAATGTACCAGAGACAATCAGAGCTATGATCCTCACTGTAGGAGGAAGGACTCTCAAACCTGAAAAGGGCCATCACTAGAATAAAGGGGATTTTGAGTTGAATTGGAATATCACAATAAACTCAGAGGTGTATAGAGGGATAGATAGGAATGTGTATTCCAATAGAGATGACAGATGTTGATGGTAGATGGATTGATTGAAAAACTGATTTATACATAAATACATACTTTTTAACCCACGTGGTACCAGTAAGCACTTACAGTGCCTAGATTTATTTCCCACTGAAGGAATCTTGTATAAGATCCCACTGTGCCTTGAATTAGGGGCCAAGTAGTGCTCCACAAATGATGAGCCATTCCAAATAAAAAGAGAAGCCACCTGCACTGATTCCCCCTCTGGCCAAATCTGTGTCATTTTGAGAATCAAAATTTAAAATAATGACATACTTACTCATTAAATTGAAGAGGATCCATGTGTTCATACTGATACTGACACTTTGCTGAGGAGTGGGATATCCATAAAGACTTGAGGAACATCCACTCAACTTATTTCAATATCATTATGGATAGGTGTTTATCATTTCTACTATTTTGGTTTGTTTATTACATTTAATCCAGTTTTAATTTTAATTTAGTTAGTTGCTCCTCTAGAGAATTTTCTAGATTTGGGTTAGTATTTAATTGTTCTGTGCATAATATACATTTTAATACTTTCCATAGTTCTGGCTCAGTGCTCATGAATTAATTCATTTATCCTTAACTATGGAAAGTTTTCTTTTCTTTTCAATTCTGAAAGATGCCTTTGTTGCCTTTAGCAATCTTGGTTAGCAAATGTTTTCTCCTAGGTCTAGGTATATATGACTGGGGTTTCTCATTCCAAGCACTCCTTCAATGTAAGGTCTCCTTTGAGAAGTCAGAATAAGCATTATTGGTTTAACTGTACATGTGATTTGATGTTTATCTCTTGTGAATTTAATATTCTTTCCTTGTTTTTTGTTAGACATTTTCATTTTGTTCTGCCCTGCAGAGATTCTATCTTGTTTTTGTCTACCTGAGATTCTCTATGAATCCTGCATTTGACTATCCATCTCATTTCTAAGGTGAGGATTTTTCTGCTTTTATTTCACTGAAAATTTTCTTAATGCCTTTGGCCTGTATTTCCATGTTGATCTCAACGACTCTCAAGCTTGACCTCTTGGTGTTGTCCAGGAATTCCTGTATATTCTGATCCTCCTTTTTTACTGATTTGCTGGTATTGCATAGTCAGTAGGTAAGTTCATTTACCCTGCTTAAGTTCTATTTTTTAGGTAATTTAATCTGTTGGTGATAGTTTGAAATGAAATATTAATTTGTATTATTGCATGTTTTTATCCAGTTGCTAACTTGTGATCATCTCCATTTGTTTGTGGAAATATCCTTTCACCCCCTGATTGCCTCCTTTAATATCTTCCATAAATCATATTTATCTCATTAAACCATTGCAATATTACTTTTTATAGTTTTTCTTTAGAATTGTAGCTGCTTCCATACCTGTGGTTTCCAATTTGGGTGATCATAAGTTTGGGGGTGAAATTGGTTTGCTTGCTTCCCTGTGTTTTCAGAAGTTTTTGATTTGTCCTTGTATTAGAATGGATTATTGTTTCTGCTTTTGTGCTTTTTCTTTTTTTTGTGATGTACAGTTATCTGTTTATTCTAGGGTCTTCTCTCTATTTTTCCTCTACTAGCAGATGTACAATACTGGGACCAGAGATCCCCTTCCACCTGTTCCTAGTTGGGGTCTGTTTATTTCTTTGAAGTTTTGTGTCCCCTGTTTTGTATGCTGAAGTAGTTTTGAAGCTCTAGTGGGGCTAATCTGAGTGTGGAGTGAGGTTGCTGCTACCTGACTGAGTTGTGAGTGTAGCAAAGCACCAGGATCTCCACCCTGAAAATTTATAACATTCCAATCACAGTCCAGCCCCTCTTAGAGAAAGGAAGAGAAATAAATAAGAATAATGGGAACAACGGACATGCAGACTTCAAATAGATGTCCAGTTCCTCCTATGATGCCTCTAACACAAATTGTCACCTGGACAGATATGGGGGGTCAACATTTAACATCAGCACCAACAATAAGGAGCTGTGAGCTAACTCAAGACATCAGACAGCAGGCGTCTACTGTGTTGTCCACTATAGTGACCACCACACCAATGCAAATGTGTGTAATAAAAATCACAAACTAAACAGCTATATCATACGGGGAAATACAGTTTCTTAAGTGAAAAGAATTAAGATACAAAGGCAAGCTTGAAATAGTTGAAAACTTAACAGAGGGGAATTTGAGCATGGGCATCATGTGATGGCAATAAAGTAAAAGAAATAAAAATAAATAAATTTCATAAAGCAGAGAGATGGGAAAAGGGAAGAAAAACACATTGCTGTTAGTGGGGGAAGAATGTGGAGGACAAATAAGAGGAACTAAAACATAGATATAATAACGAAAAAAAATTCAAACCCACATCAAATTTTGCCCCACCAAAGTCAAAACAAGGCTAAATAGTAATCAGGTGAAGAAAAAGGAAATGAAGTGAAAGAAAAAGAACATGAATATATATTTTCGAACATATCAGTGCAAGGAGAGCACACACATGGGCACACATAGGCGCACACACAGAATCACACAGAAAGGAAAATAATAAAGAACAAAATTTAAATTGTATTTTTAAGAAAAGGATACTTATTTTGTTGTTTGGGGATCTGTTTTTTGTTTTGACTTTTATTTTGGCTTGTTTTGGTTTGATTTGGAGGTCAATTCTTTGTGAGATATAGAGGACTTTTTCCTGCTGAGGTGTCCAACACTGTGAGCAAGGACGGCTATCCCTGCTTTGCTGTTCTGCCATTCCTCACCTTTCACATGGGATTGATAACCTTTGGTCCAGGGCTTGGAGTTGATGGATCTGACTTCCGTGTGTTTCTCACATCATGCCAGCCATGGTGGCCTGGAGCCAAAGCTGGTTGGCTTAGCTCTCAGCTCCCTGTCTCACAGCACAGGGCAGTGAGGACTGGAGAGTGAAAGTACTGCTTCTTGCATAGCTGAGGCAGAGGTCCAAGTGGGAAGTCACAGCTTCCCATCTGGAATCCTGAGTAGAAGAGCAGGTAGACAGTGCAGCCTCCTTCCACCACCTTGAGACCCTCCTTTCAGGATTTGGTGTTATTATTTTATTGCTTTGCTTCTCCATGCTGTGGGTTTGGTTCACTCTGTTTTGTTAGTATGTTGAGGGAGAAACTTGGGGTATTGAGTTAAAATTTCTCTTTTCTTTTCTAATACAAACATTGAGAATCCTATATATTTTTGCTTATCTCTGTCACCTTGGCCACACATATGAAAGCCATCATAGAAGCACATGCATGAACAATTAATAAGAAGAAAAGGAGAAGTAATAAGTCTAGAACATAGAACTTACTTTTGGTATAGACATAGAGGTTTCTGAATTAAGCAGAAATATAACCTTTCACAATTCTGAGTTTTTTGAACAACTGTGGAAGACTTCCTTGTGAGCTTGATAAAATTGTAGTGTTGAAAATTTAAATATTTTGATAAAAATGAAAGCCTGTGTCTAAAATTGATAGCTAAAAATTTTAACTAATCAAAGAACTGTTAGAGGCTGGGGTTGTGGCTCAGTGGTAGAGTGCTCACCTAGCAGGTGTGGACACTGTACACCATCCTCCCAGGACTGCCAGGACTGTGGCAGGCTCAGAGCAAACAGGGAGATGGAGAGGGAGAAGCAGGACTTCCCTGGTCAGTGGGTGCTGCCACCCACCCTGCCAAGGGTGCTCTTCCAGAGTACATGTTGGAGAGGGGAAGGGTCTGTCATCCTGCCTGATTTACAGCCTCACTGGCCTCAGTTACAGCCTCACTGCTGTGCAGCCACATTGAACCCTCTGAAGAGGCATGGCCAACCAAGCCCTCTCCAATCCTGAGCTGTTCCGTTATTGCATTTCCTCCAAATATAGAACACACTTGATGTCCGTGGTTGGTAAGGAAGGACCCACCCACCCTCACTCACACTACCCCAGCACTCCTAGGGGATTTGTATGCTGCTCCCTGGGGAGGACCTTCCTGCAAGGCTGACATAAAAGCTCAGCTCTAACCTGGCCTTCACTCACCAGGACTCCTCAGCTCAGCTTCTCAAAACGAGGCTCCCTGCCCAGCTCCTGGGGCTGCTGATGCTCTGGATCCCTGGTGAGGACAAAGGGGATGAGGATGGGGAAGGGGGAGGGACATGAGCCCTGTGGCCCCCATTCTGCCTATGTGTGCTCTGTCCACATGAGAGATGATCAGCTCTTGTCCTCAAGGAGGGGGCAGGTGAGGGTGATTCATGTGAGAGAGAACCATCAATAAGGAATAAGTGACTGGACTCTGATCAGGATTGTCCCATAGAAATAAGGGAATCTTATGTAATTCAATCCTGAGTGGCTGATTTAGCTTGCAAAACTTGTGTCCTTTTTTAAATTGAATAATTTTGCCACGTAAATAAAAATCACAAATATCATTTATATGAAAAAATACAAGAAAATATTAGTAATTCTCTTAATACATGCATGTACCATTGCTTTTCTGTCTTTTGTCAGGATCCTGCGGGGATGTTTTACTGACAAAGAATTCTTCCCTGACGGTCACCCATGGACAGACAAACTCCATCCCCTGCAGGTCCAGTCAGAGCCTCCTTTACAGTGATGGAAAAATCTATCTGCACTGGGTTGTACACAAGCCAGGCCAGACTCCACGGGGCCTAATGTATCAGGTTCCCAACTGGTTGACATGGGTCCCAGACAAGTTCAGTGGCAGTAGGTGAGGAACAGATTTCACAATGAAAACCGGTAAGGTGGAGGCTGAGGATGCTGAGTGTATTACTTCTGGTAACTACACATGAAACTCCCACAGTGGTGCAGCCCAAACAGAACTCTCCTTGACAGGGAGGCCCAAGTGCCACATGTGCTGCTCGTCTGGCAGCAGCACAGCAGATTCTGAGTCTGTGTGTAGAAGATGCTGGGGACTCAGGGGAGCATTGCGCGGCTGAGGGCTGTGGACCATGACTGCCTTGGCCACTGCTCAGATCAAACCCATTCATGGCTCTGCCAGCTGTCGGGGTGCCCACTGGCCAGGGCAGGCTGCGTGCTCCAGGCGGCTGGTGATCCCAGACCCCGGAGCAGAGGTGCGCGTCCGGCCCGTCAGATGGAGGTGCCTCCGGCCGACCCTGGCGCCTCCGTTCTGCCCGCCACGCAGGACGTGAGGAGGCGGTGTGGCATTGGGCGAGGCCCTAGAACTTCGGTGGCCGCAAAGGGACCTGAGCCCTCCCAGGCGCTCCCGCCCCCCCGAGTCCCGGGCTGAGTTCGGAGCCCTCCTGGAGGGTGGGTGGGTTTGCCCACAGGCAGGATGTCCATGTCGGGGCCGGGTCCCTAGGCCACATGAGGAGGCGGGCCGCCACTGCACCCCGGCGCACTCCGTGTCTGTCCTGGACACTCGGTCTGCCTGCAGCCCAGACCCCCTCCTCACATCTCGCCCCCCACGCTGGCCTGTCAGGGTGCCGGGGCCCCAGGCTGTCTGTGCAAGATGGCGGCTGGCGCTATGCCAGCGCGGTTAAAGCGGAAGTCCTCGCCATCGGCCAACGCTTCTGCATGCTCTGTGCGTGATCACTGAGTGTCTAGGCTCCATGCAGCTTGCAGTCCACGCACTAACCTCGTGGACAGCTTTCTGATTGGTTGTTGCTGCATATACATACTGCACTACTTCCCTGTTGGGGAGAGAAGAAGAAAGAATCTGTAACGAGATGGCCATCATGTGAATAAAGCTTCTGACCAGCCTACGTATTGCGTCTCACTGCGGCAGGGATTCGCGATAGCCAGCTGCAGCAGCCTGGCCTGGAACAGAAGCAGAGGTGGTCTAGGCACCTTCTGAATGAAGAGACAAGGTGAGTGCAAGAATCTGGCACAGAACTATGACGGCATAGGGAGCTTCTTGTGGTCCCTCCATGCTTGGAAAATCTGTTTATCATGAAATTGGGATTCAAACCTAATTAAATACCCTAAAAATGATTGCAATGATTAATAACATGAAAATTATGAAAATTGATTTTAAGTTGGCACTCAAACTTGCATTTCTCTTACTATTCCAGGATTCAGCTCAGAGACAGTGATGATTCCACTCCCCCTGCCTATCACCCCTTTGTCTGCCTGCCTCCATCTTGGGTAGGATCAGATTTGGAAAAGTGACTCATATGTCTCCTAGAGGGTGGAAGCTTGCCCCTGGTTGTGAAGGCAATTCAAAGATAATATGGCTCCTGTTGAATGCAATGAAAGCCCACTGTCTACTTTTTATTTACATTCCTGGAGCTCTGTGCTGCTGGTCACAAGGGAAATTGACAACTCATCTTGAAGCTCTGGAAAGATGACTCTGCCACAGCCACTGGAGCTGGAGGAGGACCTTGAATGTCAGGAGGAGAGCTGCCCACTGATGGCTCCATTTCAGTCTTCTCAGACCTGAGCTGAGAACAGCCTGGACTCCAGAGGGACCAGACTCTGAAGGAAGACCTTGCCCATTTGGTGTCAATTTGTTTCTTAGCCACAGAAAACTAGCAGGATGTATATGAGCCACATGTTAGAAGGAGAATCAGAAGACTAAATTCCAGGGGCACTGGTCCCTCATAACTCAAGGCTAAAGGTTGCTCAACTCTCTGCATGATCCGCACTGTCACTGATTCCTTAGATCATGTTTAATTGAACTAATTATAAAATCTACTATGCAGTTCCTCCTGGGTAAATGTGATTGTGCATATTCATATAAAAGAATGTATGCGTATACGCATGTGAATGTCTATGTTACACATACATCAAGTATTACACACATGCATGAAGTGTTATCATATTTCCTCCACTGCAACTTCCCTTTCATTTAGGGAATCATCAGACCATTAATGTGCCTAAATATAGATCTCTTAATTTGATAAGAGCATTATTATAACCAATAGTCTGCTCTACAAATTTGTCTTTTTGCACCACATTAATATTCAGTAAGTAAGTTTTCATCAAATATATAATAGTGGTAACAATAATACCAGACACACCACTTCCAGAATGTTCAATCTAGAACAAGACTGAGAGGCAGGGCAGGATGGGGAGCAGAGGAGGCTCCTTCCACTTCCTCTGCTGCTGGGATTTGAAGGACAGGAATACAGCTCACAGTCAGGCAGGTGTTGGAAGAAAACCACCAGATATCACTTGTCAGAGATTCAGAGTTGCCCCAATGTTGAGGACATAAGACTATCCCCCAGATCCCAGCAGGGACAGCTGTGCTGTGTCACCACCACCAGGCCAACTCAGAGGAAAAATCAAGACAGCAGAAGTTTGCCACAGGAGTGAGCTCTGTGTTCCCAACCTCTGAGTGAAGATCTGCAGTGCAGATGCAGCCCCAGGTTTATGCCATCCTCACCCTGCGAGAGCCTGAGAGTCCTTAGCACACACGTCCAGTCTGTCTCAGCAGTGCTTACCTCATGACCTATAGACTATCTGGGAAATCACAGTCCCAAGGCAGTCACAGGGAATAGGGGACCAGGAAGATTCAGCTCAGAGGCACAGAGGGGACTGCAGTCTGATCCTCCTTGAGCTCTGCAGCAGGAGAATGACCTTCTAATATAATTGGAGAAATTGTCCAGGCAGGTGTGATTACATTGTGGGGAGGAGAGTGACACCAAGTCTTCTTTGGACCTCTGTGATGTGAACAGCCCACTGAGGAATCAGGGAGGTTGACCAGATGGGCATGATTCAGACATGGAGACATGGAGATGTATATGTGGGTGGTAGACAGGTGATGGGAAAACAGCATGCAACTTCTATCCAGAGTGGTCTGACAGCCCACCCTAGAAGGAGATCCCTGAGAGGACACAAAACCAAGATGACCAGCTGAGACTGATATGTCCTCAGTCCTAGGGTGCAGTAGCTTAAACACTCTGGAGCACATACACCAAACCCAGGTGTAAATTCCATTCAGAACTGTCCCCAGCCAGAACCTCCCAAGAAGATCTCTGCACTCCATCCACCCAGGAAGATGAACAATCTAAATATTGTGAAAACATCCCCACATGAGGGACTTCCAGTTCCGAACATGAGAACAGAGAGGTGGAGAGTCCTTTCACCTGGCTCCACACCCAATCTGCTCCACCATGGGGAGGTGAGAACATCATACAGGGAGGACTTTGTAGGATCACCCTGCCCTGGAACCCTAAGAGGTGCAGAGACCAAGAAGAAGGACACAAAAGAGAGTGAGGAGCAGGATGAGAACACTCAACTCCAGTGACACCTGTGGAAAAATTTAGATATTTTAATTTAGAATTTTTATTTTTATTTTTTAAATTCTCCTTTTACCTCAGATTCATTCTTATATTTTTTATTTTTTTTATTTTTTTCTTTGTTTTTTATTTTTCAAGACTGCATATTGATTCATATATTAATTGTTATTCTGGCTACATTTACTGATTGATTCATGTATCTGCATATATAATATGCTTGCAGGTCTTTTTCCCAATTTTATAATTTCTGCTCCTTCTATTACCCTTTTACACTTTCTTTTTGTTCATCTGGGGAAGTAAACATTTTTTTTGTTTTGGGTTTGTTTGGGCTTTTTTGCTTGATTTTGTCCTTTGTTTTATAATTTTGTTTGTTTACTTGCTTTTTGTGTTCAATTTCCTTTCTTTATGTTTTAGCATGGTTTTCTGCGCTGGGGTGCTGTGTGTCCTTCTGCTCTACTTGTTGCTGGCTTCAGTGCCCTTATGGTCCCACACCTTTTCCTCTAATAGCAATGGTATCCTGCTCTCCCTCAGCTTCACTTCCTCCTGTTTGGGGCCTCAGCCACAGCATGGCCTCCACTTCACAGCAGATGCTCAAGGTCAAGAATGTGATGGCACCTGCAAACCCCACCATGGCTGCATCAGAACCCTGGCCACCATCTTCCAAGGCCACATGTCCATCAATGAGTTGGATGAGCAGATGCTCAATGTGCATAACAAGAACAGCAGCTACTGTGTGGACTGGATTCCCCACAGCATGAAGCATGCTGTGTGCCACATCCTCCTGCCCAGCTTTAAGATCTGGGCTAATAGAGGTGCCAACAAGTAACTGTTCAAATGCATCTCTGAGAAGGTCACAGACACATTGCTGTTCCACTCCCAGAGGCTGACCTGCAGGCACACCTCCTTGTCCATGGATCTCTGGTGCTCTCCAAGGGTTCAAATTACCTGAGTGTTATTTGTTCCAATTATGGAAGATGTATTTACATCACCAGATTCAAATAAGGGGCTCCCACCCTCCCCTAATCTTTCAACAAAGCACACACAGGGCATTATCATGTTGCTCCCTAGGAAGGACCTTCCTGCAAGACTGAGATCAATGCTCAGCTCTAACCTGGCCTTCACTCACCAGGACTCCTCAGCTCAACTCCTCAAAATGAGGCTCATCTCTTGAGGCTGCTGATGCTCTGTTCCCCTGGTGAAGACAGAGGAGATAAGGAAGGAGAAGTGGGAGGGCGGTGAGCTGTGGAACCCCCATTCAGCCCATGTGTCCTCTGTCCATATGAGAGATGAACAGGTCTATCCTCCACGATGAGGCAGGTGAGGTTGAGAAGGTAAGAGAGAAGATTCCAGATGGAGGAAGAGTCTGTGCTCTAATAAGTTTGTCAATAGAAAGAGGAGCAGGATGTGGGTAAATTCTGGAGAGTCCTTTGTAACTTACAATGCCTGAGCTCTTCTTTTTGTTTTAAATTTGAGTGGGTTGGCATCAAAATAAAAAAATAATAGCTTGCAATACAAAAAAATGGAAAAATTATAAATAGGTCTCAAAAGTGTTCTTCATATTTCATTTCTTACATGATTGAAGTATCCATTGGGGAATTTAGGCTGGCCCAGAATCCTCACTCCCTCTCTGTCACACCTGGACAGCAAGCCTTCATCTCCTGCATGTCCAGTCATAGCCTCCTACACAGTAATGAAAAAGCTATTTGCACTGGGCGGTACACAAACCAGACCAGTCTTCATGGGGCCTAATAGACAAGGTCTCCAAAACATTACCTGCACTCCCAGACAGGTTCAGTGGCAGTGGGTCAGGGAAGAAAAGCAGGGTGGAGGCTGAGGACGCTGGAGTGCATTACATTCTGAAAGGTACACATTATCCTAACAGAGTGGTGCAGCCCCTAACAAAACCTCCCCTCCTTGGTGGCCCCACTACCACATAAGCTGCTCTGGCAGTAGCACAGAAGAATCTCTGACTGTGTGACAGGAACATTCTGGGAGCTCAGGGGAACAGGGTGCAGTTGAGGGCTGTGGACCATGACTGCCTTGGTCCCGGCTCAGACCAAACCCATACATGGCCCTGCCAGCTGCATTAGGCTGACCCTGTATATGGAGGACAGGAGCAGAAGTTGCCCATATACCTTGTGAATGAACAGACAGGATGAGTGTGAGCACTGCAGAAGGAGCAGGGCCTGTGCCCTGGGCAAGACTCTGGCTCAGTGTCGAAAACGGTGTAGGGAACTTGTAGTGGATTCAGTGTGCTTGAAAAATCTGTTCTTCGTGAAATTGGGATTCAAGCCTAATCACAAACAGAGAAATGCCTTAGCCTGCAAGAATTAATAAAATGAAAATCATGGAAATGATTTATTGAGTTGGCACACAATCTTGCCTTTCTGTTATTATTCTAGGATCCAGCAGAGATGTGGTGATGGTACAGGCTGCAGTCAGCCTGCCTGTCACCCCTCAACTTCCTGCCACCGTTTTCGAAAGGATCAGAGGTAGAAAACACACTCATCAGTTGCTGAGAGGGTGGAATGTTGTGTCCTGGGGTCCTAAACGTGTAGGGGTATTTGGTGCCCTGCAGACTCTCGGTTTCTACTGCCTCCATGATTCCTAAGGGTCATGGCTAGATGCCCTTAGGTCATCTCACTTGTTTCCAGTCAGGCAGTAAGGCACGAGTGAGTTTCCGAATGGGAATTTTGCCCCACTCAAATGCCTGGACATGACTTGGGGGAGGTGGTCACTCAGGAGAGCCTCAAGGGTTGAGGTGAATGTGATGTTGAGCCAAACACAGAGATAGGCTGGGAGGGTCAGCAGGAGGTGCAGTGGGAACCCAGGTGCAAACTGCAGACCCACAGCAACCACAGAAGGCAGCATCCTGAGGAGATTCCCAAGGGAATGACAGAGGTCTCCTCTGCTTCCTGACCCAGTCACTTTCTGCTCACTCAGCACAGCACATGTCCAGAGTCTCCCAGCCTGGGGTCCGGGGCTTGATTCCTGTCCCATCTGTTAAGGAGTCTTCATGTAACTGCCCAGGTCTGCCAGCGTCTCTTACTCTGTAGAGTCCAACGCATGGAATAACCACTATCTCTTGGGACCATCAAATTGGGAAATTTTCTCTGGAAAACATAAAGAGAGGTGAGCAGCAGCGCATCTACAATGAGCTGTTCCTTCTCTGGAAATTCTCAACTTCATTTCACCTACATCTCTGGGGCATCACCATTATTATGAATCTGAATGTCTTTGGTTCTCTGCGGAAGTTGATGCAATGACTGAGTTAGGACCTACCCTCTCCTAGTTGAATTTGGAAGTTCCTTTGAGTTTGTAATTATATTATAATGTGGAGACGTCAGATTCAGTATCAAAAAAATGAAGGTGCAGATCAATAAATAAATATACATCACAAGATCCCACCAAGGTTGAAAATTATTGAAAACTTAAACCTGACAGCAATCATATCTACTTTATAATACTAAATAATGAATGTAATTTTTATTAAATAATATTAATTATAAATATATGGAAATGCTAATTCATAATAAGGGGGTAGGGGAGAATAGAGTTATTTAAACTAATTAGAGGGAAGAGAAGGGAGAGGAAGGGAGATGAGGGAATACATGATAGTGGAGTGAAACAGGTATTACTACCTCATGCACATGTATGACTGCATGGCTGATGTGATCCTATAACATGTATAATCAGAAAATTAGAGATAATACTTCATTTATGTATGATGCATCAAAACGTATAAATCCATTCTGCTATCATGTCCAATGAATTAGAGCAAAAGGCATACAAATTTATAGATAAAAATGTATGGATATACTGGTTTTCAATATACTCCATTTACTACTGCTTAACTACTACGTATTATTCTTCCCAAAACTGACCATATCAGCATGGAATTATGCTGTGGGAACAAAAGTAAAATTTGCATTGGAAAAGACACAATCCTCCTTCTTCTGTGTAAGGAGACAACCTGTACGTCAGGTGAAGGTGATTACAAGATACTAGGGCTCCTGGTGAATGCAAATGAAATACCAAGGTGCTGTTTTATTATAAGTTTGATTTTATATGAGAAAGTTCATTTATTTCAATGAAAAAGAAAGCACATCATTTAAATGTAACAAAGAATTTTCTGAGTGAAGTTTAAAATATTTGGAATCCCATAATGTGAAACAGAAGAAATTGTAGTGGAAGAAAATATCAATTGAAACCAGGCAGTTAGATTTCCCTACTATGGATGAAGCTCTAAGACTCTGCTCACAGAGAAGCAATCCCCCATAGAGACATGGAGAGGATTAAAAGATGGACACAGGAGGCATCACTCAGTGGGTGAATGTGAATTTACACTGAATGCACAAACAGCAGGTCAACACCTGTGCAGACAGAGATTTACATAGACCTAGAGGGTCTGAAAAACTGCAGTAAAAGAAGCAGAATAAATGTAATTAAAACATGACACTGATTCATAAAGTGGAAAATTCATTCCTAGGATCTGGAGAGGGAAACCACTGACTACAATCCCCAAAATATGCTCAAGACGTACCCTAACAGAACCACAGGGAAAGCCACTGCCTGATTCCTCAGGGGGAGAATAAAAGTCTAACTTAGCTGTTGGTTGTGGCAATATTTTACACAAAAAAACACAATGCATGCACAGAAACAATAAGAAGTTTTAAAAGAGTGATGGCAATTAGTGCTCTATCCGAAGTGTGTGTGG
>JAJEJO010003419.1:40760-67398 GCA_020662805.1 Glaucomys volans
TTTTTTCCCTTACATGTTTGAAAATGTCATTTTAACTTCATTTCCTATCACTTTTAAATAGCAGCATATAATTAGGTCCACATAGGAAGTAGTCAGATTAATTTGAAATTGTCTTTTCAAATCGATGAACATATTACTCTGAGGACATTGAAGCCCTTAAGTTTCTCTCTTGGGGCCCAGAGCCACAGGAACACTCACACCTGTGTCTGGGACACCATCTTGCTGCCCTGCGTGCATTATGAGCTCACATCTCACAGCAAAGTCCACGTTTGTACAATGTGGGCCTTGGGTCTGGGCTGCAGGGGCCTTTGAAAGCTGTCAGATAATAAGGAAGCAAAATGTCTGGACTATTTGTTGGGACAGTGTCTGGTGGAAGCCAAGAGTCAAAAATACCACCACAGAAAGTATATTTATAAGACTGGAAAACACAGAATACAACATAGAAGATCAAACAACAAACCAAATCTCCTAGCCTTCAGGTGTAGAATTATGAAAAATATTATTCATGATAGCAAAGTATTAAAAACTAAAAAAAACAAACACAATAATAAACTAGATATTATTGACAGCAGAGGGTGTTTGATATTCAAAGTTACTTGTTTAACTGATATTGAAATTTTAGCATTAATCCAGAAATGATATTCACAAACGAACGTGTGCTTGAGCTTTTCCATTGAATCAGTCAGAACAGTCCCTTTATCTAACCTTGTACAATTTGTGACATGACTTTTTATTTATAAAATAGTAAACTAATTTATTAAATCAGATTTGACTTTTCCTGGGACTGCAAAGTCCCACAACATATAAGCCACAAGTACAAGACTTGAGGAAGTTCCTAATTCCTGAGGACAAAGTTGTGAAGAAAGGGACAGTGACCAAAATCAGTTTTTGAGACACTGTCCTCCCCTATGGATCTTGGTACAATCTTGCCTTCAGTATCTGCTCAATGAGCTCAAACTCATTTTATTTCATTTCATTTGCTTCTAATCTTTAATATAAGGAATATGAAAAATGGGGCCTCCAGAAACCAGAAATGCCACCATGCAAACACCACTGCTTCACAGTGTTCAGAGGGAAAATGCACACTAAGGACAAGAGTGATTTATTTTAACTAACTGAAACCCTGACAGGGTTTCCTTAGCTGCCCATGTCCCACACACCAAGTTCAACACTGTGGGGATCATGTGACCGATGACTTGGGTTTTCTGGAAAAGCAGATCAACTTTGTTGGTCAAAAGAGCACAGTCTCACTCTCTCCAGCTTGGGAGGAGGAAGTCTGAAAATAATGTCCCACTTCACCCAGCTCTGTCTCCACAGTGACCCCTTGGAGCAAAAGCCGGGAGAAGATCAGTGCAGACTGAACTACCCTGAGACTTGGAGAGCCTGGACTGAGTCCTGTTCTAGCACAGGGAATCTACATTTAAATTCTGCATGGTGAGTGCTGCTGCCCATTTCTCTGAAATGGAAAGACAGATGGGGAGGAGATCTCTATCATTAATGAGAAAGGACTAATGTAGTATCTTCCCTTGCCCACTCTGTCCAATGGCCTCAACGGCTTCTTCTCTTGGGAAATGTTTGGATAACTCTGAGTGTCACACACATGGAGATGAGTAGGACACGATGTCCATCAGTATATAGACCTAGCTCCTGGGAATTTGACACTCCCTGCCTCAGCTGGACATGTCCCGTCCCCTCTGGCTTTGGGCAGGGCTACAGGATCTCAAGCTGAAGCACAGGTTTCTTTCCCACCAGCTTCTTTTGAGGCTTATGCTCTTATTTCACCCACTAGGCCAGGAAAAGATAATATCTAACTGTGTCCCTAATATTCTTGTATTTTCCAGGAACCAACAGACACCTGAATATTTTGAAATGGCTCAATTCCACACTGTTTCTGGTACAAAATTCAAAGATCATTATATGTGAATTGGGACTTGTCACCTTCTCTCCTTAGTTAGGTTGAGACATCAGGGTGGACACTCCATTCCCAGAGGCTAGCCTGCTAGTAATCCATATATCCTGAGTCTATGTGTTTTGTGGGGCATGCTCTGAGCACCCTTATTTCTCACAGGGTCAGGCTTCCATAATGGGGCCTCCTGCCTATGCCATAGGCAACCTGGGCTATTCCTCTACCATGTTTCTTCCAAATATAGGAAGACATTTGATGTCCCTGGGCTCAAAATGCAGGTTCCACCTTCCCTCACTCTGTCCCCCTATCCACCAGGGGATTTGCATGCTGCTCCCTGGGGAGGACATTCCTGCAAGGCTGAGATAAAAGCTCAGTTCTGAATTGGCCTTGATTCACCAGGGCTCCTCTGGTCAACTTCTCAAAATGAGGCTCCCTGCTCAGCTCCTGGGGCTGCTCATGCTCTGGATCTATGGTGAGGACAGATGGGGTGAGGGAGAAGAAACAGGAGAAATGTGAGTCCTGGGGCCTCCATTCTGAACATGTTAGACATAAATAGATCTGTCTTCTGGATGTACCCGCACTGTTCAGATCTGTGGGAGAGAGGAAGATTCCAGAAGGTGCAAGACCAGGACTATGATAAAAATTGTAACATACAAGATGGTGATGCTGTATTTGAATTCGGGAGAGTCCTTTATGAGTTAGAAAACTTGAGTCCTCCTTAAAATTGAGTATTTTTCCATATAAATAAAAATTACAAGCATAATTTGTACGTCAATGTATAAAAATACAAATATGTCTAATAATACATCTATATAACCTTGCTTTTCATCCTTCCTTGAGGATCCTGTGGGGATGCTGTGCTGACACAGACTTCTCTCCCTGCCTGTCACCCCTGGCAAGCCAGCCTCCGTCCCCTGCAGGTCCAGTCACAGCCACCTACACAGTGATGGAAACACCTATTTGCACCTGGGCTGTACAGAAGTCAGGTCAGTCTCCACGGGGACTAATGTATTGGGTGTCCAACTGGTACTTTGGGGCTCAGAGAAGTTCAGTGGCAATGGGTCAGGGACAGAGTTTGTACTGATAATCAGCAGGGTGGAAGCTGAGGATGCTGGAGTGCATTACTGCTGGCAAGCTGTTCAATATCCCCCCAAAGTGGGGCAGCCCCTAACACAAACCTCCCTGCCAGGGTGGCCCAGCTCCACATGCACTGCTGGTCTGGCAACAGCACGACAATTTCTCCGAGTGCATGAGATGAAGATGAGGGGAACTCAGGGAGCAGGGCAGAGCTGAGGGTTGTGGAACATGACGTCCTTGACCAGAGCTCAAGACAAATGCATAAACGGCCTTGTCAGCTGCAGCAACCTGGCCTGGCATATGTAGGACGGCAACAGAGGTGGTCCACGTACCTTGTGAATGAGCAAACAGGATGAGCGTGAACACTGCAGAAGAAGCAGGAATTGTCCCCTGTGGAAGAGTCTTGCAAAGAATCAAATGCTTAACCTCAAGTGACATTTTGGCTTTTGCACAGGAATTTATTTTATGCAATTTTGTAATAAACTATGGGAATACAAAGGAAACTATGAGAGCAGCTGACAGAACTTCTCTCTGGGAAAGAGAGAGAGAGAGAGAGAGAGAGAGAGAGAGAGAGAGAGAGAGAGAGAAATGTCTTCTGTATGAAGGGTTTTCAACTGCTGAGTGAATTGTCTAATACTAGAAGAATTTGGGTTAAAGGGCATTACATGTCATAAAGGAGACTAGTAGGACATGAAATAAAAATGGATATTTTCTAGACTGAAGGAGATAGAGGGGCAATTAATCCTCAGTATGTGAAAGTCGCTAGAGTCTCCCATGTGGGGAAATCTTATTGTTGGCTCAGTCATGGGATCTGTCCATGGAAATCTGCAGATTCCTGTAAACTGAGAGCTCTTGCACTGTCTCCAGGAGACCTCCCAGCATTTGTGCTTGAGGACTCATTAGAGATCAACAAATAAATAAATACCCTGAAAAGTCCAAGTTTCGTATTTTCTCTGGGGCCCTACAAACCCTCCAAGGAACAAATTAAAACTTGCAACCTGTCAGGAGAGAGGAGGCAGGAAAGCTCAGAGCTGGGTGAGGAAGAAGAAGCCAAGGCAGCAAAGACTCCCTGACCTGAGGCCTGGAGGGAAGTTTGTGTCTGAGGCTGAAACTCTGTGGGAGGAACTTAGGAGCTGCTAACAGGACACTCTGTCCTGTCCTCAGCCTGGAGCCTGCTGATGGGGGAATGGAAGGTGTCCCTCACCCACGGTCCTTGAAGTTCCATTGGATCTCAGCTGCCCACATGGATGCCCAGGAGAGGAAAAGCCTTGAAGACTCTCCTGGTTTCTGCAGGTGCCAGACCAAATCGTCCTTCTGATTGAATAAGAGACTCTGGCTGGGCTGACCATGTCTCCTGCAGACACAGCCAGAGAGCCTGGAGACTAGGTCATCACCATGTCCCTACAGGAACCATTTCCCATGACCAGGATGGGTCTGAACTATGAGCTTGGCCCTCAGCTCTGAGCAGCAATGCCCATTCCAGAGCTCCAGGAGCTCATTCTCCAGACTCAGTCTGAAGGCAACACAGAACCCACTCCTGGGAATTCCTGCGGGACTCCCTGCAAGCCCGGGGTTGGGGCTCTAGCCAGACTCAATGTGAATCAGGACACCACCCAACATCTTTCCAGGATTGCCAGGACTGCAGAAGGCTCTGAATAACTAGGAGAAGGAAAGAGAGAAGCAGGACTTCCCTGGGCAGTGGGTCCCAAGGGTGCTCTTCAAAGTGCATGTTGGAGAGGGGAAGGTCCTGCCTACCAGCCTCAGTTACAGCCTCACTGCTGAGCAGACACTTGGAACCCTCTGAGGAGGCACAGCCAACCGAGCCCTCTACAATCCTTACACATGATTCTGGAAGGCCCCAGAGACCAGAAAGTCAGAGTTTCCTGCCTCCAAAATCAGAAGGATAACTTGAGTGGGAATGAAAACAACAAATACTACAGTGGAGTGTTCTGCCAGACATCAGACTTGGATCTGTGAAAGCATATTGAACAAACAAATTATAAAATGATGGGATCAGCCAGGACATGAAAATAAAAAATTAAAACACATTTATAAATTAAATATTATTGACACCTGGAGGTGTTTCCTATCCAATGCAAATTATTTAATTTACCATGACATTTTAGCATTAAAGCAGACATATTACTGACAACCAAATAAGTTTTAATTTTTTCATCTGATCAATTTAGTCATTTTTTATGCAATGAAGGAAATATGGTGACATCATTTTCTCAGTTATAAACATTAAATTAAATTGCTGTAATTGGATTCACACATTACCTGGGACTGCTTGGTACTGGAACATGAGAGCCACATAGTCCAATCCTTGAGGAAGTTCCTCCTTTTTCAGGGAAAGTATATGAAAGATGAGCAAATCTTCCTTATCCACTTGCTACCAAGTTGTCTTCCCCTCTGGACATTGTCAAACTCTAAACTTTTCCTTTCTTTCTCTTAAAATGAGTTCCAACCCTTTTTATTTCATTTCATTTACTTCTGCTCAGTAACATAAGGCAGATGGGAGAACTGTGTCTCCAGAATCCATGATGCCACCATGCGAATATGCCTGCTCCTCACAGTGCTCAGGGTGAGGCTACACACTGAGGACAGGAGGACAGCCCCAGATGTTTATTGGTACTAGAGAAACCATGACAGGGCCTTAGCTGATCAGGGCCACACTCCAAGTTCCACAATGTGGAAAGGGTGAGTCAGATGACCTGGGTTGTCTGAAAATGCAGCTCAGCTTTATTGGCCAGAACAATGCAGGCTCAGTGTGTCCAACTTTGGAGGACAAAGGCTGAAACTAATGTTCCTGTGCAGTGACCCAGCCCCCCTATCCCAAAGACCCCCCCTTGGAGCAAGGCCTAGGATTACCTCAGGGCAGATGGAATCACCCTAATACATAGAGAGAGTGGCTTTAGTCCTGCTCCAACACAGGGATTTACTTCAAAACCCAGAAATGACTGTCCAGTGTTTCTGACATGAACAGCAGAGGGAGGAAGGAATTCTCAATCCTCAGTGAGAAAGAAATAACCAGACACAGTGTTGCACGCCAATAACCTCAGAGTCTTCGGAGGCTGAAGCAGGAAGATTGAGTGTTCAAAGCCAGCCTCAGCAAAATCCAGGCCCTAAGTAGCTTGGTGAGATCCTCTCTGTAAGGAAAATACAAATAGGACTGAGGATGTGGCTAAGTTGTCAAGTGCCCCCGAGTCCAATTCCTGGTACCCAACCTACTGGAAAAAAATCTTCAGGAAGGAAAAACTAACCTAGAATTGTCCCTTGCCCACTCAGTCCAGTGGCCTAAAGGGGTTCTTTTCTTGGGAAATGTTTGGATGACTCTGAGTGTCACACACTTAGAGATCACTAGGACAGAATGTCCACCAGTTTATGGCCTGAGATCCCAGGAATTTCACACTCAGTGCCTCAACTGGACATATCTCTTTACTTCTATGCTTGGACATGGCTACTGGATCTCCAGCTGAAACACAGGGTTCTTTCCCACCAGTTTCTTTTGAGGCTTATGCCCTTATTTCACCCACTAGGCCTGGGAAAAATGATATCTAACATTGTCCCTGACATGCTTGTATTTCTTCAGGTAAAAACAGACACCAGATGATCTTGAAGTAGATGAGCTACATGCTGGGACTGGAAGAAAATTCAGAAGATCAGTATTGGTAAGGTGGGACTTTTCACCTTGTCTCCTTAGCTGGGAGGGGCCAGCAGTTTGGCTGTTTCCCTCCCAGAGACTGACTTGCAGGCAACCTCCAAATTCTTGGGTCTGTGCCGTCCTAGGGTGGCAGGCCCTGGATACCATCACTTCCTTATGAGCCAGGCTTCCATGATGGGGTCTCCTGTCTATGACACAGAAAGCCTGGCTTCTACTCTATTGTATTTCCTCCAAATATAGATGACATTTTATGTCTCCTCAGCACAAAAGGCAGGCCCTAACCTCCCTCAATCTCTCCACCCAGCACCCACCAGGTGTTGCATGTTGCTCCCTGAGGAGGACCTTGCTGCAAGGCTGAGATAAAAGTTCAGCTCTAACCTAGTCTTGACCATAAGGAATTCTCAGCTCACCTTCTCAAAATGAGGCTCCCTGTTCACCATCTGGGGCTGCTGCTGCTCTGGATCCCTGGTGAGGACAGAGTGTATGAGGAAGGAGAATGGGGAGGGAGGTGAGCCCTGGGACCTCCATTGTGACCATCTGTGCTCTGTCCACATGAGATATGAGCAGGTTTGTCCTCCTGGATGAGGGAGGTGAGGCTGATTAATGTGAAAAAGAATATTCCAGAAGTGACTGGGCCCTGATCAAGATTGTCACATAGAAATAGGGTCATGGTATACTTCAATTCATAGACTGTTATAGTTGACAAAGCTTAGGTTCTTTTTGAAAATTGATTTGGCCATTTAAATCAAAATCACAAAAAATTTAGATGAAAATATACAAAAAAAAATCAAGAAAGACTGATAATACTTGCATATAACCTTACTTTTCTGTCCTTTTCAGGATCCAGAGGGGAAGTTGTTTTGACACAGAATCCTTCCCTGCCCATCACCCTTGGACAACCAGGTTGTATCTCCTTCAGATCCAGTCAGAGCCTCCTACATAGTAATAAAAACACCTATTTGCAGTGGGGTGTACACAAGCTAGGCCAGTCTCCAGTGAGACTAATACACCTGGTTTCCAACAGGCACAGTGGGGTGCCAGGCAGATTCAGTGGCAGTGGGTCAGGGACAGATTTCACACTGAAAATCAGCAGGGTGGAAGCTGAGGATGCTTGAGTCTATTTTTGCTGGCAAGCTACGCATTATCCTCCCACGGAGGTCCAGCCCTGAATAAAAAACTCCCTGCTAGGGTGGCCCAGCTGCCACAGGTGCTGCTGGTCTGGCAGCAGCACAATAGATTCTTTGGATGTGTGAGAGGAAGATGCTGGAAACTCAGGGGAACTCAGTGCAGCTGAGGACTGTGAACCATGACTGCCTTTGTCACAGCTCAGACCAAACCCATTCATGGCCCTGTCAGCTGCAGCAGCCTGGCCTGGACTATGGAGGACAAGAACAGAAGTGGTCCAGGCAACTTCTGAATGAGCAGACAAGGTGAGTGTGAACACTGCAGAAGGAGCTGGACCTGTGCCCTGGGCAGGACTCTGGAACAAGGAGGGTGATATGGTGCAGAATTCTTAGAAGTCCATTTGTCCTTGGGAAAGGTGTTCCTCATTATAAAACCAACATAATCACAAACATGCACAAATGACTTAGCCTGTAATAATTAATGAACAGAAAACCATGAAAGTGGTTTACTAATTTGGCAATCAATATTGCATTTCTCTTATTATTCCAGAATCCAGCAGAAATACAATGACACCAAATCCAGTCAAAATGTCTATCACCCCTCAAATGCCTGCCTCCAACTTGGCAGGGATCTGAGCGCGAACAGGCTCTCATAATTAATGAGAGGTTAGAGGAGTTTACTCATGCAAGGGAAGTGGGGGTCATGCCTCCGTGATTCCTAAACATGCTGATAGATGCCTCTCAGGTCATTCACATTTTCCAGGTCAGTGTAGCAGGACACAGATGAGCTTCCACAAGGGGGTCTGCCCTCCTCAGATGCCTGGGCATGATTTGAGGGAGATGGTCACTCAGGAGAGCCCTTATGGTCAAGGTGAAAGTGATTTTGACAAAAAGGAAGAGCTGGGCTGGGAAGGTCAATGGGAGATTCAGTGGAGGGCCTTGTACAAACTGCAGGCCTACAGCAATCACAAGTAGACAGGATCCTGGGGAGAGTCCCATGGAAATGGGGGAGGTTTCTCTGATTTCTCACACAGAAACATTTCCCCTCCCTGAGCACAGCACAAGTCCAGGGCAAATCCCTGCCTGAAGTCAAGGGCTCAGCTATTGACCCATCTCTTAAGGAGGCTCCATGCAACTTCCCAGGTATGCTGGACCCTCTTCTCCATGCCCCACCATTGGTCTACTCCTGCAACCCATATGTGAAATATTTTCACAAGAAATGGGAGGTGTTAATCCCTGCAAAATTATAAATGTATGGATAATGAAAAAGTTACCATGAGGAAAAACAATAATTAAAAAATTGATTGCTGCATATGAAAAAATCAAAAAAGCAGGGAAGGGACATCTCATGAGAGCAGAACAGTCAGGGGACCAGGAATCTCTTTCAACACTGAACCTAGATGGAACCCAATAGATTTCACGATGCTGGCAAGACAGGGAGCATAACAGCCATCAGGAAAGGAAGAGTCACCAGCAAAGTCAAAGCAAAATGAAAAACTATCCTCTGGAGCCCATCAGGGAAGTGAGGCCCCAGGGCCAGCCACTGCCCAACACTGGGGAGGCAGAGGGCAGATGAAGAGAAAAACACTCACTACAACACACACCCAGAGGCAGGACCCTATGAGAAGCAGGGACAGGGGCAGGAAAACCTGAACAGAAATTGACAAGTGGCAGGAGGTTCAACCTGGAACCACAGAGGGTTACAAACCCCAGGTCCCCCCATCATGGGCAAACCCGAAAGTCGTCTGAGTTCTACCTCCAGGAGCACAGAAGCATCTCACACAATACAGCACCATAATTCAGCAGGGGAGGGTGAAGACATCAAATCTGAAAGAGGCCAGAGGATGGTGCTTTTCTTCAAGATCTGAAAACGTCTAAGCAAGGGTTTCTCTCACATCCCATGTCCAGACCACAAGTGTTGTTAATCTCTATCTTCAAAGTAGACTACTCACTGCTCCTCATTTAAATTACCCTGGACCAAGGAAACCACCATGCCTAGACTGATGTTGGCTGTGACCTCCTAACTGTTCCCACTCTTGTTTTTCCTCTGCAGAAAGAGCCCATTTCCTTGTCTAGTCTCCCACCATTGCAGGCCTTGACTATCTCCTCATAGGCACTGTGAAGACTGTCAAAGTGATCTTGGCAGTGTGGCCATCATTATCAGAGGGTGACATCATTCCCTTGAGTCAATAGCCAGCAGAGTGATTGCTGGGTCACAGAGTAGATTCAGTTCTAATTAGATGAAGATCTAGCCAAGGCCAATTTTCTTAATTTTTTTCTTTGGCCAGGTGAAGCCTGCACAGAATGAGTAAGGAAGATGTGGTCTTTCAGCAGGATGGAGACATGAATGTTCAAGTCCTTGTGAGGAAGACATAGCTGGGGAAAGCCTTGATGACCCTCAGCATGGTGGGAGGTTTGTGTGTGAGGATGAAGCTCTGTGGCAGGACCACTGTGGGGCTGCTGACAGGAACACTCTTCCTCATCCCACAGCCTGATGATGAGGTGTGGGAAATCTGTCTCTGACCCACTGCGCCTGAACCTCCATGTGACCCCAGCTCCCTGCAGGAATGCCCAGGAGAGGGTCAATATGGGGGAATGTCCAGGCTTCTCTTGGTTCCAGACTAAGTAGTCCTTTGGGTTTGTTAAAAGATTCTGGACTTGCAGCTGATGGTGGCAATGTCTCCCAAAGACACAGCCAGCTAGACTTCAGAGGGGGCCATCACCATGTCCCCAAAGGCACCTGGAATCAGGGAAGTCAGAAATGAACCATGAACACACACACACGCACATACGCATTTTATTTCATGTACTTTGAAATGTCTTGTAAAATCCATTTTCCAGCTGTGATGTGAGTCAGCTCATCACTAGGTCCATATTGGAAATCATAATTTTTCCAAATACATGTTTTAAATGTGTTTCCAATTCTAAAGATATATACTATTCTGAAGTGATTAAAACACTTCAGTTTCTCACCTGAGGTTCAGAGCCACAGAACATGCACACCAAGGACTGGGGGAAAATCCTTCTACCCTGTCTGCCTGACACATTTGAGGTCTCAGGGCAAGGTCCTTGTTTATAAAGTGTGGGCAGCTAGGCTGGGCTACAGGGGCCTCTGCAGTGTCGTCAGCAGATAGGGAAGCACATTTCCTGGATTGTGGCTTCTAAGAATAGCCTCTAATACTACAAGCAGGCAGATGAATTAAAGCAGAGATTCTATTTTAACTTAAAAATAACAGAATGGATTCATAACCCCCAAATGGTTAAGCCAATTACCTTAGGACAAAAATCCCAGTCAAACAATAAAGCATGCTGGAAGAAGAGGAGAGAGAAGCAGGAAGAAAGGAAAGAGGGAGAAAGGGAGGGAGAGAGGCAGTGGAGGGAGAAAAAAGAGCTACATCTGGAAAGTACTCAAAATCAAATTACACCATAAAACTTTTAAGCTAGAAAACAGAGAATTCAAAGGAAGGTATAGAAACATTTTCACACAGAACCTGGAGAATATATCATGGGTCACTGCAGAGGACAGGAAATGCTCACAAGATTCTTCCAGTCCGAGGCAGGTGGCAGCAAAGGAAGGTCTCATTACACAGAGGATTGTAAAACAAGGAAAGATTGACAAAACTGTCCTTTCTTATTTAAATGTCTTTAACATTCAATTGACTGTGTACTCAAAACTACACCAGGCAGCATGGGCTGTACAGCATACAGGAGTCAAATGCCTGACCAGAGCACAATTGAAAACCCTTCCCTGCAGGATCATGGGGCAAAGAATGCTGAGAGGATGCTCCAGGATGGAAGACTCCAGGGGACAGTCAGGAAAAGGCTCAGCCTCCAAGAGACCCACTGCCCTGTCCCTCAAGTCACCTCTAGATATTCAAAACTCTCCCTCCATATAGGACAGGGTTGGCCAGCCTTTCCAGTGCTAGGAAGTGGCAGTGTGTGACCCTAGAGGCCAGGGGCCTGAGTGTCCTGGTGACTGATCATTCTGGGAAGAGAACTGCTCCAGAGGAAGTTAGAGGACACCTGATGAGATCTCCCAGGCAGCTCAGGACAGAGCCAGAGTGAGAACTCCGGTTCTTGCTAATGGCAGCATCTAATTATTAACAGAGGGGAGGTCCTTGGAGATCCACCAGAGAAGTCTCTCCATGGCTGCACCTGTGGCTCACATCCCACAGCACCTGAAGACACACCTTGATCCAGAACCACCAGGGAAGCCACTCCTGATTCCTCACTCAGAGAAAAAGCTGGGAGAGTAAAAGGCTAATGGTTTAACCTGCTGGTTGGGGCAACGTTTTACACAGAAGTACACAGAGCATGCAGAGGAATAGTAAGAAGTTCAACGAAGTATTGGCAAAAGTGTAATTTATATTGACTGTAGAGAGCAACAGTGCTTCACTGGGTTGACATACACACTGAAAAATCCCTCATAACATTAGCACCACACAAGGTAGTTAGTTTATGTGAGTTTTTCTGGCCAAATACCTAATTGTCTATTTCATCTCTTCCACTGTTTGACTTTTTAAACAGTGATTTTTTTTCTTTCTAAGAAATGATTTTTCTGCAATCAACTAAAAAAGCATTCAATAAGTCATCACATTCCAGGCCTATTTCCCACAGCATGGCAATAGGCCATATGCTCCACATGGCGCAAACAAAAGGGGACAGAGTCCTTCCAACATGTGTGGAGTAATAATGGTTAAAATTTGCCAGATATTAGGAAGAATATGGATACTGAGAATAATTAAATTTCAGGGACTGAAATAGACCTAAAAAGGTCATACCATGATATGTTATAAATAAATTATTAAAACTTAAAGAAGAGATAGTTTTGAAAGTAAAAGAAGAAAGGAGCCTCTTAACATCCTAGGCAACTCCAACAGTCCTTTCAGAGATGTCTCAAGAAATATTCAGAAATGAGGAACTAGAATAATACATGCAAAATGCTAGGGAAAAATCTCAACAAAGAATAACCAGTCAATGACCAAATTTTCCCCATGCAATTTCTAAGCTGATTTTAAAGAATTATTGAAACATTGCCAGTGTTTTGAGGCTCACTGAAATTGGGCCCTGGGTAAAGAGCTCCTCTGCTTCTTTGCTCTTGCATACTCTTGCCAGGTTTTTGAGAGCAGTGAATCTTTTCACTGGTGCATAATATTTCATTTCATGCACATTCCTCCTCTTAGTCATACATTCTACTCTTGATTGGCACTTAGCTGTTTCAGTGAGCATTTATCACAAATAATGCTTTGAGGTGACTGCACATGGGGATCTGGGTGCATCTCTATGTGCTCTGAGTGAATGGCCTGGATCACAGGGTACCTGCAGGGTTAGAGATGTCCTCAAACTCAGGTACTACTTCACATTCCCAGTGACAAAAGAGGGTTCTAGATCATTCATAATGCTGTGCTCAATGGTGATGGTGGTTTGGTGTTGTGGTCTTTCTTCACAAAGTGTCTGATAGTTTGTTTCAACTTTCACTCTGTAATGATTGTTGCCGCTGTCCACACTTTATGTACTAGATGTCCATTTTCATACGAGGTTGATGGAGAACCATTTTTGTAATAAGGTGTTGTCCAAAGTTTTTACAGTGTTGCCTTTGTCACAACAACTGACCATCTGTGCATTGATCTGTCTCTGAACACCTGGATCTGTTCCACTGGGCAGTTTGGCTGAGCTCGCCCAGCAGCAGGTTCCTACACCCCATAGTGTAAGAACCCATTATTGTACTTCTTCTGATTTCCCTCCATTCTCTTTCCTCTTATTCAGTGACTGTTGGAGCAGCACTGCACTGAGCAGGACCCATGCACCTTCAGACACATCCACTCACGTGGCTCCAATATGGTGGTTTAGTCCTGAGGCTGACACAGACAAAGAAACATGGTGCAGAAGATCTTCTATGAGCCTATCAAATCTTCTCAGTGACACTGAGAGTTTGGCTGCCATTGAGGAGTGCTCTCAGCAGGTAGAGGCAGCAGGAGGAGCAGCTGGGGCAGCCTAGACTTGCACTTCTGCTTCCCTGGGAGGTTTTTGTCATGGCCTGTATCACTGTGGGAGGGAGCTCATTAAACTGTACACAGTAATAAGTGGCAACATCTTCAGGCTGCAGGCTGCTGATGGTGAGAGTGTAATGTGTCCCAGATCCACTGCCACTGAACCTAGAGGGGACTCCAGATTGTGGGTTATCTGTATAATAGATCAGGATCTTAGGAGCTTCACCTGATCTTTGCTGGTACCAGTTTAAGCTATTGCTAATGTCCTGACTGGCCCTGCAAGTGATGGTGACTCTTTCTCCTTCAGATATAGACAGGAAGGATGGAGACTGGGTCATAGTGATGTCACATTTGGCACCTGAAGTTGAACACATGAAAAGAAATATGCAAACAATTAATTATTTTTAAGAAAATTCCCTGAAGACCAGGCATCATTGATCATATTGATCTGAGCAAATCCTCAGGATTGTCCCTCCTTACCTGGGAGGCAAAGCAGCAGGAGCCCCAGGAGCTGAGCAGGGGCCCTCATGTCCATGCTGTGTCCTCACTGGGACTTACACCATCAGAGGGTGTGAGCAGCCTGTTAAGAAGTCCTCAGGGCAGTGGGCTGTGCTATGGGCACATGCAAATCAGAGGGCCAGGCAGGGTTTTGTGCAGCTGCTTGGCTGGCTCCTCTCAGTCACTCCACCCTGACCACATATCCCAAGGTGTCCCAGATTAGACAAGGGTAGCACAGAATTGCCTGGAGCAGATGTGTTTCCCCAGGAGACACAGGAGAGAATCATGTCTTTTTCCTGTGAGTAGAGTGACCTGTTGCTCTCACCATTGTTCAGGATATACATCTGCTCTCTCTCCAATCAAGACAAGGTCATTAGCTCTATCACAAACCGCAACCTGTTACAGATTTTGCAGATCTCTTGTTCGGGTACCTGTGCACAGTATTTAATCTAGAAAGGTTTTCTGGTTGCCTGACTCCTGGAAGACTTAGCATGATAAGGTATCAGTATTATCACCCAGAAATTCAAAGAGGTGTAAAAAGAAGCAACAGTACAGGAGACAAATCAAGTCTAGGGGTGGTGGGTATAAGAAGGGAAGGTGATTGGCCATGTTCCCATGCTGCCCTGCCATCCCAGCTGAGCTCTCATGCTCTTCCATATTGAAGACGCTCTCCCATCCTCTGATCTAAGCTGGCCAGTTTCAAGGATGGCTCTTCCACATAGGAAGGTCAGCTCCTTCTCTCTGTGTGCTGCTTTGCACATCAGGCCACATGTTCCCTGAGATCCCCCCATTGTTGCTGTGCCCCTCCCCAATCTTCATCTAAGCTTTGCTTCAGAAGCTAAAGATCTCCCTGTACCACCTGCTCATCTGCCCTTAGGCTATTCTGGTTCCTAAACTTCTCTATTATCCTGTCACCAAATCTCATCCATTTCCTAAGAGAAAAGCAGACACAGAGGTTATTACAGTGCTGGGGGCTTGTGCTGTGTGAGGAGAACACCGTGCAGGAGGACTGGGCAGGAACACCCTCTATTGCACCAAGGCAAGGCATCCGGGTGGTGGAGGAAACACAGGAGCAAGGTGTCTTCTCATGTGGGTGGTGAGCTGGGGGCCTGTGTGCATGTCCAATGCAGAATGTGGTAAGGAGAGTACACAGGACTGTGGCCACAAGAGTGCAGGTGGGGGACATCAGGCACTATCGCAGGGCTTCTGTTATAGTTTAAATATGACGTGAGCCCCAGAGACTGATGGATAGAAGGTCTTATTAGGAGATCAGTCTATTTGACGTGCTAATTATGTAAATGATTTCTTTGAAGGTAGAACACAGTTGGAAGGAGTAGGTCACTGGGATTGTGTCCCGGAGGCTGTTTCTTGCCCCTGAACCCTTCCACTTTACTTCCTAGGTTCCATGAGCTGGGGAGCTTTCTCCCACCAAGCCCTTCTGCCATGATGCTTCTGACTTGGAGTCAATTGATCATGGATTAACACCTCTGAAACCATGAGCCAGAATTACTCCTGCTCCAAGATGTCTTGTCTCAGGTACTTGTCACAGTGACAAAAAGTCAACTAACCAGCATCCTTTCAGGTGTGAAGAGTTGATTATGTCCTCACAAAGGGTATCAGAGCAGGATCAGGGTACATTCATCAGAGGGCTGAGGTTGTGTAATGGGAGGACACACCAATGACAAAATGAGACTTCCTTCAATCCCACAAAGGTTGGTGAGGGATGAAAATGTACAAGAGACAATCAGAGCCACGATCCTTACTGTAGGCAGAAGGGATCTCAAACATGAAAAGGGACATCCCAGAAAAAATAGGATTTTGCCTGGAATCAGGAATATCATAATAAACTCAGAGGTATATATACAGATCCACAGAAATGTGTGTTCTGATAAAGAGATTATAGATGTTGTTGGTAGATGGAAGGATTGATCAAAGGATTGATTTACACATAGATTCCTTCTTAACCCACAAGGTCCCAGTAAGAACTCACAGGGCCTAGATTATTTTCTACAAAAGGAATCTTGTATAAGAAATGACTATATCTTAAATCAGGAACAATGAAATGCTTTAAAAATGATGAGACCATGGCAAATTTAAAGAGACACCATGTGCCCTGATTCTCCCCCTTGCCAAATATGGTTTATTTTGAGAATCAATATTTATACTGATGACAAAATAAGCATTAAACAAAAGATGTTTCATGAGTTCATACTGCTACTGACACTTTGCTGAGGAATGGGATATCCAGAAAGGATTGAGGAACTTTTCAATGATTTCATGTTAACTTTAAAAAATATTAGGAGTTCAATCATACTCATGACTTTGGGCCTGCTAGCTAAGTACTCTGCCATTTATCTAAACCCCCAGCACCATGCTAATTTCAAATAACCAAAGAGTAACTATACAGGAGAAAAATCTGTCAATGTCAATTTAAACCAAGAATCCATAAGAATATCAGTTATGAGACAGATTGAAGTCATGCACCACCCCATAGGAAGTACTAAGTGAAGAGCATCATTTCTAGATATTCCTGATGGAGATGCTACAGCTAAATCCTAAGATGAGGGGTAGACAAACATCCTAACTGAGGGACATTATAAAAAACAACAAGTGTATACTACCCAAAGGGGTAAGATCATGAGTTCAGGAAAAGATGTGTGGACTGGTCCAACCTGAAGGTGACCCATAACCATGGCAGGTAAAGGCAGACCCTGATTCAGGACTTGATGGATTAAGTATAAAAGACAGAATCAGGGCAATTCCCATAATCTGAAATGAATCTTAATATCTCATATATGGATGAATTAGAGAAGAATTTTATTTTGGAGTTGGATTGGGGTTATGTAGGAAGAATGTTCTAGAGGCCACCTTTTATCTGGTCCACTTGCTCTCAGATGACCCAGTGGCACAGGGAGTTATGTGCTGTACTAACAACCTTCCTCTAACTGCAAAATTTCTAGAAAATTTTGTAAAAATGAACAGCATTTCTTGAGAGGTTGCTAAATTTATTCATAAGCATTTAACTGTCATTCTTATCACCACATGTGCCCAGTCCCTCCTGCACAGCACGGGGGCAACGCCAGGCCTCCACATCATTCAGGATGCCTCCATCAGCATCCAAAGACCCAGGCCCCTTTATTTCTCCAGGCACTAACTGACTGAATCTTGTTCTTAATTTGGGAATCTCCAATTTCTGCCCTCTTCTGTCATTGACCTCATTTCCGCACTGCTCATCAGTATGAAAATTCCGACTGGTGACTCTAAAGCTGATATTGTGAAAACATAAAAATTTAAATAAAAGTAAGTTTCTTTCTCCAAACAAAAGGAATACTGAGGAATTAAAGCCTGAATTGGCATAACTCTGAGAACAGATCAGACAAGATGCCTGAGCATCAGTTTTCTCCAAGGTCAGATGAAGACCAAGAGTCTGTGACCTGGAAACTGCCCTGGGCTGTGATAGGGGAGAAGAGAGGGGGTGTGGAAATAGACAAGGCAGCTCTGCTCTCAGTGCAGCAATCCCTCTGACAATCCCCTCATCACAAGCAGGACCTCAGTGTCACCCAGCACTTCATGAATTCCTTGGACCCCTCTCTGCAGGCCAAGCCTTTCTAAATTCCATCTCAATGTCCCTAGAGTCCCTGTCATTAGGGCCATAGTGTCACTGCTCCTCCTAGTGGTGAAAGGAGATACAGTCTGCTCCTAGACCTGGTGAGCAGTTCTGCATTTGTTCCTATACTAAATGTGATACAACTACACAAGTGATATGAACTCTCCAGGCAGAGGGCATTAGGAAGAAGGCAAGAATAGCTTGGTCTTACCGAGCTTCCAGTTTACTGTGAACAAGTGACAATAAAGGAACGTGGAACATTTCCACCCTTGTTGCTACACTGGCTTGTCTAAGACTCCTCCCGCTGGAGAACTGCAGTTCCTCAGGACAGGTAGGGCAATGGTCATCCATGTCCACTATTGTCTCCAATCCAAGTTGGAGCCATGTGGCACTTGTGTTTCCTGTATGCACAGAGACAAACGTAGGCTCCTTTATATCCAGTTATCTGAATGGTCTCAGGATGGAAGGCAGTGGTCATTTAGTCTGTCATGTCCCTGCAAAAGTGAGGGGGATGCAGTGTTAGCAGAGCATGTTTTACTCTGTTCACAATTTACTTGTAGGGAAGAGCACTGTCACCTACATTACCCTTCTCAATTTTTTTTTAAATTTAGTTTTCCATTTCTGAGGGAGAAAAAACAGCCTTTTCCTGTTTTGTTCTTTGAATTTGCAGTGAGCCCTCCTTGGAAATGCTACTTCTAATTCTGTAATCCATAAATTAAACCTCTGACTTCAAATGGAAATGCAGACATATGTCTCATTTCAACAACCCCAGTACTCTTTTAAGTACATTTGGTTTTGGGAATTCTGCCAGCATGGTAAGCCAGTGATTATCCTTTGAGAGAAGCCATCTACTCCACTGGGATGACTTGTCAGTGGAGGGTCTTTATGTAAGTTCACTCACATGCAGAGAATCTCTGATTCCTGATGGAGAGCCAGGCATGAGCATCACACATGGCAGGAGCTCTACATCCTGAATCTACTGGCAAAGGTTGATTTTCTTGGACCTTGGAAGCAATTAGAAAAAATTAAAAGGCCAGGTAAGAGAGATAAAAGACATCATTGAATTCAAAGAAAGAATTAAAAGATTGATGAGAGTGGTATTTTGTTCTGCAACTCAGAGAAACTAAGGAAATTTATCATAAGAAGGAGACAAGGGATTCCAGGTATCTCTTGGTCTCTGTTTGGACAGAGAAACTACCTGAGCGTCCTGCAGGAGTGCGGCATGTGGAAAGGAGGCCTGGCTAAGCTCACATCACTGGTGCAGCTCTCTGGGTGGTCCTGGGAATGGAACCCCTACAATCTCAGCATCTTCTCCCTTGTTATATGCTTTTAACCTGGGGGCAATTTGTTGAGTGGGTGACAGAAATCATGAATGGAATAAATGGAAAGAGGAGAGTAATTGACCCTTGAACAGGATCAGGGGCAGATGAGAGGAGATGGAGAGGACAAGGCACCCTTCCATGGGACTGTGAAGATGGTGTGCGTCTAGGAGCCTGATGAGTGTAAGACATCTGCCTGAGGAGGAGCCTGGCCACAGAGAACATCAGTGTGGGGCCATCAGGGCAGGGGGAATGAGCAACTTTGTTCCTCAATAAGACCCAGGGCCTTGGTTAATGGACATAGAACAGAGAAAAGTTCCAGAAAGAGACAAGAAATGGTTGACGGAGGCTGCAATGTCATGCTTTCAGTGTGTCTTGTAAAATTCCAAGAGTTGAAAACTTAACCCATGTATGGAATATTAAGTTGGTCAGGTTTCCTCAGCCAGGTGTCCCAGAAGCAATGACAAAAATGGCTTAGGTAAGTCAGAAGGGACAGGGTTGAAATCTCTTATGTCGTCTCCTATGTTATATTTAGGAACAGTGTAAGCATAGTCTTATGTAACCCACAATGTCAATCTTGGCTGGCTGTTGGCATTGTGGTAATACCAGGAATAAAGTTGTGTCTCCCATTTGGTGCCACCTCCATATGAAGAAGCAGCAAGAAGTTCCCCTTGTTGTCCTGTCTTTGGGATTCTCTCAACCTCTTCTCTTTTGCTTATTTGCAGCTTCAATGAGATAAAATTCATTTACATTTCGTTTATTTGCTCTTAATCAGATAAGGCAGATGGAGAGCCAAGTATCCAAAATCCAGAAATGCCATGATCAAAACAGGCCTGCTTCACAGTGCTCAGAGGGAGCCTGCACACTCAAGAGAGAAAGAAAGCAACAGAGGTTTATTTAAACTAAGATAAAACAAGGCAGGGTCCTTAGCTGCTCTCGGCCCAAACACCAAGGTTCCACACTCTGTGGAGGGTGTGTCAGAGGACCTGGGCTGTAGAGAAAAGCAGCTCAGCCATCTTGGCCAAACAACATAGATTCAGTCTCCCTTAACTCGAGAGGAGGAAGTCTAAATCTAATGTCACTGTGCAATAGACCCAGACCCCCTCTCACCAATGAACCCCTTGATCTAATGCAAAGGAGAACATCTGTCCATATAGCATCACTTTGAGAAATAGAAGGACTTGACCTAGACCTATGTGAACTGATGGAATCTCCTTTTAAACCCAGTGTTCCTGACAAGAAGGAGAAGAGGGGAGAAGAATTCTTTATCATCAATGTAAAAGAAGTAATACAAATACTTCCTCAGTAATTCTGTCCAGGGGCCTCAAGGGGTTCTTCTCCTGGGAAGTGTTTGGTTGACTCTGAGTGTCACACATGGACATCACTAGGACAGGATCTCTGCCAGGTTATAGAGGTAGCTCCCAGGAATTTCACACTCAGTGTCTCTGGTGGACACATCCCTTCTCCTCTGGCCTTGGGTAGACTACTGGATATCCAGCTGAAACACAGGTTCATCCCCAACCTACATCTTTGACACTTGTGCTCTTATTTTATTAACTGGCCAGGAGATGTCCACCTCTACACACAGTTCCCGATATTCTTGTATTTTTACAGGCAACAGCAGACATCAGAATCTCTGCAACTACTTCAACTACATGCAATGTGTAGAGGAAAAATCAATGTTATATTTTTGAGTTGGCTCTTGTCAGCTTGTCTCCTTAGCTGGGAGGGAGCCAGCAGGGTGTCCAATCCACTCCCTGGGGCTGACATGCAGGCAACCTCCATATCCTAGGGTCTGTGCTGTCTTCGCATGGCAGGAAATGGACATCCTGACACCCACAGAGCCAACCTGAGATGATGGGGCCTCCTGACTATGCCACAGGGAGCCTGAACATTTTCTTTTATGAATTTCCTTCAAAGATATAAGACATTTGATGTCCCTGGGCTCACAAGGCTGGCCCCAACCTCCCTTACACTTCTTACCCCAGCACCCACCAGGGCACTCACATGCTGCTCCCTGGAGGACCTGTCTGCAAGGATAAGATAAAAGCTCAGCTCTATCCTGGTCTTGACTCATCAGGAATCCTCAGTTCAACAACTCAATATGAGGCTACCTGCTGAGCTCCTGGGGCTGCTGCTCATTCCTGGTCAGGACAGAGTTGATGAGGAAGGAGATTTTTGAGGGAGTGTCCCATTGTTCATCATGCTTATTCTGCCCATGTGGTAGAGGCATGTCTTCTAGATTCCAGACAAGGGTATTCAGTGTCTGTTAGAATTAACATCCACTAAAAAATGACCAGTGTACATTAACCCAGTGAAGCACTGTTGCTCTGTACAGTCAATAGAAATCATAATTTTGCTAATACTTTGTTGATCTTCTTACTATTCCTTTGAATACACTGTGTATTTCTGTCTGAAATATTGCTCCAACCAGCATCTTAAATTATTAGCCTTTTCTTCTGCCTGTCTCTGTGCGTGAGGAATCAGGAGTAGCTTCCTGAGTGGTTCTGGCTCAAGGTGTGTCTGCAAGTGTTGTGGGATGTCAGCCACAGGTGAGCCATGGAAAGACATCTCTGGTGGATCTCCAGGACCCTCCCCTGTGTTGGCCAGTTGATGCTCCCATTGACAAGGGCCTGGGAATCTCACTCTGGCCCTGCCCTGGGCTGCCTGGTGGTCTTCACTAGGTGTCTTCTGGCCTCCTCTGGAGTAGTTCTGCTCCCAGAGTTGTCAGCAGGCAGGACTCTCAGAGTCCTGGCTTCTCACATCATTCACTTCCATTCCTGGCACTGGTTTGGGAATTGACCAGCTCTGTCCTATGTGGAGAGTAGAGTACTTACGAGCTGGATGGGACTTGTGAGGAAGGGCACTGGGGCTGTTTGGAGGCTGAGCCTTTTCCTGACTCTCCCTGGAGGCCTCTTGCCTAGAAAATCCTCTCAGCATTATCTGCCCCATGATTCTGCATGAAAGGGTTTCAGTTGTGCTGTGGTCAGGAATTTGTTGTATGCTGCACATCCTATGATGCCCAGTTATAGTTTTGGGTACACAGTCAATTAAATATTAAAGATGTTGAAATAAGAAAATAAAATTTTGTCAATTTTTTCCTTGTTTTACCATTTTCTGTATAATTGAGAACTTCCTCTGCTGCCTCCTGACTTTGACTGGAAGAGTCATGTGTGCATTTACTGCCTTCCATAAATACACATGAAACATTCTTCAGATTCTGTGCAAAAAGTTTTCTTCATCTTCCTTGGAATTCTCTATTTTATAGCTACAGAATTTTTGTTGAAATTTTGAAAATTTATGGAACTCCCATAATGGAATAGCCAAATAAAATAGAAATGAAGTCAACTTAAAAACCAAAAATAAGCCAAAATGACCGGGAATACAGATCATATCTCAATAATAACCCTGAATGTTAATGGCCTGAACTCAGCAATCAAAAGACATAGACTGGCAGATTGGTTTAAACAGAAAGACCCAACAATATGCAGTCTTCATGAGATGCATCTCATAGAAAAAGATGTGTACCAACTAAAGGAGAAAGGATGGGAAAAAACATACTAGGCATTGGACCCAGTAAAAAACTGGGGGTTTCCATCCTCATCAAATAAAGAAGACTTCAAGTCAAAATTAGTTAGAAGGAATAAAGAAGGACATTTCAATACTGCTTAAGGGAAGCATAAATCAACAAGACCTAAAAAATCATAAATATTTATGCCCCAAACAATGGCTCATCTATGTATGTCAAACAAATCCTTCTCAACTCCAGAAACCAAATAGACCACAACACAATAGGTGACATTAACATACCTCTCTCACTATTGGACATATATTCCAAACAAAAACTGAACAAAGAAACAACAGAACTCAATAATACAATTGTTAATTTAGACTTAACAGATAAATGTAGAATATTCCATTCATCAATAAGCAAATACACTTCCTTCTCAGCAGCTCATGGATCTTTCTCTAAAATAGACCATATGTTATGCTAAAGCTACCCTTAGCAAATACAAAAAGATAAAGATACTACTTTGTATTCTATCACATCATAATGGAATGAAATTAGTAATCAATGATAAAATGAAAAAAAAAAACAGAAACTATTCCAACACCTGGAGATTAAATAATATGCTATTGAATGATGTATGGAAAAGAGAAGATATTGGGGGGAAATTATTAGAGGTCACTGAGAACAAAGATGCAACATATCAAAATCTCTGGGATACTATGAAAGCAGTAGTAAGAGAAAAATTCATTGCATGAAGCACATTCAATTAAAGAATGAAAAGTGAACAAATAAATGACTTCACATTACAGCTCAAAGCCCTAGAAAGGTAAGAACAGATCATCACCAAAAGTATTAGAAGGCAGGAAATAATTAAAATCAGAGCTGAAATCAATCAAATTGAAACAAAAGAAATTATTCAAAAATTGCAAAAATAAAAAGTTGGTTCTTTGAAAAAATAAACAATATTGACAAATTCTTAGCCACACTAACAAAAAGAAGGAGAAAACTCAAATTACTAAAATTCATGATGAAAAGGAAATATCACAACTGACACTATTGAAATACAAAACATAATTAGAAGCTATTTTAAAATTTATACTCCAGCAAAATAGAAAATTGTGAAGACATCAATATGTTTCTAGAAACATATGCACCACCCAAACTGAATTTGGAGGACATACACCATTTTAATAGATCAATTTCAAACAATGAAATAGAAGGAGTCATCAAAAGCCAATGAACAAAGAAAAGTCCAGCACCAGATGGATTCTGAGCTGAGTTCTACAAGACCTTCAAATTCCAAGACTCCTCAAAGTATTCCATGAAATAGAGGAGGAAGGAACCCTTCCAAACACATTCTCTGAAGCTAATATCACCCTGATACCACAACCAGACAAAGACACTTTGAGGAAAGAAAATTTCAGACCAATATCCCTAATGAACGTAGATGCAAAATTTCTTAACAAAATTTTTGTGAATCTCCTACAAAAACATATTAAAAAGATAGTGCACCATGGTCAAGTGGGTTTGATCCCAAGGATTCAAAGGTGTTTCAATATCTGGAAATCTTTAAATGTAACTCACCATGTCAACAGACTTAAAGTTAAGAATCACATGATTATTTCAATAGATGCAGAAAAAAATAGGGATAGAGGGAACAATCCTTAATATCGTAAAGGCTATCTATGCTAAGCCCATGGCCAAAATCATTCTAAATGGAGAAAAGCTGAAGACATTCCCCCTAAAAACTGGAACAAGTCAGGGATGCCCTCTTTAACCACTTCTATTTGACATTGTCCTTGAAATTCTAGCCAGAGCAATTAGACAGACCAAAGAAATTCAAGAGATATGTATAAGCAAAGAGGAACTCAAACTATCCCTATTGCTGATGACATGATTCTATATTTTGAGGAGTCAGAAAATTCCACCAGAAAACTTCTACAATTCATAAATGAATTCAGTCAAGCAGCAGGATATAAAAATCCATGATCATAAATGAAATGCATTCTTATTCATAAGTGATGAATCCTCTGAAAAAGAAATTAAGAAAACTACCCCATTTACAATAGCCTCAAAATACAAAATATAAAATTCTTGGGAATAAATCTAATAAAAATGGTGAAAGACCTCTACAATGAGAACCACAGAATACTAAAGAAAGAAATTAATGAAAACCTTAGAAGATGGAAAATCTTCCATGTTCTTGTATAAGCAGAATTAATATTGTTAAAATGGCCATACTACCAAAAGCACTATACAAATTCAATGCAATTCCAATTACAATCCCAATGACAAACCTAATAGAAATAGAACAAGCAATCATGAAATTCATTTGCAGGAATAAGAGATACAGAATAACTAAGGCAATCCTTTGCAGGAAGAGCGAGGCAGGTGGTATCACAATACCAGACCTTCAACTATACTACAGAGCAATAATAACAAAAGCAGCATGGTATTGGCACCAAAATAGACAGGTAGATCAATGGTACAGAATAGAATACAAAGAGTCAAACCCACATAAATATAGTTTTCTCATATTAGACAAAGGTTCCAAAAACCTACAATGGAGGAAAGACAGTTTCTTCATCAAATGGTGCTGGGAAAACTGGAAATATATATGCAGCAAATTGCAACTAAATCCCTATCTCTCATTCAGAACAAAGATCAACTCAAAATGGACCAAAGGCCTAGGAATTAGACCAGAGACCCTGCACCTAATATAAGAAAAAGTAGATCCAATCAGCATCATGTTGGCTTAGGGTCAGACTTCCTTAACATGACTCCCAATACAAAAGAAATAAAAGCAGGAATCAATAATTGGGATAGATTCAAGATGAAAAGCTGTTTCTCAGCAAAGGAAACAATCAGCGATGTGAAGAGAGAGCCTACAGAGTGGGAGAAAATCCTTGCCACACACACTTCAGATAAAGTACTAAGCTCCAGAATCTATAAAGAACTCAAAAAACTTTACCCCAAGAACATAAATAACCAAATCAGTAAATGGGTTAAGGAAATGAGCAGACACTTCACAGAAGAATATCTACAAGCAATTACCAAATGCATGAAAAAAAATGTTCAACATCCCTAGTAATAAGAGAAATGCAAATCAAAACTAATGTAAGATTTCAACTCACCTCAATTAGTATGTCTATTATCATGAATACAAGCAACAGTAGGTGTTGGTGAGGATGTGGGGAAAAAGGTACACTCAGATATTTCTGGTGGGGTTGCAAATTAGTGTAGCCACTCTGGAAAGCAGTGTGGATATTCCTCAGAAAACTTGTAATGGACCCACCTTTTGATCCAGCTCTCCCACTCCTTGGCCTAAACCCAAAGGACATAAAAATCAGCATATTACAGTGATGCAGCCACATCCATGTTCATAGCTGCTTACTTCACAATATCTAGATCATGCAACCAACCTAGATGCTGTTCAGTAGATGAATGCATATAAAAACTGTGATATATATATATATATATGCATATATATTTATGTATATATATATATACACACATACACACAATGGAATATTACTCAAAAGAATAAAATTATGGCATTTGCAGGTAAATGGAGGCAGATAGAGAATATCATGCAAAGTGATGTAAGTCAATCCCAGAAAACCAAAACCAAATGATCTTTTTGATAAGTGGATGATAATGTATATGTCAGGGTGGGACAAATGCAAGAATGGAGGAAGGATGGATTGCATAAATGAAAAAGGTGAGTGGGGATGGAGTGGGGGGGCGGGGAGAAAATTATCACAATGAGAGAAATATCAATATCCTATGTTCATGTATGATTATGCAAATGGTATGACTTTACTTCATGGAAACTAGGGAAATAATTGTATTCCACTCATGGATGGTGAATCAAAATAAATTAAATTAAAAAAGAAAAAAAGAGACTCTACAAAAAGAAAGAAGAAAGAAAGAAAGAAAGAA
>JAJEJO010003419.1:67498-135857 GCA_020662805.1 Glaucomys volans
GGAAGGAAGGAAGGAAGGAAGGAAGGAAGGAAGGAAGGAAGGAAGGAAGGAAGAAAGAAAGAAAGAAAGAAAGAAAGAAAGAAAGAAAGAAAGAAAGAAAAAGAAAAAGAGGGGGAGAAGAAAATGCTAATGGCTTGGCTGTGGGTTGGGGCAATTTTTTATATTATAATACACATTGTATGCAGAGAAACAGTAAGAATTTTTTTAAATGATGGCAAAATGTGTTAATTGACTGATTGAAGCTTTGATAAAGTGAAATAACTAACACAATGCCACACACAATCCTTAAGATGCAGAATGAAGATGCTATTCCTCACTTGGTGGGTGTTGCATTGGCAAGGCTATATTGCCTCCAGCTGGGAAGAAACCTGGGGAGGAGAGGAGGCCTCTGATCATCCTGCAGGAATACTAGGAGTCTTAACTCCATGAAGACATCAGCATGTGTCTTTTGGATGAATTCATTGGGATCTGAAACACACCAAGGAATTGTGAGCCTGCTATTCTGAGGTGGGACTCCACAGGTGAATGCACCGAGACTGATGCTTGGGAGGCCATTCTCAGTGGCCACTGCATGGCTTGTCCACCACATTTTCAAGATTCACAACATCCTTGTGTAGAGCTGGGAGATGGATGGGCTTGTGCTTTTGATGGAAGACAATCAGTGCATGGAGGCAGACACAGGCCTGAGGGTAGGATATCATGGAGCTTGAGGTCAATGCTAGGGCCAGTGAACACTTGTGGGTGGAGTAGAGAAGCAGTTCATGTGCTCACTGAGTATTTAATGCCTTCTGCAGCTGATGCATAGGAAAACAAGGACAATCATCGTCATTTCTCTGCCAACTTCAGGGTTAACATTTTCTCCTATCCTTATCTAGAATCACATGATCAAATTAATAATTCAATCTTCCAAACACTACTCACTTCCAAATATCCATCATGAATTCAGTTATTATGCTAAGTGATTAAAAAAAAACATAGTATGTGGACAATATTCTAAATTGCTGACCCCAAAACAAATGTCATGGTATCAACACCTTCCCCAGGTATTCCAACAGGAATTTTAGAAAAAGTTCTTATGAAGGATTTTGGAGATATATTCGAATAAGGTGACTTTAAGAGAGACAGAGTACACAACTACGTTGTCTCTCTTCTGGGAAGCCCTTAATTTCCTCCTATAGTGAGGAAGGTTATCTCATGACATGGGAGAGTGGATGTGGGAGCTGCTCTAATGCTGGTCTCAGAGGAGGCAGAAGGCAAACTCAAAGCTACTAGGGTAGATTGTGGGAGCTGTATGCTTGGGTCAATAGGGAAATTCAGACATCACCCTACGATTGTGGAAAGATGGCTTTGACACAGCATTTGACCTGGAAGGAGACTCTGGACTTCAGCAAGAGCTGCTGCCCACTGACTGCTCCATTTCAGTTTTGTCAGACCTGAGCTGAGATCCCAGCTGAACTCCTGTGGGTCAGCCTTTGAAGTAAGACTGTTCTTAATAGTTGGAAATTTGTTGCTCAGCAACAGAAAAGGAAGACAGATATTAATCTGCCAAAACTCAAACAAAGAATCAGAAAAATGAACACAAGAACCAAGCATCCCACATGGCTCATGTCTGCAAGGATGCTCAGCTCTCTGTTTATTCTGCAGTGTGGTCAGGTTCTGCCTTCAGCCATAGAGATTTTCCCAACATGTCCACACCCACACATTCTCAGGTAAAATCACAGCCAGAAAGATGAATGAAATGATGGTATTTACTGGTAATGGATTGAAGTGGAGAACATCGTGCTAAGTGAAATAAGCCAGACTCATAAAGTCAGGGATCCAATGTCCTCTCTCCTATGCAGAAGGTAGAACAAAGGAAGGGCAAAAAGGTGGGATCAGATATTATTAGGACAGAGGGAAAAACAGTGGAGGAAACAGAAATGGAGGAATATTACATAAAAAGAAAGGTGGAGGAAATTTGTAATGGATATGACCACATCACGCAATGAGCATGGATATAGATGCTAAGTAACCATAATGATTTCCAGCTCCCCATTTTTCTAAAGCACACCAATGGAAAAGTACATAAATAAGTAAGTAAGAAAGCAACTAATGTCCCTGTGCAGTGGACACAAGCACCTTACACAGAGAGCCCCTTGGAACAAGGCCCAGGAGAACATCACTACAGATGGAATCACCCTAAGACATGGAGAGTCTAGACTGGTCCTGTTCTAATACAGGGGATCTCTTGCTAAACCCAGGACATGTGACACCTGTGGCTGAGGATCTCTGTCAAGGAACAGCAGAGGAACAAAGGAATTCTCTCTCATCAATGAGAAGAAGCCAACATAGAAACTTGCCTTGTCCACTCTGTTCAGTGCCCTCATGGAGTTCCTCTCTAGGGAAGTGTTTGGATGACTCTGAGTGTCACACACAGAGAGACGACTAGAACAGGATAGCCACCAATTTATGGACCTAGCTCCCCAGATTTTCACACTTATTTCATCAGGGGACACATCCCTTCTCCTCTGGACATCGGCAGGGCTACAGGATATCCACAGAAAAAATGGTTTCCTTCCCACCAGCTTCTTTTGACCTTTATATTCTCATTTCATTCCCTATGCCAGAAAAAGAGGAATTCTACACTCCTGATCCTGTATTTTTCCTGGAAACAACAGACAACAGAAGCCCTGCAACTATCTGAACTTGATGTTGTGGGCAGAAGAATTTCAGATTATCAATACCTTTGATGTGGGGCTTGTCACCTTGTCTTCTTAGCTGGGATGGAGCCATAATGGTGATCATTCCATCACAGACACTTACCTGCTGGAAACATCAATATTCTTGGGGCTGTGCTCTCTTGGGTGGAAGATCATGGGCACCATGACCTCCCACAGCACCAGGCTTCCATGATGGGCCTCCTGTTCACACCACAGGCAGCTCTGGTATTCTGTCTACTCTATTTCCTCCAAATATGGAGACATTATACTTCTCATGGTCTCTTAAAGCAGGCCCCAATCTCCCAGCACCCACTAGGACATTTGCATGCTGCTCCCTGGGGAGGTCCTCCTTCCATTATTGAGATAAAAGTTTTGCTCTAACCTGGCATTCACTCTTACTTCAACTTCTTAAAATGAGGCTCCCTGCTCCACTCCTGGGGCTGCTGATGCTCTGGATCCCTGGTGAGGACAGAGGGGATAAGGGGAGAAGGGGGAGGAGGTGGTCCCTTTGGCCCCCATTATGCCCATGGGTGCGCTGTCCACTTGAGAGATGAGCAGGCGTTGGCCTCCTGGATGAGGAAGATGATTTTGATTAATATGAGACAGAAGACACAGGGATCAAACAACTTGACTCTGATCAAGATTGTTACAACAAAGAGGAAGATTTAAATAGAGGCTGTCATAGCTTACAAAAGTTAAATCATTTTAAAATAGCTACTTTTGATGTATAACTCAAAATAAAAAAAATATTCATTTGGAAAAAAAATGACAAGTGAGATATGTCTCATAAAGGACAAACTGACATTGCATTTCCATGACATGTGTGCAGAATCCAGTGTGGATAGTGTCCTGAGCCAGACTCCTCTCTCCCTGCTTGCCACCCCTGGGGAGTCAGCCTCTACATGCTGCAAGTTTAGTCAGAGTCCCCTACACAGTAATGGAAAACCTCTTTGTATTGGGTTGTACACAAGCCAAGCCAGTCTGCACAGGGCCTAAATTATGGGGTTTCTATCTGGTACACTGGGATCCCAGACAGGTTCAGTGGTACTGGGTCAGGGACAGACTTCACACTGAGAATCAGCAGGGTGGAGCTGAGGATGCTGGAGTGTATTACGCTGGCAAGCTACACATTATTCTCCCACAGTGGTGCAGCCCTGAACAAAGACCTCCCTGCTAGGGTGGCCCACATGCCACATGTGCTTTTGGTCTGAGCAGCAGCACCACAGTCTCTGAGTTTCTGAAAGGAAGTTGCTGGGAACCAGGAGAACAAGGTGCAGCTGAGGCCTGTGGATGAGGACTACCTCAGACACAGCTCAGGTCAAAGCCATGCATGGTTTTGTTCCCTGCAGCAGCCTGGCCTGGCACATGGAGGACAGGAACAGAGGTGGTCCAGGCACTTTCTGACTGAACAGACAAGGTGATTATGAACACTGCAGAAGGAGCAGGACCTGTGCCCTGGGCAAGTCTCTGATACAGGGAGGGCAATGGTGTGAGGGAATGGCTAGAGGTTCCCGTGTTTTGCAAATTCTGTACTCTGTGAAACTCATTTTAAAACCTAATCACAAACACAGAGAAAAGACTTAGCTTGAAATAATTAATATACAGAAAATTGTGCAAATAGCAGCTAGTGCTTGACTCAAACTTGTGCCTCTCAATTATTAATCCAGGATACAGCAGAGATGTGGTGAGGTGCACATTCCACTTTCCCCACCTCTCACCCAGGAAAGCCCACCTCCAGTCTGGAACCATCTAAGTTGGAAAGGTTATTTCTAGGTTCCCAGGGTGGTGCCTTGGTGCCCTTCATGTGCACATGGATCAAATACTGTTTGAATACTCACAGTGGAGGGGACTCAAACCACAACCTCCTTCCATCAGGACATCAGACAACACCACACACAGATGAACCTGAATAAAAAGTGGAAAAAGGATAAGGAAAGGTCAGAGAGTAGGCAATCTATAGTGACAGAGCTAAGGAACTAGAGAACGCCTTATGTAAGAATGAGTGCACCTGAGATCATGAGAATTTGATGAGTGTGGAAAGATCCTCAGCAGGGAGCTTAAGGTCTTTATCTGGAGTGGCCACTGAGCTTGTGCCCAGGCTTTTTTTGTTATGCAATTTTGTAATACATTGTGGAAATTAAAAGGAAATTATGATCATAGCTGACAGGAATATTTAGAAGAGAACAGGGGCCAGAAGAGGAGACAGAGCAGGAAACCACTTAGAGTAAACTTCACCAGAAAGGATAATCTGAATGTCATGGAAGGAAGAGAGAGGCAAGAAGAGTCTGAGAGAGAGAGAGAGAGGAAGAGAAAGGTAGGGAGAGAGAGGGAGACAGAGACATATGCAGCGAGAGAGAGCAAGAGGGAGAGAGGTCTGTGTCAAGAATTTGAGCTGAAGGGTGAAGAGTTACTTGAGGGACACAGGTGAAGGTGATCACAGGTCAAGAGTGAGACTTGGAGGAAAAGGAATCAATATGTACAAGGTCCAGATCAGAAGAGCCAGAGGGGAGAATTCATCCTCAGTGTGAAAGTCACTAGGTGCTTCTTTGAATCTGAAGGCTAAAAATTGGCTCAGTCATGTGATCTGCCCATGGAAACCAGCAGATTCTTGTGACCTGAAAGCTCCTCACTGTCCCCAGGAGACCTCCCCATCATTTGTGTGTGAGGACACCCAACAGATGAACAAGTAAATAAATACCAAGAAAAGACCTGGTTCTTTACTTTCACCTGACCTCTGCAAACCTTCCAAGCAATAAATCGAAACATGGGAACTGTCAGGAGAAAGGAGGCAGAAAAGCTCAGGCACTGTGAGGAGAAGCAGCAGGAACACACAGACTCACTAACCCTCAACCTGGTGAAAGGCTTGACTCTGAGGCTGAAGATCTGTGGGAGGAGCACTGTGGTGTTGCTGACAGGAGCACTCTGCCAAGTCCTCAGCCTGGAACTCAATGATGGGGAGAAGGAAATCTGTCCCTGAACCACTGCCACTGAACCTCCATGGGTCCCAACCTGCCCACATGGATGCCCAGCAGAGGAGAAACCTGGGGGCTGTCCTGACTTCTGGTGGTGCCAAGCTAAGTCCTCCTTCTGTTTGTGTAAGAGACTGGCTGGACTTGCAAATGATCATGTCCATGAAACCTGGCTGTGTCTGCAGGTGACCTCCTATACTGTATTGGAAAAACTGCCTGTGTTGGCTTGTACAATAACAAGGCCATGCTTCTCAGGTCCTAATATATCTGGTTTCCAATCCAAATACTGGAGTCCCAGACATGTTCAGTGGCTGTGGTTCAGGGAAAGATTTCACACTGAAAATTAGTGGGGTGGAGGCTCAGGATGGTGGAGTGTATTAGTGGCTGCAATGAACAGGAGCTCCTCCCACAGTGGTGAAGCCCGTAACAAAAACACCCTCTGCTGGGTGCCCAGCTGCCCCATTTGGTGCTGGAGTGGGAGCAGCACAGGATATTCTCTGAATCCATGAGAGGAAGAAGCTGGGAGCTCAGGGGAACAGGATACAGCTGAGGGCTGTGGACCATGACTGCCTCGGCCACAGACCAAACACATTCATGGCCCTGTCGGCTGCAGCAGCCTGGCCTGGCATATGGAGAACAGCAACATTGGCTATGCAGGGTCCTTCTGAATGAACACACAGGATGATTGTTAACACTGCAGAAGGACCAGGACCTGTGCCGTAGGTCAGAGTCTGGCACAGGGAGGGCAAAGTTCTAGGTAAATTTTAGAGGTCCTCTGTGCTTGCAAATGATGTTTGTTGTGAAATTGGCATTCAAAACTAATCCCAAACATGCAGAAATGATTTATCCTGCAATAATTAAAGGAAAGAATATATTGAAAATGGCTTATGAAGTTGGCACGCAGCCTTGCATTTCTCTTATTATTCCAGGATCCAGTAGAGATACAGTGGAAATACCAACTCTAGTCACAATGCTTGTCACCCTGAACTGCCTGCCTCCATCTTGGGAAGGATCTGAGTTGGAAAAGGTTTTCATCAATCAACTAGAGAGCAGAAGCCTTTGCTCATGCAGGGAAAGTGGGCATCATGCAAACTCTAGATCTCTACTGCCTTCATGTTTCCTAATCATCCTGGCTAGATGCTATTCAGGTCATCTCTCATGTTCCCAGTCAGGCTTGCTGGGCACAGGTGAGCTTCCACAAGGGGACTCAGACCTCCTCAGACGCCTAGCCATTACTTGAGGGAGATGGTCCCTCAGAAGAGTCCTAATGAACAAGGTGAAAGGGATTTTGACCTAAAGGCAAAGCCAGGCTGGGATGATCAACAGGAGATTCGTTGAAGGCCCCTGTACAAACTGCAAGCCTACAGCAGTCACAAGCAGACAGGGTCCTGGGACAAGTCCCCTGAGAGGGGGTGGTTTCCTCTGCTTTCTGATCCAGCTATATTTCCCCTATGTGAGCACCAAATGTGTCCAGGGAGAATTCCAGCCTGTTGTCCATGGATCAGTTCCTGCTCCATCTGTTGAGGAAACTCCATGCAGCTACCAGGTCAGCTGGGTTCTCTTCCCTATGCTCCACCACTAATTAACCACTGAGACCCACATTTGAAATATTTTCTCAATAAATATGAGATGTCAATCCCTGCAAAATTATAAATTCATGTATAATGAACAAGTTACCATGAGGAAAAAGCAATAATTAAAAAACAGATTACTGCAAATAAAAAAATCAAGAAAGCAGGGAATGGACATCTCATGAAAACAGACTGGTCATGGCATCAGGAATCTCTTACAGTTCTTGGACCCTGATGGACTTCAAGATGCTGGCAAGACATAGCAGAACATTCCAGCCAGCAGAAAAGGAACGGTAACCACCAAAGTCAGAGCAAACTGAAAACAACTCCTCTGTACCCCATCAGGGAAATGAGGACCCAGGGCTACCAACTGCCCAACACTGGTGAGGCAGAGGGCAGAGGCAGAGAATCACACTCAGAGGCAGACACCCACAGGCCAGATCCTCTAAGTAACAGGGACAGCGGCAGGAAAACATGAACTGTAATTGACAAGTGACTGGAGAAATTGGAAAGAAAGAGAGCTACAAATCACATGCCACCCCATCATGTGTGAGCCCCTAACTCCTCTGAGTTCTGCATGCAGTAGCAGGGGAGCATCTCACAGAACACAGGATCATCACTCACTCGGCAGGGGAGGGGGAAAGCATCAGTTCTGAACAATGCCAGAGCATATTGCTTTTCCTCAAGATCTGAAAAGGTCTAAGCAAGGGCTTCTCTCCACCCCTTGTCCAAACCATGAATGTTGTTAACCTCTATCTCCAAAATAAACCATTCACTGCTCCCTCCACTTAAATCACCCTGGACCAAGGAAAACACCATGCCTAGCCTGGATGTTGGCAGTGACCTCCTAACTGTTCTTCCTCCTGTCTTTGCTCTGCAGAAAGAGCCTATTCTTTTTCCAGTCTCCCACCCTTGCAGTCCCCTCATAGGCACTGTGAAGAATTATACAGTGATCTCGGCAGTTTGGCCATCTTTAGGAGATGATGACCTCATTCCCTTGAGTTAAATCCCAGCAGAGGGTTTATTGAGTCACAGAGTACATTCATTTCTAATTAGTGTATGATTTAGAAAAGGCCAATTTCCTTAATTTTCTCTTTGGCCAGGTGAACCCTACAAAAAATGAATAGGAAAGATGTGATCTCTCAGTCAGGAAGGAGATATGAAAGTTCAGGTCACTGTGAGGATGACACCGTTGGGGAAAGTCTTGATGCCCTCAGGCTGGTGAGAGTTTTGTGTCTGAGACTGAAGCTGTGAGTGAGGAGCTGCTGACAGGAACAATCTGCCTGGTCCTGAAGCCACCTGTTGATGGGAGAAGGGAAATCTGTCTTTCACCCACTGCTCCTGAACCTTCATGGGAACCCAGCTGCCCCAGTGGATGCCCAGGAGAGGAGCATCCTTGGGACCTGTTTGTCTTTCACTGATACAAGGCCAGGTTGTCCTTTCAGTTGGATAAGTTTCTTTCTGGACTTGCAGCTGATGGTGACAGTGTCTCCTGCAGACATAGCCAGGGATCCTGGAGTGGGTCATCACCATGTCCCCACAGGTACCTGCAATCAGGAAATCAAGAATGGACCATGAACACAGACAGACACACATGTACACACACATATGTTATCACATATACTTTTAATGTCATGGAAAATCAATTTTCCAGCCATGTTGTGAGTCAACACTGAACTAGACCCATATTGGAAATCACCATTAGTTCCCAACACATCTTTTAATTGCATTTCTAACTTTAAAAATATATACTATTCTGAAGTGATTGAAACACTTCAATTTCTCACCTGAGGCCCAGAGTCACAAGAATATGCATGCCAGTGTCTGGGAGACAATTCTTCTTCCCTTTCTGCCTAATACAATTCAGGTCTCATGGCAAACTCATTGTTTATAAAATGTGGGCAGTTAGTGAGAGGGGCCTCCGCAAAGTCATCAGCAGATAGGGAAGCAAATTTCCTAGATTGTAGGTTCTGAGCATAGCTCCTAAAATGGTAAACAGGCAGAATAATTAAAACAAAGCTTCTATTTCAAATAAAAATAACTCAGAATTGATTTATTACCCCAAAACACTTAAACAAATTTCCTTAGATTAATAATCCTAGTCAAATAATAAAACATGCTAGAAAACAGGAAATCATACAAAGAAGAGAAGAGAAAAGGAGAGAGGGAGTGAATCAGGGAGGGAGAGGATGAGAAACTACATCTGGAAAGTGCTAAAAATCAAAGTTCAACATAAAATTCTGTAGCCAGAAAAGAGAAAATTCAAAGGATGGTGCATAAAACTTTTCACACAGAACATGGAGAACACATCATGGGTCTCTTCTTAGGACAGGAAATGTCTGCATGACTCTTTCAGGCAAAGGCAGGTGGCAGCAGAGGAAGCCCTCAATTTCACAGAGGATGGTAAACAAGCAAAGGTTGACAGAACTGTCTTTTCTTATTTAGGAGGCTTTCATATTTAATTGACTTTGTACTCAAAACTATAGCAGGGCAGAATGTGTTGTGAACCATCCAAGAGCCAAATGCCTGACACCAGCCAATTGAAAACCCTTTCCTGCAGATTCATGGGGCAAAGAATGCTGAGTGGAAGCTCCAGGAAGGAGTCCTCCAGGGGAGAGTCAGAAACAGGCTCAGGCTCCAAGAGGCCCAATGCCCAGCCTCCTGAATCCATTCTCTCTGTTCAACACTCTCCTTCCACACAGGACTGTGATGGTCTGTTCCCAATCCAGTGCCAGGAATGGCAGTGATTGATATCAGAGGCTAGGACACTGAGACCCATGCTTACTGGCCACTGTGGGAAGAGAACTGCTCCAGAAGGACAGAGGACATCATGTGATGTCCCCCAGGAAGCCCAGGGCAAGACCAGAGTGAGAACTACAGGGACTTGCCAATGGCAGCATCAACTGGCAGCATCAATCTCCAGGGGCCAAGGGAAGGCCCCTGGAGATCCACCTGTGAAGTCTCACCATGGCTGAACCTGTGGCTCACATCCCACAGCACCTGAAGACACACCTTGAGTCAGAATCCCCTGGGAAGCCACTCCTGATTCCTCACTCACAGAAGAAGATTGGGAGAGTAAAAGGCTGATGGTTTATGCTGCTGGTTGGGGCTGGTTTAAGCTGCTGTGTATTTCACACAGAAATACACAGTGCATGCAGAGGAATACTACAAATATCAAAAAGTATTGGCAAAACTACAATATCTATTGCCTGTAGAGAGCAACAGTGCTTCACTGGGTTGACATACACACTGAAGCACCCCTCACAGTATTAGCTCCACACAAAGATGTTAGCTTATATGAGTTCTTCTGGCCAAACACAGAGTTGTTCAATTATATCTCTTCTATTCTTTGACTTGGTAAACAGTGACTTTTTTTTCTTGACTTTTTTTCTGTCCTTTTTTTATCTTTATTTTTTTATTTTTACAGAATGTATTTCGATTCATTGTACATAAAAGGGGTAAAACTTTTCATTTCCATGGTTGCACACAATGTACATTCACACCATTCATGTAATCATATATATACATAGGGTAACACGTCTGTCTCCGTCTGCTATCTTTCCATCCCCCTGCTTTCACCCCATTTTCCTCTACACTATCCAAAGTTCCTCCATTCTACTCTTGTCACCCCCCTCACCACTACCCCTGGGTTATGTATCATCATCCACTTATCAGAGAACACATTCGGTCTTTCATTTTCTGAGCTTGGCATGATATTTCACTTAGCATGATATTCTACAACTCCGTCCATTTACCTGAAAATGCCATAATTTTATTCTTCTTTATGGCTGAGCAATATTCCATTGTGTATATATACACCACAAATTCTTTATCCATTCATCAATTGAAGGGCATCTAGTCTGGTTCCACAATCTAGAGATAGTGAATTGAGCAGCTAGAAATTTTGGTGTGGCTGCATCACTGTTGTATGCTGATTTTAAGTCCTTTGGGTATAAACAGAGGAGTGGTATAGCTGGGTCAAAGAGTGTGTCCATTCCAAGTTTTTTTAGAAATCTCCATACTGCTCTCCATACTGCTGAACCAATTTGAAACTCCACCAGCAATGTATGAGCATGCCTTTTTCCCCACACCCATGCCAACACTTATTATTGCTTGTGTTCTTCATAATAGCCATCCTAATTGGAGTTAGATGGAATCTTAGGGTGGTTTTAATTTGCATTTCTCTAAGTAGAGATGTATTTCTCTACTAGAGATGATGAGCACATTTTCATATATTTTAAATGTCATGCAAAATCCATTTTCAAGGTGAATTGTAATTCATCACAAAGCAAGGCTCATATTGGAAAACATCATTATTTCCTTTTTTTTTTCTTTTTAGGAAAAGAGTTTTCTGTAACAGATTAAAAAAATGCATTCAATAAGTCAATCTGTTACCAGGACTCCTTCCCACAGCACAACGACAGGCCATGTTCCACAAGGGGACAGATCCTTCTTAGCCTGTGTGGAGTAATAATGGCTGAAACTTTCCAAGATATCAGGAAGAATATGGACATTCAGAATAACTAAGAACAAAGGTCCAAAACAGAACCAACCTAAAGAAGTTCACACTATAATATGTTATAAAGAAATTATTAAAAATTAAGATCAAGTCACTTTTGAATGGAAAAGAAAAAGTAGAATCTTAACATTCTAGGGAAATTCCACAGGGCTATCAGAGATGTCTCAGAAGAACTATGCAGAAAGGAGAAAAGAGAATAATATATGCAAAATGCTAGAGAAAAAACTCAACCAAGAATAACCAGTCAATGGCCCCACTTTTCCCCATGGAATTTCTCAGTTGACTTTAGAGAATTATTAAAATTTTGCCTGTTTTTGAGCCTCATAAAACCTGGATCCTGGGTAATAAGTATCTGTGAGTCTTTGTTCTTTCAATCTTCGAGGGATTCTTGAAGGCAGTGAAGGTTTTCAGTACTATATAGTATGTAATTACATGCACTTTCCTTTTTTTACTTATACATTCTACTCTTCATTGGCACTTAGCTGTTTCAGTTGGTAGTTTTCACAAATAATACTGTGAGGTACTGCACATGGGAATCTGTGCACATCTGTGTGTGATCTGAGTGGAAGGCCTGGATCACATATTCAGGGCATATTCAGGGCAGTCCTCCAATGCAGGTACCATTCACATTCCCAAACGCATGAGAGTGTTCTAGATCATTCTCCATGCTGTGCTTGGTGTTTTTCATGGTTTAGTTTTGTGGTCTTTTTCTGTAAGTTTTGGGTAGTGTTTTGCAACTCTCACCCTCTAATGATTATTGATGCTGAGCACACATGATACTAGGTAATCATTTGTTTATGAGTTTGACAGACAACGTTTCTTGTGAAGAGGACTTGTCCAAAGTTTTTGTAGTGATGCCTTTGTCAAGAAAACTAACCAACTATGGACACATCTGTCTCTGAAGACCTGGTTAGTTCCAGGGGGAGCTTGGTTGAGCTCACCCAGCACCAGGGTCTTACAGCTCATAGTGTAAGAACTCATTATGGTGCTTCTTCTGATTTGCCTCCTCTCTGCTTCCTGTCATTCATTGGTTGGTGGAGCACTACTGCACTGAGCAGGGCATGCACCTTCAGAGGCATCCACTCATGTGGGTCTGATCTGATGCTTGTGTGCTGGGGCCGACATAGAGAAATAGCAGGGTACAGAGGATCTTCTCTAAGCCAAACAAAATATTTCAGTGACACCAAGAGTTTGGTTCCCTCTGAGAAGTGCTCTCAGCAGGTGGAGACAGCAGGGGGAGCAGCTGGGACAGCCCAGCCTCACACTTCTGCTTCCCTGGGAGGTTTTTGTCATGGCCTGTATCACTGTGGGAGGAAGATTGTTACTCTGTAGACAGTAATAAGTGGCAACATCTTCAGGCTCCAGGCTGCTGATGGTGAGAGAATAATCTGTCCCAGATCCACTGCCACTGAACCTTGAGGGAATCCCAGAGCCCAACCTGTTTGTATAATAGATCAGGCGCTTAGGAGCTTGCCCTGGTTTCTGCTGGTACCAGCTTAAGTAATTGCTAATGTCCTGACTGGCCCTGCAAGTGATGGTGACTCTTTCTCCTTTAGATTTAGACAGGGAGGATGGAGACTGGGTCATCATGATGTCACTTCTGGTACCTGAAATTGAACAAATGAAAAGAAATATACACAAATTAATTGTGTTATAGGAAGTTACCTCTGAAGAGCAGGCAGTACCGATCATATTTATCTGAGCAAATCCTCTGGATTGTCCCTCCTTACCTGGGAGGCAGAGCAGCAGGAATCCCAAGAGTTGAACAGTTACCCTCATGTCCATGCTGTATTCTGACTGGGAGTGACTCCTGCACAGAGTGTGACCAGCCTCTTAAGAAGTCCTCAGGGCAGTGGGGTATGCTCTGAGCACATGCAAATCACCAGGACTGGGAAGGGCTGAGCACAGTGGCAGGGCTGGGTTCCTCTCAGTCACTCAGCCCTGGCCAAGTATCATCATGTGTCCCAGCTTACACCAGGGCAGCACAGATTTGCCTAGAACAAATGTGTTCCCTGAGGGAACACAGGAGGGAATCATGCATCTTTCCTGAGAGTGGAGTAACTTCGTGCTCTCATCATGGTTCAGGGCACACATCTCCTGCTCAATATCCAAACAAGACAAGATCATTCACTCTGTTCACAACCCACAAACTGATACAGATTTTATAGACCTCTTGCATTTGGTACCTTACGACAGTATTTATTCCAGGGAGGTTTCCTCTATGCCTGACTTCTAGAAGACCTTGTCATGATAAGTTATGAGTATTATCACCCAGAAATACAAAGAGGAAGAAACAGAACAGGAGGAAGCAAATCAACTGCAGGGGTGTTGATTGCAAGTAGGGAAGGGTATTGACTGTGTGCCCTTGCTGTCCTGTCATCCCACTGCGTTTTCGGTCTCCTCCATCTTGAAGCTCTGTACTGTCCTCTAATTTAGGCTGGTCAATGTCAAGGATGGCCCTTCCACACTTGAAGCTCAGCTCCTCTCTTTCTGCATGCTGCTTTACACATCAGGCTACATGTTCCCTGAGAGCTTCCCATTGTTGCTGTGCCCCTCCCCCAGCTTCACCTAAACTTTGCTTCAGAAGCTATAGGTCTCCCTGCACCACCTGCTCATGTGTTCTGTGTCTACCCTGGTTCCTAAACCTCTCTATTATCCTGTCACCAAATCTCATCCCCTTCCTAAGATAACATCAGTCCCAGAGTCTGGTGCCTGGCTGGAGGATTGTGCTGGGTGAGGAGAAAGCCAGGTAGGGGCACTGGGCTGGAACACCCTCCACTGCACCAAGGCAAGGCACCTGGGTGGTGGGAGGTACATAGGAGCAGGTTGAGGAGGGTGTCTTCACATGTGGGTGGTGAGCTGGGGGCCCATCTGCATGTAAAATGTAGAATATGATGAGGAGGATACACAGGTATGTGGCCCCAATTGTGCAGGTTAGGGACATCAGGCAGCATCAGCAGAGCTTCTGATAGACTTTAAATATGAGGTGTTCCCCAGAGACTCCTGGGTTGTAGACCTCATTAAGGGATCAATCCATTTCATGAACTAATGATTTCAATGATTCCTTGGGAGGTAGAGTCTAGTTGGAAGGAGGAGATCACTTAGATTTGCCCTGGGGGCTGTTTCATGCCACTGAGCCCTTCCACTCTACTTCCTGGATGGCATGAGCTGAGCAACTTTCCCCACAAGGCCCTTCCTCCAAGGTTCTTCTGCCTGCAGACAACTGATTATGGATGGAAACCATGAGCCAGAATGTCTCTTTCCTTCTCTCAGTTCTTTTTTCTAAGTTCTTTTTGTCACAGTGAGTAAGTCAACTAACAGCATCCCTATGGTGTTCAGAGTTGGTTGTGTCCTGGCACGGAGTATCAGACCAGGATCAGGGTACATTCAGAAGTGTGGGTGAGGTTGTCTAGTGGGAGGGCAGGCCATTGACAAGAGGAGGCTTCCTCCAGTCAGAGGGAAGTTGTGAGGGATGAAAACGGACCAGAGACAATCAGAGCTATGATCCTCACTGTAGGAGGAAGGGATCTCAAATATGGAAGGGACATCATTAGAATAAAGGGGATTTTAAGTTGATTTGTAATATCACAATAAACTCAGTGGTAAATATAGAGATAGGACTGTGTATTCAGATAAAGAGGTGATAGATGTTGATGGTAAGATAGATGGATTGATAGAAAAATTGATTTATATGTAGATACATACTTTTTAACCAACATGGTACCAGTAAGCACTTATAGTGCCTAGATTTATTTCCCACTAAAGGAATATTGGATATGAATCTACTACACCTTGAATTAGGGACCAAGTAGTGCTCCACAAATTATGAGATCATGGCAAATGTAAAGAGAAACCACCTTCACTGATTCTCCCCATGGCCTAATCTGGGTCATTTTGAAAATCAAAATTTACAATGATGACAAACTAACTCATTAAAAAAAAGATGATCCTTGTGTTTATACTGATACTGACACTTTGATGAGGAGTGGAATATCCATAAGGAATTGAGGAACATTTCAATAATTTCATGCTAACTTGAAAAACAAATTTGGAACTTGATCACACCCAGGACCTTGTCCATGCCAGATAAGTGCTGTGCCACTTTGGCACACTCCAAACCCCATGCTAATTTCAAATAACCAAAGAGTAACTACACAGGAGGCAAGTCTGTCAATATACCTTTAATTGAGAATCCATATGAATATCAGAAGTAATGAGACAGATTGAAATCAGGCACCATCCAATAGAGAGCTGTAAATGAAGAGCATCATTTTCTGGATATTCCTACTGGAGATGCTGCAACCACATCTTACCATGAGTGGTAAACAAATATTCTAATTGATGGACATTCTACAAAACAACCAGTGTATACTCTCCAAAAGTGCTGAAATCATGAAGTTTAGGAGAAGATAGATAGACTGTTCTAACCTGAAGGAGACTGAAAACCATGGCAGGGAAAGGCAGACCCTGATTCAGGACTTGATGGATTAATTATAAAAGACAAAACCAGGCCAATTCCCATAATCTGAAAGAATCTAAAGATCACACGGACGGATGCATTAGAGATGAGTTGTATTTCAGAGTTGCATTGGGGTTCTGTAGGGAGAATGTTCTAGAGGGTGGGCTACCAGGTCTACTTGCTCTCAGATGTCCTGGTGGCACAGACCTGTGTGCTGCACTAGCAGCCCTTCTGTAAGTGGAAATTTCCCCAAAATTTGAAAAATGTACAAGAATTTCTTGAGTGTTTGCTAAACTTATTCATAAGCATTTTTCTGCCATTCTTATCACCATACATGCCCAGTCCTTCCTACGCTTGCACCAGGGCAACACCAGGCTCCCATAAGTCTATTCAGGATACCTCCATCACCATCCAAAGCCATAGGTCTCTTTATTTCTCAAGGCATTAACTGGCTGACCTGGTCCTTATTTGGGAACCTCCCTTCTCTGCCCTCTTCCTGTCTTTTGACCTCATTTCCCACAGCTCATCAACATGAAAACTCTGACTGGTGACTCTATAGCTCATACTGCAAAAATATAAAAATTTAAATGAAAATGAGTTTCTTCCTCCAACCAAAGAGAATGTCCCTGGAGTTAAAGCCTGAATCAGGATGAGCCTAAGAGGCTGGATCATACAAGATCCCTGAGTGTCAGTGTTCTCCAGGGTCAGATGAAGACCAAGAGGCTGTGACCTGGGAAACTGCCCTGGGTTGTGAAAGGGGAGGAAGGGGGCTCATGGAAACAGACAAGGCAGCTCTGCTCTGAGTGCAGCAAGTCCAATGGCCCTGAGCAGAGTGGGCAGCACACAGCACAGGGAGCACCCCAGAGAGGGATAGCCAGGCTGTGCACAGAAGCACCACCACATCTGAGATGGCAGTGGGGACACTTTTGGGTAACAGGGGCCCACAACATGCTTGAGTCTTAGCCTGGGTGCTGGTACACTGGCAGCTTATTTTAAAACTGACTTTTTAAATAAACACACACACACACACACACACACATATATATATGCATCATAAGCACTATGAATATTTACACACACACACACACACACACACACACACTCTGTCTATTCTCTTCCTCTACGATGGATCCCTGACTAACACCAAAGTAGGTGGGGAAACATCCTGGAAATGAATTAGAGCAATGGTATTCCATGCTGTTGTAATTACATCAAAATGAATCCTAATGTTATTTATCACTACAAAGAAACAATAAATGGTGGAATGAGACCGACATCATTGCCCTGTGCACATGTATGATTGCACGGATAGCATGAATCTACCTCGTGCACAACCATAGAAATGAAAAGCTGTACTCCATTTGTGTACAATGAATCAAAATGCAGTCCGTAAAATAAAAAAACAATAAATTTTAAAAAGAATTCAATGAGAGATAAAAACATCTGAACAACAGATTGTCTTGTTTACAAAAAGGTCAATCCTTTAGGTGACATTTTCTTTCTTCATGTTGTATTTTTTTTTACTTTTATAAAATTATAACTCATCTAAAACCTCTTATCTGAGACACAAAGCCAAGCCTGTGAGCACTTGGGGCCTGATACCATCTTGCTGTCTGTCAAGGTCGTTTGCACTCAGTCCCTGTCTCCAGGGAAGCCTGATAACAGAGATCAGAGCACCTGCCTTGGGCCCCAGGAGCCCCTGCAAAGACCCAGATTGTGGCAGCAAATTCACATGGGCAGCAAGGCCTGAGGACCAATGAACTGAAGAGGAGACAAGAATTCCAGTAGGAAGGTCAGGTCACCAAACCTAGTAATGACCCAGAAAACAACTGAAAACTATATTCATCAACAAATCCAGGTAAGCATGCTAACTAAAATACTTTTACATCACGATTGCCTTTTTTTTCTTTTTTTTGGTACTGGGGATTGAACCCAGAGGCACTCCACCACTGAGCCACATCCCCAGCCAATTTTATTTAGAGACAGGGTCTCACTGAGTTGCCTAGGGCCTCACTAAATTGCTGAGGATGGCTTTGAACTCATGATCCTCCTGTCTCAGCCTCCCAAGCAGCTGGGATTACAGGCGTGTGCCACCATGCCCGGCTCTCTTTTTATTTTAAGCTATTAAAATTAAAATTTTTAACATTTATTACTTTTTATTTCTTTTCCTTCTTTTAGATAAAATTGTATTTATTTGTAGTGGTTCTTTTTAGCTATACATGACAATAGAATTTACCTTGATATAATGTTAAAAGCATGGAATATATTTAGTTCCAAATCAGACCCTAGAAAGTTTCCTTCCCCTCCCCTTACCATCCCCCATTTTCTCCCCTCTATTAATCTTTCTGCAATTTACATATATGTTTTACTTGGCTTCTTATGGATGTGCATAGGAAAACCAAGTCAGGTTCATTTCACTCTCTTTCCCTCTTCCATCCCTCCTCCCTCCAATCCATTTCTCTTCCTCTACTCCATTCATCTGTCCCCCATTATTTTCTTTGCACCCCCACCCTAAGTTACTTTAGATTAGCTTCCACATACAAGAGAACAAATTTGACCTTTGACATTTAGGGAATGGCTTATTACAACTGTCCTCTTTCAAATGGTCTTTGGTCAATGTGAAGCCACGTTACCTTAGTAATGGGATTCTTGTATCTGCCAGCACGCAAAGGTGGTGACCTTCCCTGGAATGTATCATTGCCACTGGTCAGAATGAGGGAGCAGTGCAGAGATGAATGATCTGCATCTCAGATTTTCTTTTAAGTTTTAAATGCATATGAGAAGTCCCTCTGACATCTCAGACACCCCAGTACATCCAAACCAATGCTCCAACAATCCCGTGGTCACCAGGAGGACCTTAGAGTCACCTAGTACTCCATGAATCCCTTGGCCACCGGTCTGCAGGTCAAGCCTTTCTAAATACCATCTCTTTCTAAATACCATCTCTGTCACCACTGCTCCCACTAGTGGTGAAAGGAGATACAGAGTCAGCTCCTAGACCTGGTGAGCAGTTCTTCATTTATTCCTATTCTAAACGTGATACACAAATAATAGCTTACTGAACTCTCTAGGCAGAGGGAATTTGGAAGAGGGCCAGCAAAATCTTGGTTATCAGATTTTTCAGTTTACTGAGAAAGAAAGACAATAAATACATGAACACACAGCATTTCCACTACCCTGGCTGCTACCCTGGCTGCTCTGAGACTCCTCCACCTGGAGCACTGCCGTTCCTCAGGACAGGAGGGGCAATGGGAATCCACATCCACTAGTGTCTCCTGTCCAAATTGAATCTCTTTGGCACTTGTGTTTCCTGTAAGAATGGAAGTCTTGTATCTGCCAGCATGCAAAGGTGGCAGATATAGGCTCTTTTGTATCCAGTTATCTGAACGATCTCAGGATGGAAGGCAGTGATCTTTTAATCTGTCATGTTCCTGCAGCTCTGGTGTTAAGTTCAAAATGAGGGGGAATGCAGTTTTAGCAGAGCATCTTTTACTCTTACAATTTACTTGTAGTGAAACGCACTGTCTGCTGCATTAACTCCTGAATTTATTTTAATATACTGTTTTCTGGGCTAAAAGAGAGAAAGCAGCCTTTATCTGTTTAGTCCTTTGGGTTTGCAGTGACACTTCCTTGAAGTACTACTTGTTCTTTCTGTAATTCAGATCTGTGGCTGCAGATGGTTGTGCTGATACGTGTCTCCTTTAAGAGCTCTCTGTACTGTTTGGAGTGCATTTGGTTTTGGGGATGCTGGCTTCACACGGGACAACGTGGAAAACACTGATAAGACTTCAAGAGAAGTCTTCACCTACCATGAGGTGGGCTGTCAGTGGGTGGTCTTTTTGTCAGAACAATCACATGCAAAGAATATCAGATTCCTGATGGAGAGCCAGGCACAAGCATCACACATGGCAGGAGCATCCAATCCCAAATCTGCAGACATAGTGTTTTTTCCTTCATGAATCTTGGAATCAATGAGAAAAAAATTGACAGTCTTAGGTAAGAGAGCCTGAAGACTTGATTGAAGTCAGAGATGGAATGAAAATATTGATAAGAGTGTTATTGTGTTGCACAACTCAGACACTAGTGAAATTTGCAATGAGATAAGAAGGAAGTAAAAGATTTCAGATGTCTCTGGGTTTTGAGTTGAACAGACAAATCATCTGTGCCTCCAGTAGGGGTGCAGCAGTGGGGAAGATGCTGGCCAGACTCACCTCACTGGTGGAGCTCTTTGGGTGGACCTGGGGATGGGAGCCTCTGCAATCTCAGTATGCTCTCCCTTGTTATATACTTTTCACCTGGGGGCAGTTTGTTGAGTGGGTGACAGAAATTGTGAATGTAATAAGTGGAAAACAGGAGAGGAATGATCCTCGAACAGGTTCAGCTGCCAAAGAGAAAAGATAGAGAACACAAGCCTCCAGATTTCATGAGACTGTGAAGATGGTTTGTGTCTAGGAGACTGAGGAGGGAAAGTCACCTGCATTCAGAGAAGCATGTCCACAGAGAGCATCAGAGTAGGGCATCAGGGCAGTGGGAAGAAGCACATTTGTTTTAGAGTAAGACTCGGGACCCTGGTTAATAGGTGGAGAAGAAAAAAAAGTTCCAGTAAGAGAAAAAGAAGTATCTGATGCGGCTGCCTTGTCATGCTATCAATGTGTCCTGTAAAAATTTATGTATTGGAAACTTAATCCCTGTACAGTATATGGAATTGGTCAGGTGTCCCAAGCTGGTGTCCCAGAAAAAATGACTCAGATGGCTTATGTAAGTCAGAAGGCACAGGGCTTGCAAAGTCGTATGCAATCTATGATGCCATATTTAGCAACAGTGCAAGCATGGTCTTATATAAGCCATGATTTCATACTTGTTCGCCGCTGGCTACATTGTAATTCCCTATATATACTATGTCACCCATTTGGTGCCTCCAACAAATGAAGCAGTAAGAGGATCCCATGCAGATAGTGGGCAGATGCTGGCACTATGACCTTTAACTACCAGCCTCAAAAAATATGAAGAATAAAATTTAATTTCATTGTAAATTGTCCAGTTCATGGGTTTTCCATTATAGCAAGAGAAGATGGACTAAAGTGGTGGTGATGACAGACGTGGGATCAGAGGAACAGATGTATGAGGACCAACAGGAAAGTCATTGATCCTGGGGCCACTCATCAGCACCTCATAGGAAATTATATTTCTGGGGTGCCTACACCAGGAGAGTTTGAGCTAAGAGCCTGAAGCACCTAAAATTTTTCACCAGTGACTTCGCTTCAGTAGATTGAGGACAGAACAGGCCCACACTTTGCCTCTGTCCTCAGTGACTCCTGGACTGAGGCCTTGAATGCCATCTCTGTCACAGCTGTATCCCAGACAGGAAGCATCTACCTATCCTCACTCAGCATCCTCTCAGGGCAGGTTGTGGGACGGGACAGGTCATTATGCACAGGTATCTATGTGCTTGAGCAAGGTAGGTACCTGCACACCTGAAACTGAAGGCTGCAGCTGCTGGGAGGGAATCAGCCTGAACTCTCCACCACCGAGCCTGGGGTGCCCTATGGCCCAGCCTCTCCTGGCTACTGAGGAACACAGGAATTTCCTGGCTTGTGCCAAAACCAGGTGAGTCAGTTCTTCTAATCAATGTGCATAATGTTCTTATCAGCTCTGCAGATGATGGCAACTTCTCTGGGACACAGTCCTTAATGCTCAAGTCTGAGAAAGAGCAAACTGCTCTCAGGACCTGCCATTATAGACCAAGACTGGACCCCAGTGTTATGTTTCTTTATAGGAGACTGAACAGGAAAGTTCCTCTCTGTTATGTGCCAGCTAGAGAATTAAACAATGCTGTGACAAATCATTTGTGTTCGTTCTCAGAGTCAGCTTCCCAAGGAGGCACAGGAAGGAACTGTTCATCCTATTTTTCTGATTTCGTGCATTTTACTCATGTGGAACACAGGGGATCAAAGGCCTGAAGCACTAAATTCTTCCTCCTGCCCTTTTCTTATGATTACATTGGGTAAGGGTTTATCAATGTTATTTTGTCCAAGTATCAACTTTGTGGCGATGATTCTTTGTATTTTTTTCTCAATTTCACTGCTTTTAGCTCTGACCTTGTTTCCTGTATTCTACAAATTTTTGAATTAGTTTGTTCTTTGTTTTTTAGGACCTTGAGGTGTAGCATTAGGTCATTTATTTGGAATCATTCTGCTTTTGTTTTTTTTTAAATGTGATGCTCAATGCTATAAAATTTACCCTTAGGACTTCCTTCATTCTGTCTCAGAGAATCTGATACATTGTGTCTCTTTTCTCATTTTTGTTTGTAAGAATTTCATGATTTCTTCTCTCATTTCTTCTGTAATCCATTAATCACTCAATACTGTGAGTTCCAATCTCCATGTCTTTATGTGATTTATAAAACTTTTCTTGCTATTCATTTCCATTTTCATTCCATTATAATCTGTTAAAATGCACAAGATTCTATCCTTTATTTTATAAGCAATTGTATTGTACTTAGCATATCATCTGTTTTGGAAAAAGCTCCATGAATTGCTGAGAATAAAGTGAATTCATCTGTTTGAGTGAGATATTTTGTAGTTGTCAATTAGGTCCATTTTACTTGTATTACTAACTAGGTTGGAAATGGTTTTACATATTTTACGTCTGGATAACCTGTCTCTTGGTGAAAGAGATGTGTTGAAATCTCCCAGTACTGTCACACTGGTGTATCCCAGGGATTCAATGTCAAGAAGTATTTTTAGGTAATGTAGGGCACCCACATTGGAGGCATATATATTCACCATCATTATATCTTCTTATTGAATTATTCCCTCTACCAGAATGCAGTGGCTTCCTTTGCCTCTTTTGGTTGTATTTTGCTTTATAACTGTTTTGACAGATATGAGAATAGATACATATGCTTGTTTTCAGAAGTCATTCTCCTGTCATATTTTTTCATAATTTCACTTTCAGCCTGTGGATGTCTTTGCCCACCAAAATACCAGATTTTATTTTTTCATCAATTCAACTAATTTCAGTATTATTTTGGATATATGCTTATTTTTTCTACCATTTTGGTTTGCTTATTGCATTTAATCCAGTCTTAATTTTCCTTTAGTTAGTTGCTCCTCTAGAGAATTTTCTAGATTTGGGGATGATTTTTAGTTGTTATGTGCATAATATATGTTTAAGTATTTTTCACAGTTCTGACTTAGTGCTTATGAATTTATCCTTAATCATGGAAAGATTTCTCTTCTTTTCAATTCTTAAAGATGCCTGTATTCCCTTTAGCACTCTTGGTTGGCAACTGTTTTCTCCTAGGACTAGGTATATACGACTGGGTTTCTCATTCCAAGTGCACCGTCATTGTAAAATCTCATTTGAGAAGTCAGAATAAGCATTATTGGTTTAAATCTACATGTGATTTGATGTTTTTCTCTTGTGAATTTAATATTCTTTCCTTTTTTTTGTTAGACATTTTCATTTTCTTGTGCCCTGAAGACATTCTAACTTGTTTTGTCTACTTGAGATTCTATATGAATCCTGTATTTGAATATCCATCTCATTCCTAAGGTTAGGATTTTTCTGCATTTATTTCACTGAAAATTGTCTTAATCCTTTACTCTGTATTTCATTGTCGATCTCAATGACTCTGAAGTTTGCTCTTGGTGTTGTCCAGGAATCATTGTATACTATGATCCTCATCTTCCATTGATTTGGTGGTATTACATAGTTGATAGTTAAGTTCATTTGTCCTGCCTTCAAGGCCTTAGGTTCTATTTTTTTATGTAATTTAATCTGTTGGTGATAGTTTGAAATGAATTTCTAATTTGATTTAATGCATGTTTTTTCCAGTTGGTTTCTTGTAATTATCTCCATTTGTTTCTTGAAACATCCTTTCACCCCATGTATTTTCTCCTTTAATTCCTTCCTTAAATCATATTTATGTTGTTGAACCATCAAAATACTACTTTTTGTAGTTTTTCTCTAGAATTATAACTTCTTCCATACCTGTGGTTTCCAATTTGTGTGATTGTAAGTTTGGGGGTGAAATTGGTTTGCTTGTTTCCCCAAGTTTTCAGAAGTTTTTGATTTGTTCTTGTATTAGAATGGATTACTTTTTCTGCTTCTGGGCATTTTTTGATGTAGAGTTATCTTTTTTTCTAGGGTTTTCTTACTATTTTCATGCACTAGCATATGTAAAATAGTGGGACCTGAAATCACCCTTCCATCTGTTCCTAGTTGGGGTCTGTTTATTTCTTTGAAGTTTCTGTGTCCCCTGTTTTGTATGTTGAAGTATTTTTGAAGCTCTATTGGGGCTAATTTGAGTGTGGAGTGAGGTTGCTGTTACTTGATTGAGGTGCAAATGTAGCAAAGCAGCAGAATATCTATGCAGAAAATTTATAACATCCAATCACAGTCCAGCCCCTCTTAGAGAAAGAAGGAGAAATAAATAAAAATAATGGGAGCAACCAATGTACACATTTAGGATAGATGTCCAGTTCCTACTATGATGTCTCTAACACAAATTGGCACCTGGACAGATATGGGGGGTCAACATTTAACATCAGCACCAACAATAAAGATCTGTGAACTAAATCAAGACATTAGACAGTAGGTGTCAACTATGTTTTCCACTGTACTAATAACCACACCAATGTAAATTTATATAATAGTAATCACAAAGTAAACAGATATATCATATATGGAAAATACAGTTTCTTGAGTGAAAAGAAATTAAGGTAGAAAGACAAGTTTGATGTATTTGAAAACTTAACAGAGGGGAATTGGGATATGAGCAGCAGGTGATGGCAATAAAGTAAAGGAGAAAAAAGAAAATAAATTTCACAAAACAGAGAAAGGGGAAAAAGGAACAAGAACACGTTGCTGTTATTGGGGGAAGTACATGGAGGACTAATAAGAGAAACTAAAACATAGATAAAATAAACAAAAAAATTCAAACCCACATAAAACTTTGCCCCACCAAAGTCAAAAGAAGGCTAAATAATAATCAGGTGAAGAAAAAGGAAATTAAGTGAAATAAAAAGTATATATATATTCTCAACCATATCAGTGCCTCCCTCGAATCCACCAATTTGAGACCTTCCTTTCTGGATTTGGTATTATTATTATATTGTTGTGGTTTTGCTTGTTGTGGGTTTGGTTCACGCTGTTTTATTAATATCTTGAGGAAGAACTTGGGAAACTGAGTTAAAATTTCTCTCCTTTCTTTCCTAATACAAACATTGAAATATATATATATATATATACATATATATATATATATATATACATATATATATATATATTTTTTGCTTATCTCTGTCAATTTGGCCACACATATGGAAGCTTTCATAGAAACACATACCTGAACAAAGAATAAGATGAAAAGGAGAAGAAATAAATCTAGAACGTAGGACTTACTTTTGGTATAGACATAGAGTTTTCTGAATTAAGCAGAAATATATTCTTTCAAAATTCTGAATTTTTTGAACAACAATGGAAGACTTCCTTGTGAGCTTGGGCAAATAGTAGTGTTGAAAATTAAAATACTTTGATAACAATGTGAGCCTGTGTCTAAAATTTATTGCTAATGATTTTAGCTGATGAAAAAAAAAAACTGTTAGAGGCTGGGGTTGTGGCTCAGTGGTAGAGTGCTCACCTAGCAGGTGTGGACACTGCCCACCATCCTCCCAGGACTGCCAGGACTGTGGCAGACTCAGAGTAAACAGGGAGATGGAGAGGGAGAAGCAGGACTTCCCTGGTCAGTGGGTGCTGCCACCCACCCTGCCAAAGGTGCCCTTCCAAAGCACATGCTGGAGAGAGGAAGGGTCTGTCATCCTGCCTGATTTACAGCCTCACTGGCCTCAGTTACAGCCTCACTGCTGTGCAGCCACATTGAACCCTCTGAAGAGGCATGACCAACCAAGCCCTCTCCAATCCTCAGCTGTTTCTTTATTGCATTTCCTCCAAATATAGAAGACACTTGTTGTCCCTGGGCTGGAGGGGCAGGCCCCAACCTCCCTCACTCTTTCCACCCCAGCACCCACTAGAGGATTTGCATGCTGCTCCCTGGGTAGGACTTTCCTGCAAGGCTGACATTAAGGCTCAGCTCTAACCTGGCCTTCACTCACCAGGACTCCTCAGCTCAGCTTCTCAAAATGAGGCTCCCTGCCCAGCTCCTGGGGCTGCTGGTGCTCTGGATCCCTGGTAAGGCCAAAGGGGATGAGGATGTAGAAGGGGGTGGGGCATGAATACTGTGGCCCCCATTCTGCCCATGTGTGCTCTCTCCACATTAGAGATGAGCAGCTCTTGTCCTCAAGGAGGGGGCAGTTGAGGGTGAATCCTGTGAGAGAGAACCATCAATAAGGAACAAGTGACTGGACTCTGATCAGGATTGTCCCATAGAAATAAGGGAATCTTACATAGTTCAATCCTGAGGGGCTGTTTTAGCTAACAAAATTGTGTCATTTTTGAAATTGAATAATTTTGCTATGTAAATCAAAATCACAAATGTAATTTATATGAAAAAATACAAAAAATACTAGTAATTCTCATAATATGTGCATGTAACATTGCTTTTCTCTCTTTTGTCAGGATGCTGTGGGGATGTTGTACTGACACAGAATCCTTCCCTGACTGTCACCCCTGGACAGACAGCCTCCATCTCCTGCAGGTCCAGTAAGAGCCTTTTGTAAAGTGATAGAAAAACCTATTTGAACTGGGTTGTACACAAGACAAGCCAGTCTCCATGGGGGCTAATATATGAGGCTTCCAACTGGTTCACTTTGGTCTCAGACAGGTTCAGTGGCAGTGGGTCAGGGACAGATTTCACACTGACAATCAGCAGGGTGGAGGCTGAGGATGCTGGAGTGTATTACTGCTGGCAAGTTACACATGAACCGCCCACAGTGGTGCAGCCCCAATCAAAACCTCCTTGACAGGGTGGCCCAGGTGTCACTTGTGTTGTTTATGAGTCTGTGAGCAGAAGATGCTGGGGACTCAGGGCAGCATGGTGCAGCCAAGGGCAGTGGACCACAACTGACTTGGCCACAGCTCAGGCCATACCCATTCATGGCCCTGTCAGCTGCAGCAGCCTGACCTCGCATGGGGAACAGGAGCAGAGGTGGTCCAGGCACCTTCTGAATGGACAGATAAGATGAGGGCAAGACCCTGGCACAGAGGTACGATGGCGTAGGGAACATTTTATGGTCCGTCCATGCTTGGAAAAGCTGTTTATTTGTTTTTTTTTTTGAAATTGGGATTCAATCCTAGTTACAGACAGCAAAAATGATTACAATGATTAATAAAATAAAATTTTGAAAATGGATTTTAAGTTGGCACTCAAACTTGCATTTCACTTAATATCCCCAGGATTCAGCTCAGAGACAGTGATGATGCAGTTTCCACTCCCCCTGCCTCTCAACCCTTGACTGTCTGCCTCCATCTTGGGAAGGATCAGATTTGGAAAAGTGACTCATAAGTCTCCTGGAGGAGGGATGTTTGTCCCTGGTTGTGAAGGCAATTCAAAGATAATTGGGCTCCTGGTGAATACAATGAAAGCCCACGGTCCACTTTTTATTCATATTCCTGGAGCTCTGTGCTGCTGGTCACAAGGGAAATTGACAACTCACCCTGCAGCCGTGGAAAGATGACTCTGCCACAGCCACTGGAGCTGGAGGAGAACCTTGAATGTCAGGAGGAGAGCTGCCCACTGATGGCTCCATTTCAGTCTTCTCAGTCCTGAGCTGAGAACAGCATGGACTCCAGAGGGACCAGCCTCTGAAGGAATACATTGTCTATTAGGTGGCAATTTGTTTCTTAGCCACAGAAAACTATCAGGATGTCAATGAGCCACATGTTAGCAGGAGAATCAGAAAACTAAATTCCAGGGGCACTGGTCCCTCATACCTCATGGCTAAGGGTCACTCAACTCTCTGCATGGGCTGCACTGTCATTGATTCCATAGATCTTGTTAAATTGTACTAATTATAAAATCTGCTATGCAATTATTCCTGGGTACATGTGACTGTGCATATTCATATAAAAGAATGTATGAGTATAAGCATGTGAATATCTATGTTATACATACATCAGGTATTACACACATGCATGAAGTGATATCAGATTTTCTCCACTGCACCTTCTCTTTCATTTAGGGAAACATCACAGCATGATTGTGCCTAAATATAGATTTCTCAATTTGATAAGAGCATCATTATAACCAAGCACTCTGCACTACAAATTTGTCTTCTTACACCACATAAATATTCAGTATGTAAGTTTTCAATAATTTTATAATAGTAGTAACAATAATACCAGACATACCACTTCCAGCATATTAAATTCAGAACAAGACTGAGAGGCAGGGCAGGATGGGGGAGCAGAGAGGTTCCTTCCACTTGCTCTGCTGCTGGGATTTGAAGGACAGGAATACAGCTCACAGCCAGGCAGGTGTTGGAAGGAAAGCATTAGATATCACTTGTCAGAGGTTCAGAGATGCCCCAAGTTTGAGGACATAAGCGGATCCCTCAGATCCCAGCAGGGACAGTGTTGCTGTGTCACCACAGCCAGGCCAACTAAGAGGAAAGAGGAACACAGCAGACATGTTTGGCATAGGAGTGAGCTCTGTGTTCTCAACCTCTGAGTGAAGATCTGCAGTGTAGATGCAGCCCCAGGGTTTGTACGACCCTCACCCCTGCCAGAGCCTGGGAGTCCTTAGCAGACACTTCCAGTCTGTCTCAGCAGTGCTTACCTCGTGACTAAAGTCCATCTGGGAAATCACAATCCCAAGGCAGTCACAGGGAATAGGGGACCCAGGGAGATTCAGCTCAGAGGCACAGAGGGGACTGCAGTCTGATCCTCCTTGAGCCCTGCAGCAGGAGAATGACCTTCTAAAATAATTGGAGAAATTGTCCAGGCAGGCGTGACCACATTGTGGGCAGGAGAGTGACACCCAGTCTCCATTGGAGCTCTGTGATATGAACAACCCACTGAGAGGAATCAGGGTGGTTGACCAGATGGGCATGATTCCATTCAGACATGGAGACATGGAGGTGTATATGTGGGTGGTAGGCAGGGGATGGGAAAACAGCCTGAAACTTCTATCCAGAGTGGTCTGACAGCCCACCCTAGAAGGAGAACCCTGAGAGGACACAAAACCAAGATGACCAGCTGAGACTGATATCCCCTCAGTCCTCGGGTGCAGTACCTTAAACACTCTGGAGTACATACACCAAACACAGGCGTAAATTCCACTCAGAACTGTCCCCAGCAGCCACAGCCTCCCAAGTAGATCTCTACACTACATCCACCCAAGAGGATCAACAATCTAAATTTTGTGAAAAAATTCCCACATAAGGTGCTTCCAGTTCTGAATATGAGAACAGAGAGGTGGAGAGTTCATTCAGCTGACTCCACTTCCAATCTGCTCCAGCATGGGGAGGTGAGAAGATCATAAAGGGAGGCCTGCTTAGTATCCCCAACCCTGGCACCCTTAAGAGGAGCAGAGCCCAAGGAGAAGGACACAAATTGAGAGTGAGGAGCAAGATACAAACACGCAACTCCAGCAACACCAGTGGAAAAATTTAAATATTTAGTTAAGAATTTTTCTTTCTTTTTTAATTTTTAAATTCTTCATTTTTTCTCAGATTCACTCTTTTATTTTTTATTTTTTATTTTTATTTGTTTTTTAGTTGTGCAGACTGCATTTTTTTAAGTTTATATAACTTAATATTAATAATGGCTGTCAAACCTGCTTACAAAATTCCTGAAAGTTTAGCAATGGTCTTGCCTCCAGCGTAACACTGCCCCAGGTCCATCTGACTACACCAGTCACACGGACACAGGAGAAAAAAAATCTATTCACATGCAGACCTGAGGATCAGCTCTTTTTTTTTTTTAACCATGTCACACATTTTATTTTGCAAACATTATTATACCTATATCTTCCTTCCTATATGGAAAAGTCATATAGGTATGGAGATTTCTTTGGGACAGTATTACATATAGAATATTTTGGTATTAATATAAGGAAAAGTCATTTTAAATTGTATTTATGGTTGAATTATCTTATACATTTTTTCTTCCTGGTATCTTTGTTTTTATTTGCTTATTGATTCATTGAGCACAAATGGAGTACAGCTATTGTTTCTCTGGTTGTACACAAAGTAGAGTCACACCATCTCTGAATTCATACATGTACACAGGGCAATGATGTCTGTCACACATTCTGTTATTATTCTTACCCCCCGACCCCGAACCCACCCCTCCCTTCCCTTTATGCTATCTATCCTTCCTCCATCTTTTATTAAGAATACAGGCAACAACAGGTGTTGGTGAGGATGTATGGAAATGGGTACCCTCATTCATTGCTGGTGGGATTGCAATTGGTGCAGCCACTCTGGAAAGCAGTGTGGAGATTCCTTAGAAAACTTTGAATGGATCCACCATTTGACCCAGCTATCCCACTCCTTGGCCTATACCCAAAGGACTTAAATCAGATTACTACAGTGAAGCAGCCACATCAATGTCCATAGCTGCTCAATTCACAATAGCTAGATTGTGGAACCAACCTAGATGCCCTTCAATAGATGAATGGCTAAAGAAACTGTGGTATATATACACAATGGAATATTACTCAGTCATAAAGAAGAATAAAATTATGGCATTTTTAGGTAAATGGATGATGTTGAAGACTGTTATGCTAAGTGAGATCAGCCAATCCCAAAAATCCAAAGGCCGAATGGTCTCTCTGATAAATGAATGATGATGCATAATGCAGCGGGGAAGGGTGGCAGACTGCATTTTGATCCATGCTTTAATTGTTATTCTGGCAACATTTCCTAATTGATTCATGTATGTGCATATATAATATGTTTGCAGGTCCTTGTCCCAATTTTATAATTTCTCTCCTTTCTATTACCCTTTTACTCTTTCTTTCTGTTCATTTGGGGAAGTAAACATTTTTGTCATTTTGGGTTTCTTTTGGTTTTTTCATTGGTTTTGTACTTTGTTTTCTATTTTGTTCGTTTACTTGCTTTTTGTGTTCGATTTCCTTTTTTTACGTTTTAGTGTGGTTTTCTCCTCTGGGCTGCTGGGTTTCCTCCTACTGTACTTGTTGCTGGTTTCGTTTCCCTTATTGTCGCATACTATTTCCTCTAATAGCAGAGACATCCTGCTCTCCCTCAGCTTCACTTCCTCCCCTTTGGGGCCTCAGGCACAGTGTGGCCTCCACTTCACAGCAGATGCTCAAGGTCAAAAATGTGATGGCACCTGCAAACCCCACCATGGCTGCATCAGAACTGTGGCCACCATCTTCCAAGGCCACATGTCCATGAAGGAGTTGGATGAGCAGATGCTCAGTGTGCATAACAAGGATATTAGGTATTGTGTGGACCGGATTCCCCACAATATGAAGCCTGCCACATCCTCCTGCCCAGCTTCAAGACCTGGGCCAATAGATGAGCCATCCAGTAACTGTTCAAGTGCATCTCTGAGAAGTTCACAGCCACATTGCTATTCTACTCGCAGAGGCCTACCTGCAGGCACACCTCCTTGTCCTTGGGCCTCTGGTGCTGTCCAAGGGTACAAATTAAATCAGTGTTGTTTCCTCCAATTATGAAGATGCCTTAGATCCCCAGGCTCAAATAAGGGTCTCCCACCATCCCCTAATCTTTCCACCCAAGCACACACAGGGCATTTGCATGCTGCTCCCTGGGGAGGACCTTCCTGCAAGACTGAGGTCAAAGCTGAGCTCTAACCTGGCCTTCACTCACCAGGACTCCTCAGCTCAACTCCTCAAAGTGAGGCACCTTCTCATCTCCTGGGGCTGCCTATGCTCTGTACCCCTGGTGGGAACAGAGGTGATAAGGAAGGAGAAGGGGGGGTTGTGAGCTGTGAGGCCCCCATTCTGACGATGTGTGCTCTGTTCACATGAGAGATGTGCAGGTCTGTACTCCACGATGAGGCAGATAAGGGTGACAACATAAGAGAGAAGATTCCAGATAGAGCAAGAATCTGTGCTCTAATAAATTTTGTTAATAGAAAGAGGAGTAGAATGTGGGTAAATTCTTGAGAGTCCTTTGTAACTTACAATGTTTGAGCTCTTTTTTAAAAATTGAATGGTGTAGCATATGAATCAAAATAACAAAAAAAAGTATAGTCTGCAATACCAAAAATGAAAAATTTTTAAAAAAATCTCAAAAGTTTTCCTCATGTTTCATTTTTCTGTCATGATTTAAGTATCCTTTGGGGATTTTGAGCTTGCCCAGAATCCTCATTCCCTACCTGTCACCCCTGGACAGCAAACCTCCATCTCCTGCAGGTCCAGTCAGTGCCTCCTACACAATGATGAAAACACCTGTTTGCACTGGGCAGTACACAAACCAGGCCGGTCTCCATGGGGCCTAATATACAAGGTCTCCATAAGGTTACCTGCACTCCCAGACAGGTTCAGACGCAGTGGGTCAGGGAAGAAAAGCAGGGTGGAGGCTGAGGATTCTGTAGTGCATTACATTCTGCAAGGTACATATTATCCTACCACAGTGGTGCAGCCCCTAACAAACGTCCTCTCCTCAGTGACCCAGCTGCCACCTATGCTGCTGATCTGGCAGTAGCACAGCAGACTCTCTGAGTGTGTGAGATGAACATGCTGGAAACTCAGGGGAACAGGGTGCAGTTGAGGATTGTGGACCATGACTACCTTGGCCACTGCTCAGACCAAACCCTTCATGGCCCTGTCCTCTGCATCAGCCTGGACTTGTATATGGAGGACAGGATCAGACATGGTCCATGTACCTTATGAATGAACAGACAGGATTAGCAAGAACACTGCAGAAGGATCAGGGAGTGTGCCCCGGGCAAGACTCTGGCTCAGGGTGGGTGATGGTGTAGGGAACTTCTAGTGGTCTCCTTGTGCTTGAAAAAGCTGCTCTTTGTGAAATTGGGTTTCAGTCCTAATAATAAATACAGAGAAATACCTTAGCCTGCAATAATTATTAAAAGGAAAATCATCAAAATGACTTATTGAGTTGGCTCACAATCTTGCATTTCTCTTACTATTCTAGGATCCAGCAGAGATACAGTGACGACAAAGAGCGCAGATAGCCTGCCTGTCACCCTCAACTTCCTGTCACCATTTTGGGAAGGATCACAGTTGGAAAATGCACTCATCAGTTGTTGAGATGGGGGAAGGTTGTGCCTTGGGGCCCTAATAGTGTAGGGGTATTGGGCACCCTGCAGACTCAGTGTCGACTGCCTCCATGATTCCTGAAGGTCCTGGCTAGATGCCCTCAGGTCATCTCACATGCTTCCAGTTAGGCCAGTAGGGCACAGGTGAACTTCCAAATGGGGATTTTTCCCCACCCAGACACACAGCAACAAAAGAAGGCAGCATCCTGGGGAGATTCTCAAGGGAATGAGGGAGGTTTCCTCTGCTTCCTGACCCTGTTACTTTCCCCTTACTCAGGACAGCACATGTCCAGAGTATCCCAGCCTGGTGTCCAGGTCTGGCTCCTGTCCCATCTGTTAAGGAGGCTTCATGCAACTGCCCAGGTCTGCTGGAGTCTCTTCATCTATAGAGTCCAATGCATGGAATAATCACTATCCCTTGGGACTATAAAATTGGGAAAATTTCTCTGGAAAATATTATAAAGAGAGGTGAGAAGCAACTAATCTAAAATGAGCTGCTCCTTCTCTGGAAATTTTCATCTTCATTTCATCTACATATCTGTGGCATCACCATTAATATGAATCTGAATGTGCTTTGGTTCTCTGCTGAAATTGATACAATGGCTAAGTTAGGACCTAGTGCCTCCTAATTGAATGTGGAGTTCCTTTGAGTTTGTAATTATATTATAATGTGAAGATGCCAGATTCAGTATCAAAAACATTAAGGTGCAGATCGATCAATAACTGTACATCATCCCACCAAGAGTGAAAATTATTGAAAACTTAAAACTGACAGCAATCATGTCTACTTCATAACATTAAATAATTAATGTAATTTCCATTAAATAATATTAATTATAGATGTATGGAAGTGCTGATTCACAATAAAGGGTGTAGGGAAGAATAGAGTTACTTTAAATTAAGTAGAGGGAAGTGGAGTGAGGGGAAGATTATGGGGGGAGAAATGATAGTGGAGACAAACAGACATTATTACCTCATGTACATGTATGAATGCATGGCTGATGGGATCCTACAACATGCATAATCAGAAAAATGAGAGATAATACTATACTTATGCATCACGTATCAGAATGTATAAATGCATTCTACTACCATGTACAACAAATTAGAACAAATAACATAAAAATTCTAGATAAAAATGTATGGAGAAACTGACTTTCAATATACTCCATTTACTACTGCTTTACTGCATATTTTTATTCCAAAAACCAGCCATATCAGCATGGCATTATGCTGTGGGAAGATAAGTGAAAGTTTGCATCAAAATAGACAAAATCCTCCTTCTTCTGTGTAAGAAGACAACCTGTATTTCAGGTGAAAGGGATTATGCAATTGAAATACCAAGTTACTGTTTTATTGCAAGTTTAATTTTATATGAGATTTATTTATTTGAAAGAAAAAGAAAGCAATTGTTTAAATGTACCAAAGAATTTTCTGAGTAGGTGATGTTTAAAATATTTGGAATCCCAGAATGTGAAAGAAAAGGAATTTTAGTGGAAGAAAATGTCAATTAGACCCATGCAGATAGATGTTACGACTCTGTGGATGAAGCCCTAAAACTCTGATCATGGAGAAGAAAATCCATCATAGAGACATAGAGAGGATTAAAAGATGGACATGGGGAGGCATCACTCAGTGGGTGAATGTGAATTAATACTGACTGCACAAACAGCAGGTGAACACATGTGCAAAGGAGATGTACATAGACCTGGAGAGCCTGAAAAACTGCAGTAAAAGAAGCCGAATAAATGTAATTAAAAGATGTCACTGTTTCATAAAGTGGAAAAATTCATTCCTGGGATCTGGAGAGGGAAACCAGAGTTGTGCCTGTGAGGCCCCCTCTCCACCACTGAGTGTACCATTCCCACAGTACACTCAAGACATACCCTGACCAGAACCACTGGGAAAGCCACTGCCTGATTCCCCAGGGGCAAGAATAAAATTCTAATAGTGTATCTGTTGGTTTTGGCAATATTTAATACACACACACATACACACACACAAACAAAACACAATGCATGTAGAGAAAAAGTAAGAAATTTTTAAAAAGTGATGGTACAACTCTATTGTCTATAGGCTGCATAAATAAATACTTATCACAGTGTTAATAAGCACACTAAAGTACCATACATAATCTTAACCTGTACACAGAAGGTCCATGGACTGAAGAATTGAACAGTTCCTGAATTGTCCATGATGTGTAAGCATGCTAATGGATATCAATTATTTCTGGAATAATATAGAGTTGTTCTTTGGTTTTCTCTTTCAAAGATTGGATTGTTGAAGAGTGATTTTTGAATAAACCAGTTTTCTGTAACCAATAAAAACAACCTTCAATAAGTCACTGACTTCCCAGGCCTCCTTTCCAGCAGCAGCAGCTAGAGGCCATGGGCTCCACATGGTGGAAACACAAGGAGACAGAGCAACCTCAGCCTGGGTCACCACATGTCCCTGTGGAGCAGCCCCTGCCTGGCCCTGGAGGACACAGCCTGAGTAAGATTCTGTGGTGCCACCTGTGACATCTGGGCAGTTGTGACATCCTCATTCCCTGAATTTTATGAACACACAAAATAAAACCTTGGTGGCTTCAATGAGAGACCATAGTGTCCTGTTCACTTCCTATAACATTGCTATCTTACCAGGTAAAAATGGAAAATTAAATTTGTGCTTGAAAAACAGATCAGCCTTTCCAGGGCTGAGGCTATGATGAGTTTTTTTTTTTTTTTTTTTTTGCAGGTTCATGTCACTCTCTTGTGGGTCAGAAGTGGGGTATCTTAACATAGAATTAAGTGAGAGAAAACTTAAGGTGAGCTTCCTCTGTGTCCACAGGATCCTGCATCCTCTGCTCTTTCCTACAGCTCTAAGAAGACTGCTCACCACCCTGTCCATAACCATGACACAGAGACTCCAAACCAGAGAGAAACTCACAAGCAACTGTCATTCCTGGGAACCAGGGAAGATGCGAGAGCAGAAATGCCTAACTAACCAGTTCACTCATTGATTTCATGAAAAGCTGAGGCCAAAGTGAGGTGTCGAGGGCCAATCTTGGATCCATCCTCCTTCTCAAGTCCAGAGTTAAAAAAAAAAAAAAAAAAAAAAAAAAAAAACAGGAGAAAAGAGGGCCAACATAAACAGTTTTAAATACTCTGAATTTATTTAATTAGGTGATTTAAGACTGGGCTTCCTTTTTTTCATCTAAAATCAGTGGGAAGTGAATAAATATCTTCATCACCCCACTGATGTCTATTGAGACAGTGTGAGGCTTAGTTAATGAACTCTGTCTTTTTGCATATCAACTAATAAGACTCATGCCCTTTATCCTGTGTGTGCATGAACTTAAACATAACTCTTTTCCATGAGACTGTCATGTAAGAGGTCACTCCAGAAAGATGCTCCAAGAGGTCAAATGGCTCTTCATTTTATTTGCTCATACTACCTACTCTGCTACACTACCCTAACTTGAGAAGATTAATAAAGAAAACTCCCACTAATGGCAGCATAAGCAGCAAGACCAATCGACAGCAGCAACCAGAGTCTTCCAGGATCAATGCCTGGTGTCCCCTGCACTCTCCAGCTCAGGAGCATGATCCAGACACCTTTTCATTCATGGAAACAGAGCTCCAGAAACAGCTGCAGAATCTGAAGGTAACTTTCAAACAACACTGCTCACTGCTTCCATCTGCTGGGAAGGACCCCACACTGAATGTTCTCCAAAAATTTATTCTTCTTCCAGGAAGGTTGCCTTCCTTCATCTGAGGTCCTCCTGTGATGCTGAGCTAAGCTGCAGAGATACTTCGGCATCTTAGGGTATTGAGCTATATGGAGCCCCACCTGTCACCCATCCTTTGTCTTCATCTTCATGTAGGAATTGGGCTCCCACAGAGCCTGTGTGTGCCAGGATTTGACCTTGGATAGGATATCCACCAGTTTATAGTCCTAGCTCATGGAATTTCACACTCACTGCTTCAAGCAGACATACCTCTTCTCTGCTGGCCTTGGTAGGGCTACTGGATCTCCTGCTGAAACACAGGTTCATTTTCCACCAATGTCTTTTGACCCTTGTGCTCTTATTTCATCCACCAGGAAGGAAAAGTTGATGTCTACACACAGTTTCTGGCATTCTTCTATTCCTCCAGGTAAGAGCAGACACCAAAAACTCTTGAGCTAATGGCACTCCATGCTGTGGGGGTAAGAATTTCAGAAAATAAATACCTGTAAGGTAGGACATTTCACCTTCATTCCTTAATTGTCAGGGAGCCAGCATGGTGGCTAAACCACTTCCAAGGGCTGACCTGTAGGCAACTTCCATATCCTTGGGAATGTGCTGTCTTAGTGGGGCAGGCCCTGGGCACATGACCCCCACAGAGCCGGGATTCCATTAAGGTGACTTATATACATAACAGAGGCAGCCTGTGATTTTCCTCTACTGTATTTCCAAAACATTTTGCAGACATTTCATGTCCCTGGGCTCACGAGGGAGGTCCCGCACCCCCACACTCTTTCCACCCCAGCACCCACCAGGGCATTTGCATGGTGTTCCCTGGGGAGGACCTTCCTGCAAGGCTGACATAAAAGCTCAGCTCTAACCTGGCCTTCACTCACCAGGACTCCTCAGCTCACCTTCTCAAATAAGGATCTCAGTTTAGCTCCTGAGGCTGCAGATGCTCTGGATCCCTGGTGAGGACAGAGGGGATGAAGAAGGAGAAGAGAGAGGGAGGTGACTCCTGTTGCCCCCATTCTTCCCAAGTGGGCTCTGCTCATGAGAGGGATGTATAGGTTTTTCCCCAGGATGAAGTAGGTGAGGGGGATTGATGTGACTGATAACATCCAAAGGAAGCAGACCTAGGATCTGATCAAGATTGTCACATAGAGAAAGGAGAATGCACTAAATGAATTCCAGAAATGCTGCTTTAACTTAAAAAACATGGGTCCTGTTTAAAAATTAATAATTTTGTTAAAGAAACCAAAATAAAAATATTTTTTTGAAATAAAAGAAAAAAAAGCAATGTCTCATAATAATTGTACGTAATCTTGCATTTTGTTATTTTTTCAGGATCCAGCGCGGATGTTAGTCTCACCCAGATTACTCTCCTCAAACCACGCACCCCTGGAGAGTAAGCCTCCTATGCCTGTGGGTCGAGTCAGAGCCTTCTACAAAGTGATGGAATAACCTATTTGAACAGGAGCATAAGCGAGGCCAGTCTCCACAGGGCCTCATATATCAACAGATTATCTTTCAGCAGATACCCTGTGGTCCTAGACAGGCCAGTGGCAGTGGATGAGGGACAGACTTCACACTGAAAATCAGCAGGGTGGACACTGAAGATGCTGTAGTTTATTACTGTAAGCAAAGTACACAAGTTCCTCCCACAGCGAAGCAGGCTGAATAAACACCACTCTGCCTGGGAGACCCAGTTGCCACATGGGCTGCTGGTCTGGCAGCAACACAGCAGATTCTCTGAGTTTGTGAGAGGAAGATGCTGGAGACTCAGGGGAACAGGGTGAAGCTGAGGGCTATGGATCATGACTGCCTTGGCCATGGCTCAGGTCAAACCCTTTCATAGCCCTGTCAGCAGCAGCAGCCTGGCCGGCAAATGGAGGGCAGGAGCAGAGGTGATCCAGGCACCTTCAGAATGATCAGGCAGGATGAGCATGAACACTGCAGAAGGAGGAGGACCTGTGCCTTGGGGAAGAATCTGGCACAGGATGGTGTAGGGACTTCTAGAGGTTTCCTGGTGATTACAGTTTCTGTTTTATGTTAAATTGGGATATAGCCCCAATCACAAAATCAAAAATGACTTTTCCTGCAAAAACTAATTACAGGAAAATCATGAAAATGTCTTGTTAAGGTGGCACTCAATCTTCCATTTCTCATTATTCCATGATCTACAAGGGACACCATGATGATGCAGCCTACAGTCACCCTGCTTGTCACCCTAGACTGACTGCCTCCATCATGGGAAGCATCATATTTGGCAAAGACAACCATAAGTCACCTACAGGGTTGAAGGTTTTTCCTGTGCTGGGGAAGTGGGCTTCATTCAGACTCTGGGTCCCTACCACCTCCATGAATCTTAAATATCTTGGCTAGATGCCCCTTGGGTCATCTCACATGTTCCCAATCAGGCCAGGAGGGCACATGTGAGCTTCCCACATGGGATTCTATGCTACTCAGATGACTTGATATGACTTGAGTGAGATGGCCACTCAGGAGAGTCCTTATGGTCAAGGTAAAGATGTTGTTGACCAAAGATAGATCTTGGCTGGGAAGGTCAGCAAAAGATGCAGGGAAGGCCCTGGTCCATACCTCAAGTCCACAGAAACCACAAGCAGGTAGCATCCTGGGGAGAATAGAATGGGAATGGGGGAAGTTTCCTACACTTTTCAGCCTCCTTTCCCCTCCCTGAGCACAGAACACGTCCAGAGAGAATACTAGCCTGGAGTCAAGGGTCCAGCTCCTGTCCTGTCTTAAAAGGAGACTCCATGAAAATGCCCATATCAGCTGGGTTCTCTTCCCCATCCTCCACCACTGATCTACATCTGAAACCCACATTTGAAATACTTTCTCAGGAAATGCGAGGTTACAATTCCTGCAAAATTGCAAATGCATGTATAATTAACAAGTTATGATGAGGAAAAGTAATAAGAAAGTGATTAATGCAAAGAAAATCAGGAAAGCAGAGAAATGGACAAAAAAAACAAAAGGGAAAATAGAAATGATAAATGAAAATAAGCCATGTTTGGCCTCATCTTTCCAAGTAATTCATTATATTTTTAAGAAAATTTTAGAAATATAAAAATGATTGAAATCTAAGCTACATGCTATTTATACAATACACACTTCAGTAAGAGAGTAGCTAACTCTGAGAGTTAAGACCAAAACACATGCCATTCCCAGACTAGCTAAAGACACTGTTCTGGACCACAGGTAAGAGACAGACAGGGACATCCCATGATATGGGTCAGGGCATCAGGAATCTCTTACAATACTGACAATTAATCAAGCTCCCGGGACTTGAAGATGCTGGTAGGGGAGATCAGACCAATCCAGCCAGCAGGTAAGGAGCACACACCAGCAAAGGCTGAGCCAACTGAAAACCCAGTAACTCCTCTGGACCCCCTCAGGGAAGTGAGATCTAAGGGTCAGTCACTGCCCAAGATTGGGGAGGCAGAGGGCAGATGCAGAGAACCACACTCACTAGATCAGACACCCACAGCCAGGGGCCATTAAGAAACAGGGACAGGGGCAGGAAAACCAAAACTGTGATGGCAAGTGGCTGAAGGCTCAACTGGAAGCTAGAAGAATTGTAAACCCCAGGTCATCCCATCACAGGGGAGCCCCAAACCCCAGTGAGTGCTACCTCCAGGAGCACATTCCTCATCTGCTCCCCAAGGTCATGCTCCCCACATTCTTCTCTATCAGGACAAATGGCAGGTACACCCTTCTAGGTTCTCACAGCAAGATCTCTGTTATCTTGAGAATGCTTCTGTTATATCCCTGGAACTAACCACCAACAGTTGGTTAAACTCTACATCCAAAATGGACCACTGACACATCCAGAGTCACATTACTCATCCCCTCTCCAAGGTCACTCTCCCCACAGTCTTCTCTATCAGGACAAATAGCAACTCTACCCTTCTAGGTTCTCATAGCAAGATCTTCGAGTTATCTTGAGAGCTGTTCTATCACATCCCTTGACCTAATCACCAGCCTGTGGTTAACCTCTCTCCCCAAAATGGACCACTCGCTGGCTGCTTCCTCCACTTTAACTATTGTGGACCAAGGAAACCATCATGCCTAGTCTGGATGTTGGCAATGACCTCCTCACTGATCTCTCTGTCTTTGCCCCAAAGAAAGAGTCTATTTCTTTGTCCAGTCACACACCAGTGGAGGCTTTGACTGTCTCTTCTTAGGCTCTGTGAAGAAATTTTCAGGGATCTTGGCAGTGTGGAGATCTTTATCATTGGTGACCTCATTGCCTTGAGTAAATAATCAGTAGAGGCATAGCTGGGTCACAGTACTTCAATTTTACATAAATTCGAATATAGAAAAGACCAATTTTCTTAATATTCTCTTGGGCATAGGGAATTCTTCAAGAAATGAATCAGAAATATGTGACCTCTCAGGCAACAAGGAGACAGGAAAGTTCAAGGCACTGTGAGAAGGATCAGCTAAGATAGACTCAATGATTTTTGGCCTGTTGACAGATTTCTGTCTGAGGCTGACCTGCTGTGGCAGGAGCTCTGTGGAGCTGCTCATGGAATAATTTGCCATGTCTTCAGCCTGGAGCCTGCTGATGGAGAGAGTGAAATCTGTCCCTGAACCACTGCCTCTGAAAATCCACTGGACCCCATCTGCCTGCATGGATGCCCAGGAGAGGAGTAGCCTGGGAGTCTGTCCTGGTTCTGCTGGTGCCAAGCCAAGTAGTCCTTCTGCTTGGATAAGAGACTTCGGCTTGAATTGCAGGTGGTAGTGACCATGTCCTCTGCAGACACAGCCAGGGGCCTTGAGACTGCATCATGTTGATGTCCCCTCAGGCACCTGCAATCAGGAATTGACATTGATTCTCTCTCTCTCTCTCTCTCTCTCTCTCTCACACACACACACACACACACACACTTTATCATACATACTTTGAGATATCATATATAATCCTTTTGATGGTAATATTTTGGGTTAGCACATTACTAGGCTCATATTGGAAATGGCCATTATTTCCAAGTACAACATTTATTTACATTTCCAACTCAACAAAGATATTATTAAACAATTACATCACTTAAATTTCTCACCTGGGGCCCAAAGGCACAGGAAAATGCTCACAAGGGTCTGGGAAACCATTCTGCATCCCTGCCTGCCTGATGAGCTCAGGTCTCATGGCGAAGTCCTTGTTTATAAAATGTGGTCAGCTGGGCTGGGCTGGGCTACAAGGGTCAATCCAAAGCCATCAGCATATAAGAAAGCAAATTGTGTGTACTGTGGATTAGGGAAGGGTTTAATGTCAATCAAGTTGCAAAAATCCCACCACAGATAGTCTATTTCTGTGTCAGAATACTCACAATTCAATATATATGATAAAACACAACAGATCTGGGTAGCCTTCAGGTTTTGATATAAAAAAATAAAAGGTTATGATTGTGACATCGTAGCTGAAGTACTAGAAACTAAAAAACAATTAAAACACATTAATAAACTGGATATTATTAACACCTGTGTGTATTTCACATGCAACAAAAATTACTTAACTGATCATACATTTTAGCCTTAATCCATAAATAATTTTCACCACCAAATATGTACTTTAGTTTTTCCATTTAATCAGTGTGAATTGCTTAATTTGCTTCATATAGAAATGTGTGATATTATAGTATCAGTTACAAAACAGTAAAATGAATTTTTAAATCAGATTCAAGTTCACCTTCGAGTACAATGTCCCAGAAAATGTGAGCCGCTCAGTACATGGCATGCAGAAGGTACCGAGGACAAGGAAGTAAGAAAAAGAACATCTGCCCAAATCAGTTTCCGACAAGTTTTCCTACCCCCTGGATCTTTGATGAACTGTAAACTTGTTTTGTAGCTGCTCAAAATTGCTACAACTCATTTTCTTTCATTTCATTTATTTCTACTCATTAAAATAAGGCAGATGTAGAACTAGATCTCCAGAACTAGAAATGCAACCATGTAAACAGGATTGCTCCTCACAGTGTTCAGAGGGAGGCTGCACACTCAGGACAGGAGAACAGTTATAGTGTGTCATAGGACCTGGGGTCTGGGGAGAAGCAGCACAGACTTGTTGGCTAACCAACATAGGCTCAGTCTCCAACAGCTTGGGAGGAGGAAATCTGAAACTAATATTCCCATCGAGTGGACCCAGAACCCTCCCCAAAGTGACCATGTGGAGCCAAGCCCAAGAGAAAAGCAGTGCAGATGGAATCAACCTAAATCAGAGAGAAAGAGTTTAGACTAACTCCTCTTCTAACATAGGAAATCTATTAAAAGTTTAGACTGTGAAACTAGCTGCCCAGTGTCCCTGACATGGAAGAATAGAGGGGGAGAAATTCTCTGTCATCAATGAGAAAGAACTAACATTGATTCCTCCATTGTCCACTCTGTTCAGTGGTTTCAAGGGTCTCCTCCCTTGGGCAGTGGTTGCATAACTCTGAGTGTCACACACATGGAGATCTGTAGGACCAGATGTCCACCAGTTCATAGGCCCAGATCCAGGGAATTTCACTCACTGTGTCAGGTGGACATGTCCCTTTCCCTTGACCCTGGAAAAGAGGAAGTCTAGCAGTGCTTCGGACATTCTTATATTTCTCCAGGTAATAGCAGAAAGCACAAGCACTGGGAATAGCTAAACTCCATGATGAGGCTGGTAGAGAATGTGGAGATCAATATTTGTGATATGAGACTTGTCACCTTCTCTCTGTACCTGGTAGAAAGACAGCCTTCTCAGACGTTGAACTGCAGGTGACATCCATATTCTTGGGTATGTGCAGTATTAGGAAGGGATGCCCTGTCCCCAATAACCTCTCACAGAGACAAGCTTCCATGATGGGGTCTCCTGCCCACGACACACACAGCATGGGTTCCTTCTCTACTGTATTTCCTCCAAATAAAACAAGATATTTGATGTCCCCAACCTCCCTTGCTCTTTCTGCCCCCTGCACCCCCCAGGACATTTGCATGATGCTCCCTGAAGAGGACCTCCTTTCAAGGATAAATAAAATCTCTGAACTAACCTGGCCTTCACTCACCAGGACTCCTCAACTCACCTTCACAAAATGAGGCTCCCTGCTCAGCTCCTGGGTCTGCTGATGCTCTGGATTCCTGGTGAGGACAGAGGGGATGAGAAAGGACAAGAGGGAAGGATGTGAGTCCAGTGTCTCCCATTCTGCACTTGTGTGCTCTGTCCATATGAGGGATGAGCAGTTCTGCCCTCCAGGATGAGGTACGTGAGGTTGAAAGTGTAGGAGGGAAGAAGATTCCAGAAGATTGTTAATAGAAAGAAGGGAATTTGTGGATGAATACTTGAGAGTCCTTTGTAAATTGAAAAATATGAATCATTATTTTAAAAATTGAATGATTTGGTACATAAACTATCACACCAAAAATAATTTAGCCTGACATAGGAACAAAAAGAAAAATACAAAATGTCTCATAACATTTCTATATAACACTTTATTTCTCTGTCATTATTTCAGGATCCAGGGGGATATTGTGCTGACTCAGGCTCCTCTCTCCCTGCCTGTCACCCCTAGAGAGCCCCCCTCCATCTCCTGGAAGTCCAGTCAGAGCCTCCTCCACACTAATGAATAGACATATTTGCACTGAGTTGTACAGAATCGGGCCAGGCTCCAAGGGCCCTACTATATTGGGTTTCCAGCAGGTTCACTGGGGTCCCAGACAGGTTCAGTGGCAGTGGGTCAGGGACAGATTTCACACAGAAAATCATCAGGGTGGAGGCTGAGGATGCTGGGGTGTATTACTGCTGGCAAAGCACACACGTTCCTCCCACAGTGGTGCAGCCCCTCATGAAACCCTCCTTGTTAGTGTTCCAGCTTGTAGCCAAGTTGTAACATGTGCTGCTGCTCTGGGAGCAGCACAGCAGGTTCTCTGAGTGTGTCAGAGAAAGATGCTAGGAATAGAGGGGAACAGGGTATAGCTGAGGTCTGTGGACCACAGATCAGGCCAAACCCATTCATAGCCCTGTCAGCTGCAGCAGCCTGGTCTGGTATGTGGAGAGCAGGAAATGAGGTGGGCCAGACACCTTCTAAATGAACAGAGAAGATGATTGCAATCACGGCAGAAGGAGCATGATATGTGCCCTGGGCAAGAATCTGGGAAAGGAGAGCGATGGTGTGGGGAACTTCTAGAGATCCCTTTGTACCTGCTTATGATGTTCCTTGTGATGGGGGAGGGGTACAGATCTAATGATAAAAATGACTTAACCTGCAATAATTAATAAATGAAAAATCATTAATTTGTCTGCAAATGCTTGAATTCATTCTATCCCTTCTCACTTATTATTCCATAATCCACAGAGATGCAGTGAGGATGCATACTCCACTCTCTCTACCTATCATACTGGAGAGCCCACTCCATCTTCAGAAGTATGAGAAGTGAAAAGTCCACTGCCTACAGGAAAGCAGGTGTCTGCTTTCCAAGAAGACATCGGCATGTGGTGTCAGAATGAATCCACGGGGATCTGAAATAGCAGAAATGGGACTGTGAGCCTGCAGGTCTATGGTGGCACCAATAGGTGAATTCACCTAGACGGATGCCTGGGAGGTGATTACATGGCTTGTCCCCACTTTCCCAGGATAGAAAGTAGCCTCGTTCAGGGCTAGAAGGAGGATGGGCTATTCCTGCTGATGAAAGACAAAGAATCAGTGTGTGGAGGCAGAAACAGGTCTGAGGCTAGGAGGCCATGGAGCTCTGTCAGTTAACTTGGGGCCTATGCTTAGGGTAGTGAGCCCCCGTGGGTGGAGGAGAGAAGCATTTCATGTGTTCACAGAGTGCCTGATGCAGCTGAAGACTGGGGAATCCACTTTCATTTCTGTGCCAACTGTAGGGTTAGCCCTTTGTCCTGTCCTTATGTGGAATCAACTGATCATAGAAGAATTGAATCCTCCAAACAATACCCACTTCCAAATATTCAACAGAGATCCAGTCACTATGGCATGTGATAAACAGCAGTAATATGCTGACAAGATCCTATATCATTGGCCAAAGACCAAAGTTCTGGTATCCTAACCTTCCCCAGGTTATTCAAGCAGGAATTTTGGAAAAATTTCCTATGAAGGATTTTAGAGATGTAATCAAATAAGGTGCTTTTAAAAGAGGGAAAGGGCACTTGTCTAGACTTGCTCTCATCATGGAAGTCCTTCAAATCTGCATATAGAGAGGAAGGCATCTCATAACATTAAATATTGGATGTGGGGAAACTCTCTAATACTGTTCTTGGAGGTGACAGGAGTCACACTGCAAGCTATTTGGGCAGGTTCCAACTCAGTGTATAAGAATTGCCATTAAATTTGGGAACACCATCATCCAAATATAAAGTCAGCAAAGACTCATCTAAGTCTGTCTGACCTGGTCTAGGATTCCACCAGTCTACTGGAGCTAGAATTCTGTGGGGAAGAGACATGGTAAAATTGTACCTAGAAAGTTCGGTAGCCTGGGCCATTGTACACAGACCAAGCAAGAGTAAAAATATAATTAGCATTTTTTTTGGTAATTTTTAAATTTTTTTTTATTTATTTTTTTACAGTAGTACCCACTTCGATGTAATTATACAGCAGGGAATATATCAGTTTTTCATAATGCATATTCACTTGATTCGTAAAGTCTTACATGTACATAGGGTGATACTGTCTGTTTCAGGCTACTATTTTTCCTTCCCCCCCTCCTGTTCCATTTTCCTCTACACCATCCATACTTCCTCCATTCTTTCTTATCCACCCAATAACCCCTCACCCCCCATTATGTATCAGCATCCACTGATCAGAGTAAACATTCAGCCTTTGGTTTTATGGGCTTGGCTTTTTTCACTTAGCATGATATAATTAGTATTTCTTTTTAAGTTTTATCTTTAGAGTATGGATGGGATCTCTATGAGTGATCCATTCCTCTTTAGCGGGAGCTTTAGGAGCTTCATTTGGATATGATTAATCCATGCAGTGAGTCTGTCCAACCTTATGGTCACTGGGGTGGTCAAGATGATGGAGCAAGTTCCTCTTCAGCTGAGTGTCAGTCCTTCCTTTTTGAATTATTTGATGTTTCCTGATTGGAAAGAGTGTTGGAAACCAGTGGATACTCTGGGTTGGTTCTCAAGAACGAATTTACAAGTATGCTCTTGGATCTGCTGCAGATACTAAGGTAGTTAACAAGAGACTGGTGGTGGATACAGTCAAATGAACATAGGATACTTGGGCTAGCAAAGGAGGTGACCTCCCATACACAACATTAAAGAACGAAAGACTTCCCTTGTAAGGGGTGCTGTGGGCCCACAAAAGAGCAACAGGTAAAAGCATTGACGATCTAGCACCAGTCTCTTAGGGAGAATGTCAATTAAATTGTTCTTTCCCAAATGAGTTGTTGCATGTAAATCCAATATTAATGTTTTTTGTTTCTTTTTCTCCAAAACTTGGGGTATCATGAGTCTGGAGTCAGGCAGGATTCACCAGCCTTCTAATTTCTCTCCCACTTTTCTTGAGTGTTTTCTTCTTTTTCTGGTAAATTGTATGGGAGGAAAGGAATGCTAGTTTTCAGGAATGGAGCCAAAGGCAGCATGGTGACTGGTTCTTTTTTGGAGTCCGGGGCCACTCTTTGAACTGTCTCATCAGCAAAATTATTGCCTCTGATGACTGCAGAGTTTCCCTTTTGGTGATCCCTCTAGGGTGTGATAGCCACCTGCTTAGGTAAACAACTCTTCTCAAGTAGGGCTAATATTTCCTCTTTATTTTTATGGACTGTCCCAAGCAGTTAGTAGTCCCTGCTCCCTATCAATGGCTCCATGCATATGTAGAGTAGAAAGAGCATACTGCTGGGAGTGCTTGAGCCCAAATGACTTCTGTTTACCTGTGACCATGGCTCTGGTCTTCTAAGCCCTGTTTTTGACTTGGCTGCTGCCATCTGTGAACAGCTTCAGCCTCAGTCAAAGGAACATGGGCCAATCAGCCCTTCCTGTGCTCACCTGGTCAAGGATATTCTTGCAGTCTTGGAGGGGCTGTGTGGATGCTCTTCTGGCATCAGTCAGGCCTTGTTGAGGGACCTTGCAGGTACAAGGGTGAGTCAGGTTGGTTAAGCAGCACTCTTATATTGAATATTGAGACTGTTAGTCATCCATCTATCTAGCGCACCATTTAGAAGGGTCTCTACAAAGTGTGGGGTTGTCACTGTGAGGGATTGTCCCAAGGTTAAATTATGGCCTCTTAGATGATAAGGGCAGTGGCACCTATTATAACTAATTGGGAAGGCCATCTGGGTGCTACTGGGTTTATTATTATGGAAAAGATAAAAACAAGTCTTTTCAGGCCCTGGATCTTCAATGAGAACCCCCTTGTCAACTTGTGTTCTGTTTCTGTTTTTGGTTTTGTTTTTTTTTTTCCATAAACAAAATGAAGGGCTTATGACATCACTTTGAAGTTTTATTTATTCTCTTCTTTAGATATGATTTTATAAAGTTTACATAAATTGGTTCCTGAATCAATATGAATGTTAGTTTACCTAACATAACATTACATTTAAAATATGGATTAAAGAAAGGCTGAGAGAGCCTAAATATTTGTGTGGTTATACCCAATGAAAATAAGATCATCCAAGCCTATCATGTAAAGCCAAAAGGGGCCTTATTTTAGTTGGCCAGTGATGAACACCCTTACACCTAAAAGCAGTGTGCTGGGTAAAGTGTGTCAGTTCTTTTTTTGCCAGCATTTATAGGGAGTAGGAAGGGATTAGGGTGGGGCTAAAGGGAGGGTGGAATTAGGGTGGGGCTGGCTCTTTCTCCTGATGGCACTCGAGAATCTTTTTGGTGAATATAACATTCCCCACTGGTCTTATCCACACTAAAAAAATCTTGTTGAGGAAACTAGGGGTTTTACAATCTCCAACTTCCTAGACTTTGATGGTTTCCATTCCTCAATTTGATCAGATTCCTTATTCTACACTAGCGGCCTGTCCTCAATTAGGAACTTTTCACTGCTGTAGGAGAGGGGGTGATGACCCCTCTGGCTGCTTCTGAGCTGAAAGGGGGCGGATTGGGGGAAGGAGCTTGAAGTTCCTCTTAGAAATCCGGTCAATGAGGGGTCCAGGGTAGAAGTCTGCTTGGGACGAGCTGGTTGTAAAGTCATCTGGGGTGGGTGCTTCTATGAAAGAGAAACAAAAAGACATGAGTACTAAAATGAGATTAATACAGAGAAAATGCTCCAGCATCTGGAACACGTAGTTAAGCTACCTAATGTCATCAGGTTTTTGTAAAATATCCTCTTATTGGTATAACTTGTGTTTACTAGAGAGCTCTGTATTTCTGTTATTTAGGGCTAGATAATCATACTAGCAAAAGTAGATTAAGCCTGCCTATGCAGCTAAGGAAGATCTCTAGGCCTTAAACTGACTAAAAATTTCTGACTCTGGCAGTTTCCTTCAATAGTTATCAGGTATATTTGCCGAAGAATCTCTCTTTTGTAGTCTCCAGTCCTCTTCTAGGGGCTAATACAAGTACATCTTAAGTTACGTTAAACTAGTGTTTCTTTTAAATGCCCAAGAATGTCTATAGTTCAGTTTTTAGCTGTTTTGCTAGGTGTTTAAGATCAAGCTGGTCAAATTGATCTGTTCCTGTCTCTTAAGAGTCAGCCGAGTTCCCACAGGGATCACTCGTGGGGAATTTGGGAGTAGTTTCTTAACTCTTTTAGAGCCATTTACTAGATGAGGTCAGTACTTGATGAGGTGGTTTCCTTTGGAAGCATTAGGGATGTTTCTCCCTTTTGTAATGCCCCTCCTCTGTAGCAGGTGCACTGATTGGCTTTTTCATCACCTAGTGAGTCTCATCAATCTCCCTGATCAGGAGGTCCTGTGACCCAGGGTTGCAAAGCTCCTTAGAGAAGCTCTCTTGTTCCCTGGATTCAGGTTGACTCTGAGGACAAGAGCCAAAACTGGTTTTCTTGGCCCTCCTGTGTTAATCTTTATCTCTAAGTTTGATCTTAAATATCCAGCAATCCAGTCTCACCAATCACAAAGAAAGAGTACTGGGCTTTAACTTCAATGTCTATAACTTTGCAATTATTTACTCCCTTTTATCTAACTGGGGTTTATATTATCTTATCAGCTCTATAGGTGATGGCTTAGGATCTCAAACCAATTTCCCAAAGCAGTACTTCTTCAAAACATTAATGAGGCATCAGCTATAGAGCTTACAAGGAAAAATACAAAATAGACTTACCAATAGTAAACACACTTGTAATTTGTGTAATAGCAATCTTAAATTCTGCCTGAATTATATATTATATTCCTTGTTTGAGATCACAGCAATTTTATAGGAAACAATCTTTTGAATATAACTTTAAATGAGCTGAAAGCTGACATTTTGGAGACATTTTGACATATAGCAAGGTGGGAGGCAGACCCCCACTTCATGTAAGGCAGGGACTTTTACCAATCTTAGATAAAGCATTCTAGTTCTGAAGTTGATCTTTTCCTCCTCTTTGAACATCATTTGACAGAGTTTACATGTATTGTTTCCTGAGTCTATGTAAATGGTAGTTAACAGAATATGTTACATTTAAAACAAATCAAGGTAAAGCTGATAGCTTCTAACTTTCCTTTTGTGTAAAAGTGACCAAATGTTATCCTGTTTCACAATATTAACCTTTAAAAAAATCAGGTTCTCACTAACTTTGAAAACATTTGCATTTAAATTTTGATCTCTATAAAAAGTAACAAATTTAGCAGGTTTTGTTATAGAACATTAAATGATAAAAATGAGGGCCCCGATAAAATTTGTTATTCCTATAAGTTTGAAATTACCAACACAGATAAGTTTGATTTGGAGAATAGTAGCTTGATATATGTTCTGCTCTAAAGATTTGTGTATCTGGAAGATTCAAACACATTAGTATACAAAGAAGAGTAATAGCACAATTATCTTTATGTTAACCAAATTTAGTTTTTTTTTTAATTTTGATTCTGTAATGTAGTACAATACTTTAACAGTTATTTAACCAGAATTGTTTAAACCTCAATTCTAAAACTAATTGCCCTTTACTTACACACAGATTTTTCACCCAGAAACATTCTCTTTTTCCTTTCACTGAATATATTTTCATACCTAGAACCTTCTATTTTTTCTTTCCAATCTGCTAGGGATGTAGCTCAGTTGGTAGAGTGCTTGCCTCCCAAGCACAAGGCCCTGGGTTCAATTCCCAGCACCACACACACATACACACACACACACACACATGCACACACACACACACGAATCCCAGGAGGCTTCTCCAGTGGCAGGATTCAGTCAGTGAATATGTCTCCTTCCTTTCTGGGGGCTTCTTTTTGTTCATATTCTAAAACAGCTCCTATGAAATTTCTGAATTTGGATAAACTATTCCATCTTAATGAGATGAAATATTTATGTTATTTAGAGTATTTTAATTGAATCATAGTTGAAACTTTTGGATTCCTTTGTATATCTTAGTAACCTTGTTTTAGTAGTGACACAAAGCAATTTTAACCCCTTTTTATTTACCAATCCATGAAAACACCAATAATGTTTAACCAGATGTCTCTAACACACACTCATTTGAGCAATTACATGTATCAAATCTAATTTACTTATTTTACTGTAAAAACCAAGATCAGACAAGAAGTATCTGCCATCTCTTCCCTATGGAAGAAAAGTTCTAAAAGAACAATTTATATTAGACATTTTATAGACATCAACATTTTATTATTTTGACCACCTAGAGACTTGGGAGTTACATACCTTCGTCTGTTTTCCCAATTGAAATTGAACCTTTAAAATCACGTGAATTAAAGGTATCTGGATCCATTTTACATTTTAATTTCTTTGAGAGCTCTTTATGTCAATTCAATTTCACACAAGACAGGACAACACAATATACACTTAACACAAAAAGGGCTTGTAGTTTTCTATCTCCATTGCAATGTAACAGATGTTCAAAAACTCGAGTTAAATAAAAATAGAACTGATCAAAACTCATGAGCTCAAAAATTCAAAAACAAGAGTCCTGGAAAAATTACATGGCTATTAATTATTTTTGTAAAGCACCTTACAATTTGCTTTGCTGGAGATCAAATAAAAGATTCCTTTTTGTTTTTCTGACCCACACTGCTGAGCTTCGGGCACAGAACACTTAAACCTTGTAGTGTTTGCAGGTTCAAAAACCTAAAAAGTTATCTGACTGGTACTGGGAATCAGCAATTTCTTCATATTTTTCCACCTTGCTTGTGCCAAATACCCTTATAAGGCCTGATAGACAAAGTGCTCTGACTCAAAATGTGATACCAGCTTGATATTTATGTACTTGATGAACATGTTTACATATTTTGCATACTTTTGTTCATCTAAAGGGAAGCTCTGGACATTCTGGTCATCTCTACCATGGAAAGTACCCAGCTTCATCCATTTATTTGTGGGATACCTGTCACTGAGAGAAACCAGAAAGTCTTTAGGACTAGAAGAAAATAATTCATAATTTGCAATATCAAACTGTTTTACTTGAATTCGCTCACAAAGTTCAATAAGAAACCTAATTTTATTGCTGCAAGGATTCAACATATGAAAGTCCATATTTTAACACAGTAAACCAAGCAGCAGCTGGAATCTAAGACAACAAAGTAGGAAAATGGCTTCGGCAGAATCCAATATTCCTGCTCTGCAGAGAGCAGATGATTGTGAGTTGCCTAAGCCGGGAACCTCTTACCTGAGTCATGAAACATGGCGGCTGAATTTTTTCTACATTTAAGAGGCGAGTAGAGCTCGGTGGTCGCCGTCTCGATAAATTTTTTTTTTTTTTTTTTTTTTGCTGTTGACAGTCTTCCCAGGTGGGTTGATGGATGAAGAAAACAGATTCTAAAAGGGATATGAGCCTTTGTGGCTCATCAGAAAAAGATGGGTTCTGGTTCTTCCAATTATATAAGTCACTGATAAAGGGGAGTGCTGAATGGACTGGCAGAGGGTATGGTAGGGTGGAGGGCTCGGGAGACAAGGACCTTCCTCCTCTGGGGTGTCCAACACAGGGGATTTGTGGAGTTTCTACCTCTGGTTTGGCCTTTGTTATCAGAACATTGCAACATCTTCTAGTTCTCAAATTAGAGGAAGCAGAATCTGAAAGGTAATGCTGAAGCCATTTTGGCTTATCAGTTAGTATGTTAATCCAAGTTTTCAATGGGTTTTCACAGAAAACACAAATGGCCATGAACCAGACTGACAAGAAAAGTACAAACAGACAGACAATGACCAGATTATGCCCCATGCACAGGCCGACCAGACTAGGCCCACACTGAGGTCCTACCGGACTCCACACAGGGGCCTACCAGACTAGACCACACTTGGAGGCTGACCAGACTAGGCACCACCTGGAGGTCCACTGGACTCCGAAAAACGGAGGCCTACCAGACTCTGCATGGAGGCCCACTGGACTAGACCCCACACAGAGGCTGACCAGACTGCCCAACACAGAGACCAACCAAGCTAGGCCCAACGCAGAGGCCAACCAGGCTAGGCCCCATGCAGAGGCCTACAGGACTCTGCCTGTAGGCCTACCGGACTAAGCCCAAGCCACACATGGAAGCTAAGTGGACCCAGCCCCGGGCAGCTGCTACACGGAGGCCATGAGGCAGCAGAGTGGACCAGGGCCCTGGCCCCCACACAGAGGCCGTGCAGACCAGGCCCACCAGACTGGACGCCACAACAGGACCACCAGTTTTTACCCCACATCGAGGCCCACCAGACTAGACCCCACATGGAGAAATGACAACTGGTTGATTCTCAAAATCAACTTTCAACACAAAATTCTGTAGCCAGAAAACAGAGAATTCAAAGGAAGGTGTAGAAACCTTTTCACAAAGAACCTGGAGAACTCATCATGGTCCTTGCACAGGACAGGAAATGCCCACATGGCTCTTCCAGGCCAAGGCAGATGGCAGCAAAGGAAGGTTTCCATTGCACAGATGATGGTAAAACAAGGAAAGATTGACAACTGCCTTTTCCTATTTAAATGTCTTTAATATTTAATTGATTGTGTACTCAAATCTATACCAGGGCAGCACGGGCTGTACAGCATACAGGAGTCAGAAGTCTGACCTCAGCACTATTGAAAACCCTTCCCTGCAGGATCATGGGGCAAAGAATGCTTAGAGGATGCTCAAGGCAGGAGGCCTCCAGGGCACAGTCAGGAAAAGGTTCAACCTCTAAGAGGTCCAATGCCCTGCCTCCCAAGTCCCCCCTAGCTATTCAGCATTCTCCCTCCATATAGGACAGGTCTGGCTAGCCTTTCCAGTACTAGAAATTGGCAGTGAGTGACCCAAGAGGCCAGGAGTCTGAGTTCTCTGGTGACTGATCTCTCTGGGAAGAGAACTGCTTCAGAGACTGCTTCAAGACACCTGGTGAGATCTCCTAGACAGCTCAGGGCAGGGCCAGAGTGAGAACCCCAGGCCCTTGCTAATGACAGCCTCAACTTACTAACATAGGGGAGGCCTTTGGAGATCCACCAGAAAAATCTCTCCATGGCTGCACCTGTGGCTCACATCCCACAACACCTGAAGACACACCTTGAGCCAGAACCACCCAAGAAGGCACTCCTGATTCCTCATTCAGAGAATAACCAGGGAGAGTAAAAGGCTAATGGTTTAACCTGCTGGTTGGGGCAATGTATTACACAGAAATGCACAATGCATGGACGGTAATAGTAAGAAGTTCATCAAAGTATTGACAAAACCATAATTTCTATTGACTGCAGAGAGCAACGGTGCTTCACTGGGTTGACATGCATGCAGAAGTGCCCCTCATAATATTAGCACCACACAATGTAGTTAGTTTATGTGAGTTTTCTAGTCAAATACATAGTTGATCTATTTTATCTCTTCCACTGTTTGACCTGTTAAGCAGTGATTTTTTTTTCTTTTTAATAAATTAGTTTTATGTGCCTGGTTAAAAAAAGCTTTCAATAGGTCCCTCACATTCCAGGCCTCCTTTCCCACAGCATAGCTACAGGCCATGTGTTCCACATGGTGCAAACACAAGGGGACAGGGTCTTTTCAAACTGTGTGGTATAATAATGAATAAAATTTGCCAGCTATTGGGAATAATATCCATATTCAGGATAAATAACATTCACTGACAAAAATAGACCTAAAGAAGGTCATGCTATAATGTGTTATAAGGAAATTATTAAAACTTAAGGACAGAGAAAGTTTTGAAAGAAAGGAGAAAAGGGGCCCCTTAACATCCTATGGAACTTCCACAGTCCAATCAGAGGTGTCTCAAGAACTATGCAGAAAGGAGGAAAGAGAATAATACATGCAAACTGCTAGGGTAAAATCTCAACCAAGAATAACCAGTCAATGACTCAACTTATCCCCATGCAATATCCCAGCTGATTTTAAACAATTATTGAAATATTGCCAGATTTTGAGTCTCACAGGAATTGGGTCCTGGATAAAAAGGCCCTCTGGTTCTTTGCTCTTGCATTCTCTTGCCAGGTTCTTGAAGGCAGTGAATGTTTTCACTGGTGCATAGGATTTCATTGAAAGCACTTTCCTCTTCTGATTCATACTTTCTAATCTTGATTGGCACTTAGCTATTTCACTTTGCATTTATCACAAATAGTGCTATGAGGTCACTGCATATGGGGATCTGTGAACCTCTGAGTGGAAGGCCTGGATCACAGGTTACATGCATGGTCAGAGCAGTCCTCCAAATCAGATACCATTCACATTCCCAAATCCAAGAGAGTGTACTAGATCATTTCGCAGGCTGTGCTCAACATTCATCATGGGTGTAGGTTAGTGGTCTTTCATCAGAACTTTTCTGGTGGTGATTGTAGCTTTCACTCTCTGATGACTATTGATGCTAGACCCACTTTATTCACTAGATAACCATTTCCATATGAGGTTGACAAGAACCCTTGCTGTGAAGAAGTCTTGTCCAAAATTTCTGCAGTGTTACCTTAATCACAAAAACAGACCAACTACACATAAATCTGTCTCTAAACACCTGATTCTCCTCAGCTCTGCATATTAACTGAGTTCACACAGCACCAGGGCCCTGCACCTCACTCTGTAAGATCTCATCATGGTGCTTCTTCCAATTTTCCTCCTTCCTGCTTCCTGTAATTCATTGGTTGGTGAAACAGTACTGCACTGAGCAGGGTATGCACACCTTCAGATGTGATCACTTATGTGGGTCTGATCTAGGAGTTGAGTGTTGGGTCAGGCAAGGAGAAAGAAACAGGGTGTAGAGGAACTTCTCTGCATCTAACAAAACCTCTCAGTGACCTGAAAGCCTGGCTGCCTCTGTGAGGTGCTCAGCAGGAAGAGGCAAGCGGAGCAGCTGGGGCAGCCCAGCCTCACACTTCTGCTTCCCTGAGAGGTTTTTGTAATGGCCTGTATCACTGTGGGTGGGAAACTTTTACGCTGTAGACAGTAATAAGTGGCACTATCCTCAGGCTCCAGGCTGCTGATAGTGAGAGTGTAGTCTGTCCCAGATCCACTGCCACTGAACCTAGAGGGGACTCCAGATGCCAGGTTATTTGTATAATAGATCAGGGGCTTAGGAGGTTGTCCTGGTCGTTGCTGGTACCAGTCTAAGTTTTTGCTAATGTCCTGACTGGCCCTACAATTGATGGTGACACTTTCTCCTTCAGATTTAGACAGGAAGGATGGAGACTGGGTCATTGTGATATCACATCTGGCACCTGAAGTTGAACATATAAAAAATATTCACACAATTAATCATTTTGTAAGACACTTTCCCTGAAGACCAGTCAGCACTGATCATATTAATCTGAGAAAATCATCAGGATTGTCCCTCCTTACCTGGGAGGCAGAGCAGGAGGAGTCCTAGGAGCTGAGCAGGAGCCCTCATGTCCATGCTGTGTCCTGACTGAGACTGACTCCTGCACATAGTGTGAGCAGTCTGTTAAGAAGTCCTCAGGTCAGTGGGCTGTACTATGGGCACATGCAAATCAGAGGGCTGGGCAGGGCTTTGCACAGCTGCATACTTGCTCCTCTCTGTCACTCAACCCTGGCCAAGTGTGACCAGGTGTCCCAGCTTAGACCAGGGCAGCATAGATTTACCAGGAGCAAATGTGTTTCCCCAGGAGACACAGGAGAGAACCATGTCTCTTTCCTGTGAGTAGAGAGATGTCTTGCTCTATCCATGCTTCAGGATGAATATCTGTTGTCTCTCCAATCAAGACAAGGTCATTAGCTCTACCATAAAAAACAGCCTGATACAGATTTTACAGACCTCTTGGTTTTGGTACCTGTGCACAGTGTTTATTCTAGAGAGGTTTTCTCTTCGCCTGACTCCTGGAACACTTGACAAGATAAGTTATCATTATTACCTCCCAAATATGCAAAGAGGGGTAAAAAGAAACAAAAGAACAGGAGGAGACAAATCAAGTCCAGTGGTGGTGGTTGTAAGAAGGGAAGGTCATTGACCATGTGCCCATGCTGTCCCCACATCCCTGCTGTGGTCTCGTGCTCATTACACATGAATTTTATTTTGCAGATGGAATGGGGTTATGCAAGAAGAATGTTCAGAGGCCACCGTCTATCAGGTCAGCTTGCTCTCTGATGACCCAGTGGCACAGGGTGCTATGTGTTGTTCTAGCAACCTCTCTGCAAGTGCAACATTTCTAGAAAAAATTTAAAAATGAACAGCATTTCTTGAGAGCTTGCAAAACTAATTCATAAACATTTAACTGTCATTCTTATCAACATACATGCCCAGTCCTTCATGCACATGCACCAGGGCAACAGGAGGCTTCCACTAGAGTATTCACCATACTTCCATCAGTATCCAAAACCTAGGGTCCTTTATATCTCAAGGCACAAACTGACCGTATCTGGTTCTTAATTTGGGAACCTCCAATATCTGCCCTTTTCCTGTCATTAGACCTCATGTCCCATAGCTCCGCAGCATGAAAACTCTGACTGATAACTCTATAACTGATATTGTGAAACCACAAAATTTAAAAAAAATAAGTTTCTTCTTCCAAACAAAAGGAATACCCTGGAATCAAAGCCTGAACCAGCATCCGTCTACAAGATCAAATCAGACAAGACCCCTGAGCATCAGTTTTCTCCAAGATCAGATGAAACCAAGAGTCTGTGACCTGGAAAACTGCCCTGGATTGTGACAGGGGAGAGGGGATTGGTTATGGAAATAGACAAGGCAGCTCTGCTCTCAGTACAGTAATCCCTCTGACAATCTTCTGATCACAAGTAGGACCTCAGAGTCACCCAGAACTCCATGAATCCCTTGACCCCTTCTCTGCAGACCAATTCTTTCTAAATGCCATCTCAGGGCCCCTGGAGTCCCTGTCATTATGGCCCTAAGTGTCACTGCACCTCCTAGTGGTGGATGGAGGTATAGAGTCATCTCCTAGACCTGGAGAGCAGTTCTTCATTTATTCCTATTCTAAACGTGATAAAGTTACACAGGTGATAGCGTCCTGAACTCTCTAGACAGAGGGGATTAGGAAGAAGGACAGCAGAACCCTGGGCTTACAGAGCTTTCAGCTTACTGGGAAGGAGTGAGAGTAAATGAACATGTGAACATTTCCACCCTTGCTGCTACCAAGGCTGCTCTGAGACTCCTCCCCCTGGGGCACTGCTGTTCCTCAGGACAGGGAGGGCAATGGCTATCAGGTCCACTAGTGTCTCCTGTCCAAGTTGGAGCCATTTCACCCTTGTGTTTCCTGTAAACATAGAGTCAAATATAGGCTCCTTTGTACCATTTATCTGAATGATCTCAGGATGGAAGGCAGTGGTCTTTTAGTCTGTCATGTACCTGCAGCTCTGCCCATATAATTCAAAAGTGAACAGGATGCAGTTTTAGTAGAACATGTTTTACTCTGTTGACAATTTTTTGTAGTGAGGAGCACTGTCTACTGCAATACCCCCTCAATTTTTTTTTTAAATTCAGTTTTCCTGGGCTAAGGGAGAGAAAAGTGCCTTTTCCTGTTTTGTCCTTCAGATTTGCAGGGACCCCCTCCTTGAAAATGCTACTTGTACTTCTGTAATCCATCACTCAGAGCTCTGACTTCAGATGGAAACGCTGACATGTGTCTCATTTCAACAATCCCAGTACTGTATGGAGTACACTTGGTTTGGGAATTTTGCCAGCATGACATGTAAGAGAGTGATTATCCTTTCAGAGAAGCCTTCTACTCCACTGGGATGACTTGTGAGTGGAGGGTCTTTATTTAATTCAATCACAAGCATGAAATTTACCTTGAAATAAGAAGGAGATAAGGGATTTAAGGTGTCTTTGGGTCTCTGCTTGGACAGAGAAACAACCTGAGCCTCCTGTAAGAGTGTAGTATCTGGAGAAGAGGCCTGACCACACTCACATCACTGGTGGAGCTCCTTGGATGGACTTGAAAATGGAGCCCCTACAATCTAAGCATCCTCTCCCTTGTTATATGCTTTCACCTGGGGTCAGTTTGTTGAGTGGGTGACAGAAATCATGAATGTAATGAATAGAAAAAGTAAGGTGAATGATGCTTGAATAGTATTATGTGGGGAAGAAAAAAGAGAGAAAAGACAAACCACCAGATTGTCCATGAGACTGTGAAGATGCTGTGTATCTGGGAGCCTGAGGAGAGCAAGTCACCTGCATGCAGAGGAGCCTGGCCACAGAGAGCATCAGTGTAGGGCCATCAGGACAGGGGGAATGAATAAGGTTGTTTCTGAATAAGACCTAAAGCCCTGGTTAAGGGGTATAGAAGCAAGAATAGTACCAGAAATAGACAAGGAAATGTTGATGGAGGCTGCATTGTCATGCATTATATGTGGCTTGTATAATTTCATGAATTGAAAACATAATCCCTGTATTGAATATTAAGTTAGTTAGGTTTCTTCACCAAGGTGTCCCAGAAGGAAGACAGAGATGACTTATGTAAATCAGAAAGCATGGGAGTTGCAATCTCTTATGTAATCTATTATGTCATATTTAGCAACAGTACAAGCATAGTCTTATGTAACCCATAATGTCATACTTGCATGGCTGCTGATATTGTGCTAATCCCATGTATAAATTTGTTTCCCCATTTGGTGCCACTAACATATGAAGCAGCAAGAAGTCCCCCTTTTTTGTCCTGCCTGTGGGATTTTGACAAACACTTAATTTTTGCTTATTTGCAGGTTCAATGAGATACAACTCATTTTCATTTCATTATTTTGCACTTAATCAGATAAGGCAGATGGAGAACTGAGTCTCCAAAATCCAGGAATTTCATGATCAAAACAGGTCTGCTTCACGGTGTTCAGAAGGAGGCTGCACACTCAAGAATGGAGGACAACCACAGAAGCTTATTTAAACAAAGATAAAACAAGACAGGTCCTTAGCTTCTCTTGGCCCAAATGCCAACACACTGTGTGCAGTGTGTCAGAGGACCTGGGAGGCAGAGAAGAGCAGCTCAGCCTTCTTGGCCAAACAACATAGATTCATTCTCCCTTAACTTGAGAGGAGGAAGTCTAGAACTAATGTCTCTGTGCAGTGGACCCAGATCCCTCTCACCAATGAACCCCTTGATCCAAGGCCAAGGAGAACATCTGTCCAGATAGCATCACCCTGAGACATGGAGGGCCTGGGACTCAGTCCTGCACAACAGAGGGAATCCCCTTTGACACCCAGTGTCCCTGACAAGAAAGAGAAGAGGAGAGAAGGATTCCCTCTCATTTATGAAAAAGAACTAATGCAGATACTTCCTCAGTCACTCTGGTCCAGGGCCTCCAGGGGGGTCTTCTCCTAATGGAAAGTGTTTGGATGACTCTGAGTGTCACACACATGGAGATCACTAGGACAGGATGTCCTCTAGCTCCCAGGAATTTCATACTTAATGTGTCAGGCGGAGATGTCCCGTCTCCTCTGGCCTTGGGCAGGACTATTGGATGTCTAGCTGAAACACAGGTCAGTGTCTACACACAGTTCCTGATATTCTTGTGTTTCTCCAGGTATCAGCAGACACCAGAGCTCTGAAACTGCTTTAACGCCACACAATGGGAATAGGAAAAATTGAAGTTCAATGTTTGTTTAGTTGGCTCTTGTCAGCTTGTCTCCTTAGCTGGGAGGGACCCAGCAGGTTGGCCAATCCTCCCAAATGGCCAATCCATTCCAAGGGGCTGACATGCAAGTAACCTCCACATCCTAGGGTTTGTGCTATCTCAGGGTGGCAGGACCTGGGCACCATGACACCCACAGAGCCAGCCTGACATGACGGGGCCTCCTGCCCATATCATAGGCAGCCTGATCTGTTTCTTTTATATTTTTCCTCCAAATATAGAAGGAATTTGATGTCCCTGGGCTCACAAGGCAGGCCCCCCTCCCTCACTCTTTCCAACCCAGGACACACAAGGGCATTTTCATGCTGCTCCCAGGGGAGGAGCTGTCTACAAGAGATGAGATAAAAGCTCAGTTCTAATCTGGCCTGGACTCATCAGGACTCCTCAACTCAACTACTCAAAATGAGGCTCCCTGCTCAGTTCCTGGGAGTGCAACTCATCCCTGGTGAGGACAGAGGTGATGAGGAAAGAGAATTTGAAGGGAGGGTTTCATTGTTCATCATGCTTATTCTGCCCATATGGTAGAGGAATGTGTTCTAGGATAAAGAAAAGGGTAGTTGATATCTCTTAGAAATAGCATCCACTCAACAATGACATATTCTAATGATTATCTTGAAGACCAAAGAGCACTTTGTGACATATGTATAAAATAGTAAATGATTTTTGTACATTGATGTTTTCCTAGCATAAATCAGAAAATGTTGAAATAGGGGTCAGAATGAAAATAATAAAAATTGCTCAAAATGTTGGATCCTAACCTTGTTTTCTGTTATATTTCAGGATCCAGTGTGGATATTGTGCTGACCCAGACTCCTCTCTTCCTGTCCTTCACTGCTCGAGAACTGGCCTCCAACTCCTGCATGGCAAATCAGAACTTCCTACCCAGTAATGCCATGACCTATTTTTCTTGGGTTGTACTCAAGCCAGGCCAGTCTTCTCAGGGCCTCATATATCACATTTCAAACCAGTACACTGGAGTCCCAGGCAAACTCAGTGGCAGTGGGTGAGGGACAGATTTCACACTGAAAATCAACAGGTTGGAGGCTGAGGACACTGGAGTGTATTACTGCTGGCAAGGTACACATTATCCTAACACAATGGTGCCATCCCCATCCAAAACCTGGTTGCTATGGTGGCCCAACTACTACATATCTGGCTGGTCTGGTATAAGAAGAATGATCTCGTAGGGAAATTCTAGAGGTCTGTTTGTGCTCTCTAAAGGTGACTGCAATAACTAATGGAAAATCATGAAAGTGGCTTTCATGTTTGCACTCGATCATGCATTTCTCTTACTATTCCAGGAATCAACTGAGATACAGTGATGATACAGACCCCACTCACCCTTCCTGTAACCTCTCAACTGCATGAATACATCTTGGGAAAGATCAGAGTTGGAAAAGTCACTCAGTAGTCACCTAGAGTGTGGAGCATTGTCCTGGGTGAGAAGGTGGCTCCTAAATATTATGGCTGCTGTTGAATACAACTGACACTCCAAGGTCCTGTTTTTGAAGATTATTAAATTTATGAGAATATTTATGTATGAGGAAGGAAAGTAATTCAAAATTCTTGAAATTTAAAAAGGAATTTTCTGAGTTAATAATTTTTCATATATTTGGAACATCACATGGTGAAGGAAAAGAAAATTTTGCAGAGGAAATCTTTGATTAAAACAGGGCAGTTGGATGTCCCTTCTCCATGAAAGAAATGCTAAAGACTGTGCTTACTGAAGAGCCACCCTAAGGGAGACATGGAGAGGGTTAAAAGACAGACAGGGGAAGACATTACCCAGTGTGTGAATGTGAATTAATACTGACTGCATGAACTGTGGTAAGTACCTGAGCAGATTGACATTGAGAGCTTGAAACCTGTGGGAGCAAAAAGAGAAGAATAAATGCAATTAAATGATGACACTGTTTCATACTGTGGAAAAATTAATGCCTATGGTTCTGGGGAGAGAAACCAGAGCTTGTGCCTGAGAGGCACCTTCTCCAACACAGATTACCATCCCACAACACCCTCAAGACAAATCATGACGACAACCACCTGGGAAGTCACTTCTGATTTTCACTCACAGATAGAGGAGGAGAATAAAATGCTAATGGTTTGTCTGCTGGTTGGGGCAATATTTTATGTTAAAATTCTCAATTCATGAAGAGAAACTGTAAAAACATTTTTTTTAAATGATGGAAAAATGTGTACATTGTGCGAAGCAATGCGGTTTCCCTGGGTGATCATACATAGTCAAGTACCTTACATAATATTATCATCATATAAAGGTCGAAGTATTAAACAGTTTGTTAATCATTCATGAAGTGTAAGACAGCTAATGAATATGAGTTATTTCTGGAAAAATAAAGAGTTTTTGTTTGGATTTCACTTTCCGGGTTTGCCTTGATAAATGAATGGTTTTTAAATGGTAAAGTTTCCTGTGACAGGTAAAATGACCTTCAATCCATCAGTGACTTTCCAGGGATACTTTCCACAGCAGCAGCAGCAGCTATAGGCCATGGGCTCCACATGGTGCAAACACAAGGGGAGAGAGCATCCTCAGCCTTGGTCCTCACATGACTGTGCCCTGCCTGGTCTGGGAGGATGCAGACTGAGCAAGGTTCTGGGTGCCATGTGTGCCATCTGGGCAGTGGTCACCTCCACACTCCCTGAGTTCAATGAATGCACTAAAGAATACCTGCATGACAGTAGTGAGAGACCGTAGTGTCCTGTTCATTTCATATAGTTTTGCTGTTTTACCAGTTAAAAATATAAAATAAAATTTATGCTTGAAAAATAGATCAGCCTTTCCCAATCTGAGGCCTTCTTGTGGACAAGGATTGTGACATTTTAGCACAGAATTAAGGGAGAGAGAAACCTGAAGGAGAACCACCTCTATGACCACAGGAATCTGAACCCTCTGCTCTACACACTGATGCCCTACAGCTCCAAGGAAACAGCTCACCCTCCTGTTCATCTCTATGATGCAGACACTCCAACCCAGAGAGCAGCTCAGAATGCATCTGTCATGCCCGGAATCAGGGAAGAGACCAGAGGAGAAATGTCTAACAAGGTCACTCAGAGTGTTCAGGTAGAGTTGAGGCCAACTTCATGAGTCAACTGCTAATCTCCTGTCTCATCCTCCTTCTCTAGTACAGAGACCAGAAAAACAGTAGAATAAAGGCATTCAACATACACTGTTATAAATACTCTGAATTGATTTGTCAAGATGTTTTAAGTTGGGGCTTCATGGTTCTTCATCTGAGCTTGGTGTGAAGTGAATGCATACCTTCCCCTCCCCACTGCAGTAACTTGGATAAGTGTAAAACTAAATTTGCAAACTTTAAGGTTTTCTCATAACTAATAACAAAATTTGCAATTTTTGTACTGTATGTATGTGTGAACTTAAACCTGACAGTTCTTTCATGAGACATTCAAGTAAATGGTCACTTCAGAATGATGCTCCATGATGTCAAGTGGCATCATGCTGCCCAGGTTCACATCAGCTTTAATCACCCTAAATGGAGAAGAGCAATACAGAAAACTCCCCCTAATGGCAGCATTAGCTATTAGTCTTCAGCAGCATCAGAGTCCACCAAGATCAATGTGTGGTGTCTCCTGCACTCTCCAGCTCACAAGAATTGTCCAGTCACCTTTTCATGCAAGGTCAGAGGGCTCCCAGAACAGCAGCAGAATCTGAAGTTACCCTGGAAACATCAGGGGTCACAGTGCCCTCTCCTGGGCAGGTCCCCACAATGCACTGTCACCTGAAATTTGCTTCTTCTTCCAGAGAATTTATCTTCCTTCTACTGAGGCTGTCCTCTGACGCTGAGGCAAACTGCAGAGATGCTTCAGCATCTCAGGATATTGAGCATTGACGATCCAACCCCATGCCTGTCCTTTGTCTTCACCCTCTTGTAGAAAACAGGCGAACACAGAACATGTGACATGGTTTGGTCCACCCTATAGGATTCCCAGGACACTGCACTCAAGGGAGACACATAGATGATATCCCAGAGCAGACCTAGCCTCACACAGGTTGCAGGTGAACTGCAGTCACTTGCTGTCTGCTGCTAAGATGGTCTTTACCAACCAGTTGAACACTCTTCCCTCACCTTCCAACCCCACCTGGTGACAGGGAAAAACAAATTCACAGATGGAATTATCTATCAAACCAATATGCCTTAGTCCTAACCCTTCCTTATTGATCTGAATTTATGCACAATACAAATCCAATGATTCTTAAAATCTTCACTTTTTAATTTTGAAATGTTTTGAATTCATTGTATTTTTTTCAATATGGCATTGAGATATAATGTTCCAAATACCAACACTGAGAAACTTCTAAAAATGGGCCTCTAAGGCAAATGAATCTGTGGCCTCAGCCTATCCTGGAACATCAGCCAGGATGGGAAGAGCAGGTGATTTCTAAAAGCCAGAGACCCTGTCTTCCTGAAGAGGAGAATGGCCTGGGAAAAGCTCCCTGCACAAGGAAGGTGCAAGGCTTCTGGCTCCTCCAGGGAGGGCCTTATGGTTTAGTTCCCAAAACTAGAATCCTCAGGAGATAGCTCAGTGCACTGGATGGTCACAAAGGTGGCTGAGGAAGAAGGCTTCAAGGACAGGAGCCTGAAAAAACAACTGGCAGGAGTAGGGTCAGGTCGATCATTGAAACCAACTGCAGAGCTCAGTGAATGCCCAATACTGAGGCTGGGGTGTGGGTCCTGTCCTACTTAGCAAGTGGGAGACACTTTCTTTGATGCTCAGAATTGCAAAACAGAAAAAAATAATGCCAAACTGATTCTCACCAAGATAGCCTCCTCTGACTCTGGAAGCTCAGACCCAGGCAACAGGAGTTTACAGAGCTCTCCATGAGGTTCCAAACCCAGAGGACAAGGTTTGTGAACTGCAGATGTCAGCCTAGGAATAGTACAACAAGCTTTTCAGCACAGTGAGAAACCTTCAGCAAGGTTACACATGGGAGAATTTGCCTTGCTTGGGGATTTTGTTATTTGTTTTTGGATTGATAAGAATCTGGCTAAGGTGAACAGCCTGGCCTCTAATGTGCAATCCCTCTGTCTCAGCACCCTGAGTCACTGGGCACCACCAAGCTCAGCTGCTTTGTCATTTTAAGATGACTCTGGTTACTGTTTAAAAGAGAATATTTTGTAAAACCATTGACCATCAACCACATATCTATATATTTCCTTCCCATGAAATGAATCTAACCCAAAATATTAGTGATTACTAAGAATTGTAGTGCATTACCAGGCTCAAAGCTACATAATTCACACATGGTATTTCAATACTCATGAGGCAGTTTTCTAGGAGGCAATTTATTGCTCCCATGTTTCAGATGAGAAGCTAAAGCTTTGAGAAAGTGAAGTAACTAACACAATGCCACCCACATCTTGAAGATGCAGTCTCAAGATGGTATTCCTTGCTTGGTGGGTTTTGCATTGACAAGACCATATCTCCTCCAGCTGGGAAGAAACCTGGGGACCAGAGGAGGCTACTGGCCATTCTGCAGGAAAATTAGGAGTCTTGTTTCCTTGAAGACATTAGCATGTGTCATCAGCATGAATTCACTGGGATCTGAACTAGTACCAAGGGGTTGTGAGCCTGCTAGATTGAGGTGGAAATCAGCAGGTGAATTCACCAAGACTGATACTTGGGAGGCCAAGGACGGTTGCCACTGCATGTCTTGTCCACCACATTCCCAAGATTCACAACAGCCTTGTTTAAGGCTGGGAGAAGGATGGTCTTTTGCTTTCTTTGGAAGACAGTGTATGGAGGCAGACACAAGCCAGAGGCTGGGATACCATGGAGCTTGAGGTTAATGCTAGGGGCAGTGAGCACTTGTGGGTGGAGTATAGAGGAGTTCATGTGCCCACTGTGTATTTAATGCCTATTTCAGCTGATGCACAGGGAAGACAGAGGAATCCATTGTCATTTGTTTGCCAACTTCAAGGTTAATATATTCTCCTATCCTTATCGATAATCAAATGAGCAAATTAAGAATCAAATCTTCCAAACAATGCTTATTTCCAAATATCCAACAGGAAATCAGTTACTATGGTAAGTCTTCAACAACAGTAGTATGTAGACAAGATTCTAAATAGTTGTCCCTAAACCTGATGTCCTAGAATCAAAACATTTCCAAGGTTTTCCAACAGGAATTTTGGAAACATTTCTTATGAATTATGTTAGAGATGCATTCAGATAAGGTAACTTTAAGATATGCAGAGAGTACCCAACTAGACTGTCCCTCTTCTGGGAAGCTCTTCATATCTGCCTATAGAGAGGAAGGAGATGTCATGACATGGAAGAGTGGATGTGAGAGCTGCTCTAATGCTGACCTCAGAGGGAGCAGAAGCCACACTGAAAACTACTAGGGTAGTTTGCAGGAGCTGTGTGCTGAAGGTAAATAGAGAAATGCAGCCCTCATCCTACAACTGTGGAAAGATGACTCTGCCACAGCACTTGAGCAGGAAGGAGACCATGGACTTCAGCAAGGGGGCTGCCCACTGACAGCTCCATTTCAGTCTTGTCAGACCTGAACTGAGATAACAGTCTGGGCCCCTGACGGACAGGCCTGTGAAGGAAGAGTTAACTTAATACTTGGAAATTTGTTGCTCAGCAATACAAAATGAGGACAGGTACACAGTTGCCATATCTCAATCGTAAGACCAGAAAACTAAACACAAGAAGCAACCAAACCACATGGCTCATGGCTGAGAGGATGCCCAGCTCTTTGTTTGCTCTGCAGTGTGGTCAGGTTGTGCCTTCTTCTGTCATGTAGATCCTCCCAATCCGCCCACACCCACACAATCTATAATGAAATCATGGCCAGAAAGATGAATGAAATGATGGTATTTTTGGGTAATGGATTGAAATGGAGAACATCATGCTAAATGAAATAAGCCAGACTCTGAAAGTCAAGGATCCAATGTCCACTCTCCTATGCAGAAGTTAGAGATAATGGAGGGCAAAAGGAGGGGATCAGATATAATTTAAAGAGAGGGAAGCATAGTGGAGAAGGAGACAGTGATGGAGGGATAATAGAGAACAAAAGGGGAGGAAATGTGAAATGGAAGTGACCACATCATACCATGTGCACGGATACAGGTGGTAAATAAACATCATGATTTCCAGCTCCCTGTGTATCTAT